>CM023488.1:493908-523905 GCA_013339685.2 Hyalomma asiaticum | reverse complement strand
GCGGAGGAGAAGCGGGAGTGGGCATTTTTCAGAGACTTCCTCCTGGTCATATACCTTGCGCCTCCCGGATTATACTCCTATATTTGAAGCAGAGCTCTTAGCCATTCTTTTAGCCATTCGCAAACTTCCTGTACAAAATTCGGCAGTTGTTATAGTGACTGATTCGCTTTCGGTATGCACATCCCTCGCTTCAGCTTCTCCTTCCAAATCTTCTGTTGTAACACATTCATATCATTAATTCCTCCCCACGTGCGTGAAGTGCGATTGGTGTGGGTGCCGGGCCATCGTGGCATATTTATAAACGAGATGGCTGATGTTCTCGCGCGGTGGTCCCTAGATGGGCCGGTAATGTCCGTGGTGCCTACTACTGCCTTCGTTACTTTGTCGAGATTCCGAAAGTACTCTTTAATTCAAGATTCTTTAAAAATGAAGTTACCAATTGAAGAATATGGACATCTTTCTTTTGTTTGGGATAATAAGTGGTGTGCCTCTCGTAAACTGGAAGTGGCAATAACAAAATTTCGCTGTCGTATACCTCCATTGAACTTTTATTTACACAGGTCTGGTCTGGTGCCATCTCCGCTATGCTGTTATTGCCGAGAGCCTGAAAACATTGATCACTTCTTAATTACCTGTCAGCGCTATAGTAGTCAGAGAAAAAGGCATTTCGAAATTTTATTCAGAAATTTAAACATTCCCCTAAATTCTCAGAACATTCTTTCCTTTGGAGCGTCCTCACTAGGTTATAGCAACAGGAACGTCTGCTTAGCCATGTGCAATTTCCTTCGTGACACAAAAAGAATTCATTGCTAATCATCATTCAATTCAAATCTTCGTACCTCGAAATTGCTTCCCCTAGTTGATTAAACCTCAAATTATTTTATTATAGTTCATTTCTATTATAAATAGCCTATCTTTTTCTAACATTCATTCTTACTTACGTTACCGATTCTTTATTCTTCCTTTGTTTTAGCTCAATTTTTTCCCTCTTTATATTAACCGCCGGCTTCATGGCCAATCCCCCGTAGTGGGCAAGAGCCAAACTTCAAGGAAAAAAGAAAGAAAGAAAGCTAAGGCGCTGTGTCTACGTCTCTCTTCTTTACAATATATATATATATAGGTACTGCATCTTGACTTGCAATGAAGCGCCGGTGGGAGATTTCACTTGTGCTTAGTTGAACCATAAGGATTCGTAGCGTGCGCGTTAACTAAATTAATCCAGATCTCGGCACGATCTACGATGAACGTCCGGAGCTTTGCCCACTCATCATAATTCACTCCGTGGATATGCTGTGATTTTTTTCCTGGCATCAGGAAACTAAGCTAGGCGTCTTGGACGTCACTCGTGTACTACCGATTCGCCAAAGATCTCAGGCTCTTAGGTCTGTTTAATAACAGTAATGACCTGCATTACATGTTGATAACACACGAAGGCAAAACGTGCGACACAGGGGGAAGTGCACTACGCTACAGTACACTGTTATATTTTTACAACTCAAATTTAGGCGCTAGAACTGTGAAAGACTTCACGAGCCTCTGTGAAAATGTACGTGTGTTGGACCTCATTTCGACATTCTCAAAGCCATATGGGAGTGTTCATGCCTTCGCGTTAGATCACTTTTAGGGGCGAAGCTCCTTAAAGCGGCACCCGTTCGTCCCTCGTCGTAGTCGTAGTGCGTAACCAGTCTTACTCTTTGACCTCCAAGGTGGTGCCGGTGGGAGATTTCTCCTGTGCGTTGTTGAACAATAAAAAATTCGCAGCGTGCGCGTTAACTAAAAGCCGAATTCTTCTGTCTCTCATTCCCCATTAGCAGCCATTGGCAAGTTCCAGTAGGAAACGTTAGTAGAAGTAGAAGTGTAAGTGTTAGCTAAAAGCCGACTTCTTCTGTCTCTCATTCCCATTAGCAGCCATTGTTTACCTCCAAGGTAGTGCCTGGTGAGATTTCTCCTGTGCGTGATTAAACAATAAAAATTTTGTTCAAAACGCCGTTGAATGATGAAATAAACCAACGAAAGACGCCAGATGTTTTCTAAAAGCAAAACGAAAAGACGCCAGATGTTTCTAAAGCAAAACGAAAAGACGCCAGCTGCTTAACGAAAGACGCCAGGTGTTTTCTAAGCAATGGTTTTATATTCAAAACCATATCGCGATACAGGTTTGTCAATCGTCTCACGTCAATTTTATCGGGCGAATTAACGGAAGAAATTTCACGGTTTAACCGATGGTTACTTCCAGCAGCTTCGCCCAATCTCATCATCATTCACCTCGTGGATCTGCCGTCAATTTTTTGTTCTACGTAAGTTGATGCGCGGAGCACACGCAGACATACGGGCCCAACACTTGCGGCTATGGGCCATACATGATTCCCAGCTCTCGGGAGCACCTCGACGTAATCGTGAAAGCATCGAGGGCAGTCGCGGCTCTCGTCGTTCTGTACAGAGGACTACACTTATGCCCGAGGCACGTCGAAGAGCCCTGTGGTCTACAATGATTTTAAAAAGTTGGGAAAACGCTTACGTTCCGTATTTCAAAGCAGAACAATGTGGGCTCCGTCCACTGTCGAGAGGTCGCTACGTAGCCAGCTTTCATCAGATGGCTCGGTTTCGCTGGTATTGGCCGTTAGGGTTGCGATTATTAGACGCGAGCGCGTTCGCCCATATAGTGCGCGCATGGTGGAAGCAGAAAGGACTGCGACGCGCACCTTTCTTGCGGGCCAGTTTTCGCGCATTCTACAAAGAAAACACAGTGGCAGACAAGAGTGTGTAATTGGAATTGTTGGTACTGCATAACTGGGTACTTAGCGCCAAAACTTTTCACACAGGACTGAGAAGGGATACGAACGAGTGCTGTCAACAACATTTTTTACAGCGAAAGCTGTTTATCGCGAGGAGAAACGAAAAACCGCTCGTCCGTGGACCGCGCGCGGTCTCCATTGGCTGCGCCTTCCAGTGACGTCGTTCTCTGCGCCGTACCAAAGCGCGCGTGCCATTGGCTGGCCCGTGCGGGACGTCGTCCATCCCGCCGCAGCCGTGGCGCCGAGCACGCGCGCATCAGCTTCGACTGAGAGCTTCCACATGGGTAAGCCGCGGATGTTAGCTCGCGATGTCAAACGCTTGCAACGACGGCGCGCCGAAGAAGCAGCGTTGCGGGCAGAAAAGCGTCGACGTGATGATTGCGGGAGCGCGTTCGCGGGGCGAACGCCCGCTTTCAGCGAGAGTTTCTCCAGCGGCACTTTGGCTTCGGCTGCGACGTCTGTGTCGGGTTGAACTCACTGCTAAACACCGGGGCCGCACATTTCAGCTTCGCTGGTTAACCATTTGTACGGAGTGCTAGGGCTGTAATTTTAGGGGCGAAGCTCCTTAAGGCGTGGGTCGGGCGTCCCCGATGTATGTAGTAGTAGTAGTAGCAGGTAGCCACCGGCGCGTGCCTGCCGGGAGGCATGCACGCGCCGAGGGCGAGAGACAACGTTGGCGCAGGCAGCGTCTCCTAGCGAGTTTCTTGATTGAGAAATACCGACTGCTCGCGTTCGAGAAGCGTACACCGGCAACCCATATATATATATATATATATATATATATATATATATATATATATATATATATATATATATATATAGAATCAAAGGGTCACGTTGAAAAAACATAACATTTATTACGACGTTTCGGCCGCGAGACCGGCCTTTCTCAAGCTTCTACTACAAAAGCTTTCTCAAGCTTCTACTACTTTTGTAGTAGAAGCTTGAGAAAGGCCGGTCTCGCGGCCGAAACGTCGTAATAAATGTTATGTTTTTTCAACGTGACCCTTTGATTCTATAATTGACCTGCTGCCAAGGATTTATCTTTGAAGTATATATATATATATATATATATATATATATATATATATATATATATATATATATATATATATATATATATATATATATATATATATAGGCACTGCATCTTGACTTGCAATGAAGTGCCGGTGGGAGATTTCACTTGTGCATTGTGCATAGTTGAACCGTGAGGATTCGTAGCATGGGCAAGTGTTTCACTTTTAATTGTGGGGCGAATTGCACGGAAGAGTTTAACGGTTTACCGATGATTCCTTCTGGAGCTTCGCCCCACTCATCATCATTCACCCCGTGAATATGCTGTGACTTTTTTTCTGAGAGCGTACATATATATAGCCTCGGAAAGAAAACAAAACAGATAAGGAAGCACGCACCTGCCGTGCGCGAACATCTTACATTCTCAAGAAATTGAGCTCTTTATTTGCACAGTCCAATGCAGGCAGTGCTGACGCAATTTGGCCCTGTTGTATTGATCCACTCTGACTCGATTATTCGTCTTGTCAGTTTATTTCTATTTCTTCCTACCATGGTGTTCTGGCGAAAAAACAGATTGCAGCCACACGTGTAAGGCGAGGAAACCGTCTTGAACGTTTTTGAATTTGCACGTATGTTGTAAGAGCCTAACGTTAATACAGCGGCCTGTTTGCCCGACTTACTGCTTGCCACATGACAAAGGTATAGGGTAGACTACATTTTTTGCACATATAACGAAGGGATCTTTTTTGTACTTCTTAGAGCAACCCAGAATTGCGCTTGAAATATGCAGTTTATTCAAGTAGGACAGTCTTTTAAAGGCGGAAAAGATAACCTTAACAATGCCCCATGCTCCTAAACTTTTTCCAGTTGTGGGAGACGCCGTGTATATGCGAAACTACGGCAACCTTCTGCGGCCTTGCTGACTGGTCTTGTGGTGCTACCTGTGTAGAGGCTTTAAGCTTCTTTTGCAAAGCTTCCGCGACTGAAGCCTGTATGTAATTGGCGTAGCCGTCGTTTAAAATCGTTCAGATTGCTCGCTTAAACTAGCTCCCTTTAAGTGTGGTAACGACTTTTGTAGGGCACTACTGAAGCAAAAATTTACAATACCTCTTTTAAGAGTTTTGTGTGGGCGGAATGGTACGGAAACAGAGGTTTCTTGCTCCTTCGCTGGGTCTCGATGAGATGTGAAAATTATGTCTAAAAATCTAAAGGTCTTGTTACTTGGCAGCTCGTGAGTAAGAGCTAGAGGTCCGAACCGTTCTCTGATGAAATTGAGGGTGTCACGAGCGAGTAAATGACAGTGATGAGGATCACAGTCAAGAAAAATTGGATAGTCGTCAACAAATCTAAAAATGCGCTTGACTTGCTTGTTCAAAAAGGTTGCCGGAAACGGTTCTGTCCATCCTTGCTAAAAAAAGTCACTTAAAATAGGAGCAATACACGAACCGATGCATATTCCCTGCTTTTGAACGTAGGGTTTTCCTTCCCTCTGGATAAATGTAGTTTTCAGCTCTAAAAACTACCAGACGGCACACCAGCACTGTTATGAAACGCTATGCATCCAAACCTTATCAATGCATCCTTCAACACAACAAAGAAGCGAATCGTGAGGCAACGAATAATACAAGGGCGAGATGGGAGATCGCCTTTTGCGAACGTGGGCGGTGGTGTTCGCTTTTCACTGCATGTCATTGGCCGTGGTGGTGCTTGCCCGTAAGCAGCGGGGCGCGGCCACGTTTTTGCGCGTGACCACGTCTTCTGTGAACATCACGCACTTACGCTCGCGAAAAAGAAATCATTCTGTTGATAAAACAATCTCACGCATTTGAAGTGGAAAAACATTTCGTTTGTATTATGTCATCAAAAAGAACACAACCAAACCTGCACGTCACTTTTTTGCATCTCCTCCGCTTTTCCATTGGTTGCTTTCACCCTCCCCTTCTCGCAAATTTTATGGGTCAACCTGTCATAAAACTCTGCTTACTCAAACAAAGGAGGGTGACCGATCGTCGAAGCCTGCGCTGCACTCAGTCGCGCAAATCGGCAGCGCGCACAACCATAGCCGGCCCCCACTTCATGACATTGTATCAAGCGGACGCGATGTGTTCCGAACAAAGATCTCCGATCGCGCCCAAAATCTTCTGCATTAATGAAGATCGCGCACATGCACTGATTAGAATGTGGGTGGATAAAATCAAGAAGTTCGCAAGAATTTTTCACAAGAAACGGGTCATCTACTGTTAAAAGGCAAAGCTTGCGTACCAAAGACAGTGCTACGCACTTTTGCAAATGCCGTTTTCTGAAGCGATTACACGAAAAGGTATATCCGGTTTTCGCATTTTCGCGCTGAAGAAAGCATCTAGAAAATCTTTTTTCCTACTGTTGCTCAAGAGCCCCTGAGTTAAGTCAGCCGTTAAGGCCCTATATCTATCGGTGATAATGATCTCTGGGGCTCCGTGACGGAGGACGACGTTCTCAATAAAGAACTTGGCGACCTCAACGGCACCGCTCTTGGGCAAGGGCCCTTGTTTCGGCGTAGCGTGTGAGGCAGTCGGTTGCAACGACGATCTATGTATTGCTGGAAGTCGACGTCGGGAACGGCCTCAGTAAGTGCATCGCGCTTTGCTGGAATTGCCGTCGATGTGCTTCGATAGGTTGCAGAAGCCCGGCTGGCCTAGATGTCGGCGTGTTGCGTCGCTGACAGCCCCTGCATATCCTTACTTAATGGGCGACGTCGGCAGTGAGGCGAGGCCAACAGAACTTCTATTCGTGACAGTGTGAGGGAAATCCGAGGTGTCCGGCTGTCGGGTCGTCGTGTAAAGCTTCCAGGCCTTCTGGACGTAAGGGTGGAGGCACCACGAGGACGTGGTTGGCTCAGAGCGGCGAGAAGTTCTTCAGGAGAACGTTCTTCCGCAGGAAAAACGAAACCAGTCCTCGGCTTAATACTTTTGTCACGGCAGCGGTCTCGCCTTCCAGGTAGTCCATGAGGCTCTTGAGCTGTGGGCCACCTCGTTGGCGTTCCGCGAAGTCGTCGGTACTTATGGGTCCCAAGAAAGAGTCTACGTCCCGGTCATTCTAGGGCGGCGGATCGGCGGGCACGCGAGACAAGCAGTCGGCGTCTGAGGCTTTCGCCCGCTTTTGTAGACGACGGTGATGTTTGAAGTATAAGACGGCAAACATCACCGTCACAGTTGCAGTATAAGACTTCACCGTGCGAGGCGTCCTGATGGATGTTTCAGGTTAGCTGGCAAACACAAGGCGCGGTGGTCACTCATGGCTTTGGAAGGCCTGCCGTACAGATGGAGGCAGAACTTTGCTGAGACAGCCCAGATTATGGCAAGGCATTCCTTTTCCGCGGTGGAATAATTCGCTTCCGCCTTAGAGAGTGACCGGCGAACCCCTTTCTAGTCCGCCGGTCCTCTCCACAAGCACGTTCGGCGCTGCTTGCATCACTGCGGATTTCGGTATCGGCTTCTTCGTCGAAGTGCGCGAGTACTGGCGGCGTTTGCAGGGGTCGGCTTAGTTCTTGAAATGCCTCGACTTGCGGCGTTTCGTTTCCCATTTGAATTCGACGTCGAGATTCGTGAGATACGTCAGTGGCTCGGTGATCCGTGAACAGTTCATGACGAAGTGCCTGTAATAAGCGCAGGGCCCAAGGAGTCTGCGTGCTGCGTACATGTCGGTGGGCGTAGGAAAGTCGGAGATCGCAACTGCGTTCTGCAGATCATGGCATACTCCACACTTACTAATAACGTGGCCCAGAAACAAGATGTGATTTGTAGGGTTTAACGTCCCAAAACCAGTTCTGATTATGAGAGAGGCCGTAGTGGAGGTCTCGGGAAATTTTGACCACCTGGGGTTCTTTAACGTGCACTGCCATCGCACAGCACACGGGCCTCAACATTTCGCCTCCATCGAAATGCAGCCGCCGCGGCCGGGATTCGATCTCGCGACCCTCGGATCAGAAGCCGAGTGCCATAGCCACTAGACCACCGTGGCGGGGCAAGAGCTCCTCTTCTGCGAAGCGACACTATTGTGGTTTCAAGTTAAGTGCGGAGGCCTTGGTTGCCTGAAGAACAATTTCAAGGCGCCGGAGATGTTCGTCGCAGATGAAAGCGAATACGACGACGCCGTCCAAGTAAAGGAGGCACGTCTGCCACTTCAAGCCGGCCAGTACCGTGCCCATGACTCGTCGGAACGTCGCAGGCGCCGAGCAAATACCAATGGGCATGACCTTATCGAACAGCCCATAACCAATAAACTCGAAGAGCTATATTGTCACATAATTTCCTCCGTAAATCATGAAGATTTCCTCATGAAACTTAAAAGCGACTGTAACTTACCGACGTCGGTTCCTCCTTGTTGCCTTTGCGCCACGGTTGCCTAATGCTTATGGCACTCGCCAGCTGATCCGAAGATCGCAGGATCGAATTCCGGGATATCTCGGGCAGAGGCGCCGACAGGAATGTTATTATGGTCTTTTAATCGAGGTATTCAGTCTACTGGAGTGCTCTGCCCACTCATATACTCTCAGTGTAGAAGCGTGAACCAAGGTGAAGATTACTTTGCCATAAACATTCTGCATAAGAAGCACTTGTTTTCGGGCTAGTTGGTGACTTAGCTTATTAAACATGTTCGGGCGTGAACAGAAACAAGGAAGAGAAGCGAACAAAGGAAAGATGCAGACGAGCGGCAACTACCAACTGTTTGTTGACGTTCAGGTACATAGCTAGGCGAGCTTTCCGACTTTCGCAGCAAAGCAAAACAATGCGTCTATCTAAAAGGCGTGTTTCAGTCGTGTAGAGCGATATTGAGGTGTCACTGACACAAGCAAGTCCTTTCTTTCTTATATGTAATGCCTCTAGAAGTTCCCTTGCGGTCTGATCCTTGTTTTCCCAGGGATTTTTGCGAGCGTGACTTGCAGCACACATGAGCGAGCTTTTACATGCGCAGGAAGATGCGCACCATCACTTTATCCATTACTGTCAGCGTGCTCCCCAGTCGGTCCTTAACACAGCGTCCAGTTTGTCCTATATAAGACTTGCCGCAGCTCAGGGTAATTGCGCAGACAACTCCTTCGGCACAGTGCCTGGAATGAACTACGGGCTGTTTTTTGCACCCTTGGTGTTTATTAGCACGAGATGCGTAGGTGCAAGTGGGCCAGTTGGTTCGGAGCCCAAAATACCACGGGTACCCCATACCTGGAAGCCACTTTCTTTAGGTTGTGACTAACCTTGTGCACATACGGTATGACTACAGGTCTTTCACGCTCAGTTTCTCCCAAGTGCTCTCCTGAGTAGCGATTTTTAGTTTCTGCAGCAATGATTCGGCAACTGCGCACACAACCGACGGAGAGAAACCAGCATTATCCAGCCTAATTATTTGATTATTGATGCTAGCTTGCATCATGTGCGTACACGACCTGCGCAGAGCTGATATCAAACAAAGCAAGGCAATTCCACGCTTAACCGTTTTTTAATGCGCGGAATCATAGGGCAACGGGGCTTTTTTACTTCGAGGGAACTACATAGAACAGGCATGATCATTTGTCAGAGCAAGTAAAATATCTAAAAACGGTAGGGTATTGTAAGTGGGAAGCTCATGAGTGAAGGTTAGTCCTTTCGCGTTTTGCCTAAAAGTACCTGAAATATCTTCTACCATTTCATGGTGTAAAAGTGGGCGCGTCTTGTCTAAAACAATTTTGGTCACGTCAAAAACACTGGATGAGATAAAAACACGCTGCAGTGCCTAGTGAAAATACGATAAGAAATGTCACATAATATCGGTGCGACGCACGACCCAATACAATTACCCTGCTTTTGTAGGTAGGTACCATCCTCAAAGGTAACGGAGGTGCTGCTCAGATACGCTTCCAACAAAGTGATAAAATTCTAAGCCGACATTTCAGCCCTAGCAACGAAATAGGCTTCGCCACTTTCGCCTATGCACTCCTGTACTGCTGCAAAGAGCTCTGCATGGGGAACAGAGTAGAGAAGATCATTGACATCCACTGGAAATAGATAACCAGTTTCATTATTATCTCGGAAAAACTCAACAACCGCATCAGAATTCTTGATTAGGTAGGGGCCTTCACATCAAGGCATTTCAAAGACGTCAACAAAAAGCCACTAACGGGATGCTGCCATGTGCCACGTTCACTAAAAATCATTCTGAAGGCATGCCGACTTTGTGGGTCTTAGCATTAAAAAAGGCTGTCAAACTACTTCTTTTAGACCTAATAACTTGTTTGGATAAATTTTCCTTCCCTATATCTTCACAAAGCCTCCCAATATTCTTCTTCACCTTTGACACTTTGACACTGTTGAAATTCTTTTTTATAGCTTGCAAAGCTTTATCGGTGAAGGTATTTCGCGTCATTATTACAAAACCACCTTCCTTATCCGATTGCAAGAGACAGAGATCATTCGTTGTAAAGAAAGTCACAGCCCGACTTAGCATGCACTCCTGGCGCCCAGTTCCAACATGAGAAGCAGACCTCTGTAGGCTGTCGACACCATCCAGCAGGCACCGTTCACGCAGTTCGACGGGTGCCTTCCTTGCAATTCTTCGATTCAGCGCAAGTAACTCATGGGCTGGAACCTCTGGCTCAGTCCCATACTTCGGTCCCTTGTTTAGCAGAGTGGTTATGTCCTGAGGAATAGGAATTCCGCCTAAGACTTTCAGGTTCTCCTACGGCGCTACTTGGCCTTTTCGATAAGACGTCCTGAGAAGGCCCGAAAGCATGGTATTCCATGTAGTCTCGGTCGCGGCACTAATAAGTCGGCGATAATCTTTAAGCTTCTTTGGGGCAACCCATTCAGAAAAATTTGCAAGGCAAATACACCCCAAGAGGTCATGGCAAAGTCGAACCTGTCGCCACAGCTCGGAACGTAAAATCTTGCTCACCCTTTTCACGTGCCCCCAGGATGGGAGGATGTACCCGAAGATGACGGTTACTTCAAGAGGGGGGATACCTTTCCGGATGCAAAAACTCAGATACCGTGCTTGACATGTTGAAGTCACTATGTTCCGCTTCACCTTGAGTACATCGGGAAGTCCAGCTGAGAAGTTTCCGGGAACGAACAATCCGGGGCCCACTGTACGAGAAAGGTACTCAAGAAGCACTTGTTTTTGGGGTAGTTGGTGACTTAGCTTACAAAACATGTTCAGGTGTAAACAGAAACGAGGAAGAGAAGCGAACACAGGAAAGATACAGACGAGCGCCAACTAACAACTGTTTAGTGACGTTCAGGTACATAGCTAGGTGAGCTTTCCGACATGCGCGTCAAAGCAAACCAATGCGACATCAAGCAGGTTGTCGTGGAATGCGTCTATCTAAAAACCGTGTTTCAGTGGTGTACAGCGATATTGAGGTGGCACTACCGAGGTGTCAGTGACACCTCAGTATAGCTGTACGCCACTGAAACACGCTTTTTACATAGGCGCATACCACGATAACACGCTTGATGTCGCGTCGATGACACTTGTGCCTACTCATCTCTCGTACTAATAAACACCAAGGGTGCAAAACACAGCACGTAGACCCTTCCAGGCACTGTGCCGAAGGAGTTGTCAACGCAATTTCCCTGAGCTGCGGCAAGTCTTATACAGGACAAACTGGACGCTGTGTTAATGGCCGACTGAGGGAGCACGTTTAGAGTATTGGAAAAAGTGGTGGTGCGCATCTTCCTGCGCACGTAAAAGCTTTATCATATGTGCCGCAACTCATGCTCGTAAAAATCAATGGGAAAAGCAAGGATCAGACCGCAAGGCAACTTCTAGAGGCATTCCATATAAGGAAGAAAGGGCCTGCTTGTGTCAGTGACACCTCAATATCGCTGTACACCACTGAAACACGCTTTTTAGATAGACGCGTTCCACGATAACATGCTTGATGTCACATTGTTTTGCGTTGCTGCGCATGTCGGAAAGCTCACCTAGCTATATACCTGAACGTCAATAAACAGTTGGTAGTTGGCGCTCGTCTGTATCTCTCCTTTGTTCGCTTCTCTTCCTCGTTTCTGTTTGCGCCTGAACATTTTTAATAAGCATTCTGCATAAAATGTTCTAAATAAATAGAACAATTAACATATCTCCTTTGAGCTCTTTCATCTTACATATGAATTTTTAGAAACTCATAGGGCACGTGGCAGCTCTCTAAAGCATTCTCTGACTGCACGTTTGAATGCATTTAGAAATCTCCGTCTGAATCACGTTATTCCTTTCGAAAGCGTCGAAGCAATGGCAACATTTTCTTTTGTGTGAGGCGTTACGTCTATGTTCCATGCCTGCCAAGCAGCACAATTTTCGCTGTAATAAAAGCGCCTGAGTTCTTTATCTTCTAGAGTCCCACATTTATGTTGTTAGTGCCGTCTCCATTCGTTTCAAGGTCCTGGCACGGGCACCGTGGGTAAGTTATGGTGCTTCCTTACTCGCAGCGGCGGTGATTCTAATACTGATGTAGATTACTTATTTCCATTTTCCCCATGTTTGCGACAAACAATACGATCCTAATCACGTGAGCTGCACAGCATACTACCATAAGGCGTTCAATGATTTCACAAAACTTTGTTTTGTGGTTTGGGTAGCTCAGAATAGCGCGTCTTGGGACACTATAGTACGGATGCGTGCATTTACGTGTCGTGAAGCTTCTTCGGGATCCCATGCCATGTTTTACGCTTATGATTTTAAAGACTACAATAGAGCAATTCCGCCCACACATTCCTCAAAACAGTTCGTTCCTAAGTGTTCCTTGTCTTTTTATAGCCGCGTTTATATCCAGTCTACCAACAGGAGGGAATGAAATTTTGTCACAGAGACGCTTCATTTGTAAGCGGCCTTTGTGAGAACTGTCCTTCATTGTGAGCAGAATTGAAATGTTTTTAGCGGCCATTTGTTTTGCGCCCCTTCCGGCAGTATAGCTGTGAAAAACACACACACACACACACACACACAAAGGGGGTGGGTGGTTGAGAGGGCGATGTAGGGAAGGGAGTGTATTGTCTCCGTCGCGGATGCCAGAATCGTGAGGTGCCCGCAGCTGTGGCGTGATGAGCTGTAACTGTAAATACACGTTTTACAGAGAAGCTGTGTGCCTGTCGCTGGTCGGAAAATTTCGTGGCGTAAACACAAAAGGCCAAGTCAAACGGCATGTCTTTCTTTGCTGTCTGGTATGCAGCATGGAGCTGAATATTAGTTTTAATAAACGAAACCACAAAGTAAGCATCAAAAGGGCATGATCGATGATAAGGCGCCGGTGAAAATGGATATACCCTCCCACGCGTTTCCGGTAAATATTAGGCTGCGTCTGTTTTACAAAGGGGAGTTGGAGAGCATTCGAAGCCCTCGTGTGAAGTGAAAAAACACATAATGACCGATAATGTGAAAAACGCGAAGCATGTTCCTTCTCAGCGCGTGTGTTTCCTGGTTGCATAAGCTGCCGCGAGAAAAAAGAAGCATCCAACGGCAAAGAAATCCCTGAACGACGTCAGCATGCATTCATCATAAAAGGAATAGCCATCTAGCAACCCATTCAGCTCGTTCTACAGCTCCTTCTAAGACTGCCATAAGTCGGCAACGGAAATTAGGGATTGCCTCAATGAATTGGAAATGCCAAACTACGAAACAGGTGTACCATCAAATTTCTCGCTTGTGAGCATTGCGATCATCGACGACTTTGCTCATACGAGCACTTATTCAGTTAATGTAAGTGTGATATTCGTAGAACTAAATCTAAGGTAGCTCTTTGCTCATGCAAGCGAAACCGTGTGACTATTTAAACATGTAACAATGCTGTGGCTTCTTCCAGCAGCCAAAGGCAATGACCATCATGTGGAACAAGACCGCGACCTGGGCGCTTACTTTTGCCATGCTGGTGCTGACACTGGGAGGAACAATTTACGAGAATAATTGCGAAGAGTTATGCAGACTACAGTGCAAGGGAGTGTATTTTGGTGACAGATGCCTGAATGCAACATGCAAGTGCGAAGGGGACGACACCATAATACGCCGTTCTGCAATTGACTAGTCAGGTCTGTAGTACGATTGTTCTATCTTGGGCACATCTGTAGAAACGTCTTCATTTTGGCACCTACAATGGGGCTCCGTGCTTAATAGCGTTCTATTGCTGTCATTAGACGAACGATACCACTGAAAGCGGAATATGAGCGAGGAAACGGAATACGCAGTATGTGGCTGTTAATACCAAGGCGTTTTTTGCAGGGATAAACCAAGACCTGACTCACTTCATTTTGCGTCACGGAAATGACGCTTTAAGGTAAACAGCTATAAAAGAAAAGGAAACCATGAAGAAAAATTCCCCTTCACGCAGTTGCACTGAGAATCGAACCCACGACCCTCGTTGCGCGACCGAACGTGCCCGGCGCTCGCTCTACCGACTCGTATTCTTTGTTATGAGCATCGCTGGACACGACGCTTGCCACCGCGTGAGCGCATCCGGGGCGGTGTCCTATCGAGGAGCGGAGCCTCCAGCATGGCACGCCCCGCCACGGTGGTCTAGTGGTTATGGCACTCGGCTGCTGATCCGAAGTTCGCGGGATCGAATCCCGGCCGCGGCGGCTGCATTTCGATGGAGGCGAAATGTTGAGGCCCGTGTGCTGTGCGATGTCAGTGCACGTTAAAGAACCCCAGGTGGTCGAAATTTCCGGAGCCCTCCAGTACGGCGTCTCTCATAATCAGAACTGGTTTTAGGACGTAAAACCCCACAAATCAAATCAATCAAATCAAATCCAGCATGGCACTAACGAGCGCCTAAAGGCCGCTTCAGGACCGTCAACCTCGCAAAGCCGCGGAGTCGGCGGAGGCTTGCTGCGATTGCATTCGGTGACAATGCTACGCGCTATATAGTTTGCGTCGTGTTAGTCTGGCTAGGACAGCTGGTATACCCTGCAGGTGAACGGAAATTGCGTCATTCGGACCATTTTGTCCTCCGGTACTTAGTAGGCCAATCTACGAAAACAAAAAATAACAAGAACAATACTTATGCTTCCATGGCTACGTTTTTGCCGATAAGCGAGGAGAAAACGCGGCGCCGCTTGTCGTCTGTTATGCACTAAACCCACGCACGTGACTCTCTTGAAACCAACACCGCTTGCATTTTTAAATTCATATTGTTTTTCTGCAGCACATCCTGTTTTTTACAGCTTTCAGACGCTAATTTCCTTGGGTTATAATTCAACGCTCGAAAGGTTTGCTTGGAAGTCTTTCTCAATTCAATACGAGTGAGCCAGCACGCCCTGAAGCATGACAGTTTTGTTTGGGCAAGAAAAATGAGTGATCTGAAAATGCGGTTCATTCGCTGACATTATTAGGTAGCAATGCATCGCAAAGGAATAAATTCAATATATACTAAATTTTGAAGAAAAATAAGAGCGCAGAGAGCACACAAACGAGAGAGGCACGAGAAATACGCACACGCAGGCGCTAGTTATAATAAACTTTATTGTTGCGAACGCCGCGCTACTTATACAAATATAATCTACCACATCCCATGCGAATAAGTCTGAGGACACCGAACTTCACACGATCCATAACAGCTTTGTCCCACCCAGGCAATGAAATTCTTTTTTTTTTCTTTGTTGAAGCAAATAAAGGCCTGATCACGCACATTTCACTCACCTTTTCAATCTATTCTGCCTCTTAACTTTCTGCAATCGCTTCTGAGTGTAGTCTTTTCAGCACCAAATATGCTGAAAAGGCTGTGTAATGTCACGGCTACAAATG
Source organism: Hyalomma asiaticum (assembly GCA_013339685.2). Classification (NCBI taxonomy): domain Eukaryota; kingdom Metazoa; phylum Arthropoda; class Arachnida; order Ixodida; family Ixodidae; genus Hyalomma; species Hyalomma asiaticum. The sequence continues at coordinate 508,351 of CM023488.1, read as the reverse complement.
CACACAGCGATCCTGATTGCGGAAAGAACCACCGAAGAAATAAGCGGTTTGTAAAATGTGCTTAATGTGTTGTATATTGCCTACCGTCGTCATGCGGTCGCAGTATGTTGGACAAACCGGTCGTTGCCTGAATGGGCGCTTAATTGAGCACAGTTTAAATATCAAGAACGTGGCTGGTGGTTTTTTAGCAACGCATTGTAACGAACGGGCTTGTGTTCCGTTGATTCAAATGTGCAGAATAGTGTGCCAGAACTGAAATCAGCTAACAAGGGAGATAATCGAGGCAGAAGAGAATGAAAAGATGGGTGAAATGGTGAAATGTGCGTCAGCCGGGCTTCAATGACTATAACACAAAACAATATGATTATTTGGCTGTGACAACACTATTCTGAATCTTGTCAAGTTTGGGGACCTCACGTTTATGCGCGCTGGATGTGGTAGATTAGGTGTGCATAAGTAGCGCGGGTTTCGCAGCAATAAAGTTTGTTGGAAGTAGCGCCTGCGTGTGTGTATTTTTTTTGTGCCTTTCTTGTCCGTGTGGTCTGTGCGCTTTTACTTTTCTTCAAGAAGGTACACCAACATGCCCAAACTCCCACTTTGACGCTACCTTAGCATACAACTGTGTATCTCGAATTGTTAGAAGAAGTGTTCCCATTCTGTGTCGGTTACCCAATCGTAGGAGACATCGTCGTACAATTCATCTTATGCAGAAAATTGCTGCTGCGATCACCGCGCTCACTCGCTATACACAATACAATTAAACTGCAGCGATGCTTGATAAGAACATACGTTGCTAAACAAGATGGTTATGAAGATCAGATTAACATCATATTTTGCACACTATTAATATCAGCTTGTTTTACTTCTCTTTCTAAACTCCCTAGCCCAAAAAGCATTCTATGGCTCGTGAATTCCCTGCAAAAAGTAGTTTGCGCTATTCCATCTATACAAAGTCACAACATTATCTTTATATTTTAACGCTTGATTTTCTTTCGCGATAAAACACGTAAGACTTCATTCAGAGCTAACATTGGTAACAGGGCCTCATTTGTAAAATTCTACACTAGTATACCGCAGTTCTTCCTCAAAATTTGTAATGCGCAAATTTTCTCTCACAATTTAAGGATAAGTGCCATAATCTACAACAACGAACAAATATGACACTGCAGGCATGTTTCTATGGAGAAAAGTAAAGCATTATAGGCATGTGTCGGTGGATGAACACCACTGAAATTTCGGCTGCGAGAGGGGATGCACAATGGTGTACAAAACGCTCACCTTGGGAATATGGAGAAATATTTACAAAACTAAACCATATCCACTCCATTTAGTCAGTTAGGGAATCCCGCTCAATACGTTTGAAACCCATTTGAAACGTTTTGAATACATTCCTGTAATGTTCCTGAATCGTATAAAGCCTCCAGGCAATATGCCTGAAGCATACAGAGTATTTTTATAAGTGTCATAGTCTCAGCTTCATTCCCCATTTTGGAAGCATAGGACAAGATGACCTATGCAATTAGTTTAGCCACTGGCTGCCGGCAATCTGTCATTAGACTTTCGAAGACGCCTTAAAAAAAGCCAAAAGCACCTTTACTTCACTGCTACACTTTCTCCTGGGTCAGCGTACTTTCTTGACTTACAAAAATACTTGTGGCTTTTCCAGAAGGAGCTCCTTACTGCTCGTTCGAACAACAATGAAGGCACTCACGGCAAGAATGCTGAATAGTCTTGGCACTTGCGCAGCTTCGCTTGAATAAAGACAATTCAAATTTCGTGTTAGGCAGCGAGAAATTATTTTGATCGAGGAGATCAATGAACGTCTTCATGACAACACGCTGCACGCTGTGTATGCAAACATCAAAATGTGCTGAATTGTTTTGTCAAAACACACTATTCAGGAGCCTGCCCCCCAAAAAACAGAAATAATAAAGCTGCACATCTCTCAGCTGTTTTTTGAGCGCCCAATTTATGTGATTTATATACATCATAAGCCGTGCATAGCAAAACTGCCGCAGCAGGGCTACGCAGCATTTTTCACAGCAGAGGATCTCTTTGGGCAGCCTGCTGTTTAGCTTATCATTATAACAGCAGTCACCTGGCACAAACGCGTGACCATGCATATGTGCTCAACTAAACATTTCTCTGCGTCCTTGACTGACTGAAAAAAAAAATCCAGCAGAATGCAACATATTCTTGGTACAATATCCGCGTTGTTTACCAACAGAGAGAAGCACGGCTATTGTTGGTTGGAACCTCAGAACTCCGCATCACTGCTATGTAGGAATGGCTCGCAGGCACAATCTGCTAGCCTATTATCAAGGAATCGTGGTGCGATGCCACCCGTAAAGCACTAAAAGCAATTCTCCTCCTTGATGTCAAGGAGGTCTTTACCCATTGTTTCGCTTGAGAAGAACGTTTCTGTTACAACGACCTGCTGGGCTTTAGGATCATCAAAAGACAGCCATGTAGGAGGTCCCAATCGGCAACATCGTAATTCCCACGAGATGGTAAGTCATTCATTTTCAGACACAAACGTATTTGAAAGCAGAAATAAATTCAAACACATCTGGATGCTCATTGCAGACATACTTCTGCCCCAAAGCACCTGAAAGATTCTCCAGCGAGTCTTTCTGCAGGCGTCGGGTCAGGAGGCAAGAGCAGCTAAAGTATTTATGAAGAGCTTCCCAGAACCTAAAGGAAGCCTACATGGCGATCTGCCAGCCACGGATCGTATGTGTCTGATTAGGGCAGTTAAGTAGATATCAGTTTCTATGATATCCAACTTACTCCCTCCCTCAAGAAAGCCAGTTGCTCTGAGCTGGATTCAGTATGTTTCATTTTGCCAAGAGTACGGAGAGGCAGTTTTGCTGTAGAGGCAACCGAATAGCGTATCGGTATTGTCAATGAGTCTGCTATAGACTTGGTAGTCGCAGGCAGCTTGCCTAGAGCAATCATCGCTGACATTGCTACCGACGCAGACTAGCCGTAGACTAGCGTCGCGAACTTGAGCTTCATGCTCTAGAAAGGCCTCGTGTAGGTATTGTCAAATGTTAATTTTTTCAAATATACTTTAAAAGAGTTAAATGCAGGACTAGTTGGCGTTCAGAATTCACATTCGTCGTAATTAAGTGCAAAGGTAACACAGACAGTAAAGAAGGACCACAAACAACACAGACGCTACTAACAACTGATTTAGTGAAAGTGGAAAACACAGCTTTTATAAAACCAGAGGTCTGCACAGGCGTACCACAACAAGGAAATTTGAATAAAGGCAAGCAGAAAGTTATCACACCAGGTGCGATAGGAATTTCATTTCAGCATTGTATAATACAACCGAGTTATCATTAACACATTTTTGACCAGCTTTTCTGATAAAGAATGCCTCCAAGGTTTCATGGGCTGTTTTATGCTTACTTCTGCCTAGTATTCTCACGCCATGGAAACCTGGTTCACAAACTGTGCAAGCAATGCAAGGAACGAGAACATTCGTCCTCTCCTTATTAGCTAAGTCATTTGCATACTCCCTGAGTCGCTAGTTAGAGCAACTTGCCGATGTTCACTTTGCCGAGCCTTGCCGATGTTCACTTTGCCGCAGGACAGGGGAATCTCGTAGATGACGTTTTTGGTGCGCTGTACAAAGCGTATTTCGTGGTTCTTCTTGCTGCTACCCTTATTGCCTGCACAAGTGATGCGACGGCTCAGCTGAGCCATCATCCTGGGGGCCGAACAAACCACCGGTACGCTAAACCGATCAGCGGCCTTCTTTAGCCTGTGGGAGACCCGATACATGTACGGCACCACTTCAGGCCTATTTGTCCCCTCCAAAGCCCTCGCGGCATTTTTTCTAGTCTCTTCCTTTCTTTTCTTGAGGTGCGTTTCTGCCACTGTCACTACTACCTACTCCGGGAAGCCAGCTGAAAAAAGCCGGCCTAATTTATGGTCAAAATTTGCCTGCACCTCATGAATGCACGATCTCCTTAGCGCGGATTCCAGGCAGAGGATAGCAATGCCTCTCTTTACACTCTTAGAGTGAGCAGAGTTGTAAATCAAGAGCTATTTTTGTGCCCGCGGTGAATACGCCCAGCATAGGTCGCTTTTCTTGAATTTCAACCGCAAATACAAAAACTGCAGCATTCCTTCATCTGGCAGCTCATAACTAAATGTCAAACCTTTGTCTTGATTATTAAAATCATCTAGAATACTCATCAACCATGTTCATACGAACTGGAGCACTGCGTAGTTAAAATAACTAGAAAGACGTCCATGAAACGAAAAACCTTAAGGACTTTGTCATTGGTAAAATGGTTAAAACGATCGTGCAAAGATCAATAGATAAATAATAAAAAGATGTTGCAAAGGATCGGAGCGACGCATGATCCAATGCAGATGCCTTTCTTTTGCAGATAAAACTGGCCATCAAATTTAATAATAATAATTTTATCTGCAAAATAGAGGCATCTGCATTGGATCACGCATCGCTCCGCTCTTTTGCAACCTGGTCAACGTGGTCAATGCTTCTTCCAGACAGTGTACTTGCAGGTGCGGATCCCCCATCCAGTTGGATGAGAACAACATCGTTAAGCAGTGTAGTTGCATTTTCAGCAACAAGCTTTCGGTGAAATGCACTGCGGGTACGGTGCAGGTGGCGCGGGGTGGAGAGGGGGACACATGCCATGGGAGCAACTCCTGTTCCGAGGCTGCGTTCCTTTTTTCATCCTGCTTTCTAGCCCTGGGCACACAATGCATTTCTAAGATATGTACAAGGAGAGGCTTCTTTGGAAGCTTTCGCTCTTGCCATTTATATTAGTCACGCTAACACCTGTCACCCAACTTCCCGAACACCCTACCGGCCCCTTTTTTTGTTATTGTTCGCACGCGCTGCTCTTCTTCTCTCTTTCTGAGGACGGGGGAGAGTGTTCAAGGGAGTACATGAACCAACACTGGACAAGGCAGCCGCGGCCCTGACGAATACAAGTCGACTTGTCGAAACGTTGGCTCCTCCGACGTTCCCTGTTTTAAAGCATATTTTGCGATCCTTTCATCGAGAGAAACAGAAAGACAGATAAAAATTTCAGCGTTAAAGTATCCCAAGAAGGACTATCGCCTTTAAAAACCGGCTGCTCGCGTTGCACAACTGTTCATCGGTCACTCCATATACATATTCACTGGATCTTGAGCTGCAATGTAGTGCTGGTCGGAGATTTCTCTTGTGCGTACTTGAACCATAAGGATTCGCAGCGTCCGCCTTAACTAAAAGTGATCCGAACTCTGCGCAATCTACGATGTGAGAGCGCAGGAAACTCATAAAGACCAGGAGCATAAATGACAACGCGTATGTAAATATGCACACGCGTTGTCACTCATATACATGCGTGAGTGGCTAATGTCACGGGTGATTACGGTAACACCGAACGATCACCAATGCTTCGCCCACTTGTTATGGTTCACTTCGTGGACAGCAGGCACGCACAGAACATTAGTTAGTTCCTCAGAAACAGTGGTTGGCCTCCCCTTATAGAGGGATTCTGTATCAGTTCCGCGCTTCGTGGAGATGCGTGAATTTTAACACAAGAGTGTTTTATGGTGCGGTCCGCCAAGAAACCAGTGACGTACTTCCGTAACGGAAGTGGATCTTTCAAAAATGAGGTTACATTCACAATGGAAAAGTTTCACCCAGGCGGACTCGAACCCACATTAGACGGGGATTTGACGAGAGGTGCTGGATGCTCTACCGACACACCACTGTAAATTTGGTCACATGTGCAACAGTTGGGCTTTATATGTTCACAATGTCCTTTTACGATTTCCATTTATCGCCGTCCGGTTGAAGAAAAGGTGTATAGTATAGTGAAGTGCACTGCTTAAGAAGCAAAATTCCTCTTAAATTAACATCGCGCCCCTAAATCTGCACGCCTGGATCGCTTAGGTTCGCTGCCTTGGTACCGCCATCTAGGAACGATAGACACAGGGAACCAAACTGTCGTACGAATTTTGACCGGTAGCCAGCGCTTCGGTAGTCTTCGCGCCTCGACCGTGGCGGAAGTTAGGTGCGTGGCGGCGTCAAGGCGTCGTGACGGTGCGTTCGTCGGGCATAGTGAGAACGCGGGCGCTACAAAATTTCTCCTGCATGGCCAGCTGTGTTGAGTTGCGACGCCCACTGCTCAGGAACGCAAGGACGGCTGTCGACAAGCAAATTATTGGCATTTCGTTGCAGTGGGCTGCGTTCTCACAAAACGATCTGCTGACAACCCCTTCGGTTTCGTTTGCCACCGCCGTACTCGACCCTGCCCTCCGCCCTCGAGTCCGGCCGTGCGCTTGCAAAGTGTCAGCAGACGCTCATCGTTTATGGCAGGTTTGCGCAGCACTCTTGCGTATGCAATTCAGTGTTTCAGCAATGTGAGGCGTTCGACAACTTTCCCTCGTGTGCAACTGTGGAGGGTCCCTGTGCCGTGTCGAGGTGCCGCTGATGTCTACATGTAACGTGTTCACATATTCACAGCAGACAAATAATCTCCCGCCCCTCGATCCGCCAGACTGCAGCTTATGCACTCCACAACTTAGCGAGGACAGGTTTCGCTTTCGTGTTATAGCGATTCCTATGACAGAGGACCAACCACATTTTTTTTCTTCTGCTTGCACGTGCGGCATGTGCGATCGCCAGGTGCAGCTTTACCATTGGGCTGTGGGCATAAGCGCAAGAGAAGAAAAAAAAACGCGCGTGCGAATGCCGCACATTCTCAATTGCGTACAAATGCAAGCGCACCCTTGGGGACCAGAGGTAATGATGATGATTTTTGTGGCCCTGGCAAACACTTTGTGGTAGCCAGAAATCCTTGCCATCTTGAAAAGAAGAAAGGGAGAAAGCACTCCGTGCTTTTCAACTATGCGCCGCACAATGTAAGCGCCGCAGGCTTGCGGAACGAATGAAGCGAATATATATATAAATAGGTGTGAAGAAAAAAAATGAAATAGCCAAGAACACATTTTTATGAATATAATTAAAATCGGACACTGACCACGATAAAAGCAAATAAAAGCAAAACATTTCGGCACCCGCCCGGGAGCCTTGTTCAAAAGTGAAAAATGTGTGCTTGAGCAGCGTTAAGCAGTGTAGTTCCCGTGCAGGTGCCGAAACGTCTTCCTTTTATTTGCTTTTATCGTGGTCAGTGTCTGACTTAATTGTATTCATGTATGCTCCTGAGTAGACGAGTTTCCGTCCAACTCTCAAATTCAACACATTTTTAGATGCCAAGCAGCTTATGGCGGGTGAGCTTTGTCCGTCCCTCCCTGGTCCCTCCCTCCACCATGTGGTGTTTACACCCGAATTGCCCGATGCGCATCCTCCTCCCCCTCCTCTCCTTGTCCTGTCTCATCTCCTCTCCTCTCGGCGTTCCTCCTCTCCTTTCCGAACTGCGCTCGTTGACCTCCTCTCCCTCCTATTCTTGTCTCATCTCCTCTCCTCTCCGAACGGCTCGCGTTGGCTATGGAAACGCCCTTTCTTAGAAGAACGCTCTACCAGCTCGCAAAGGACGAGAACGCGCCCTCACCCGCTAGAGACACACTGACACAGGCAGCGTCTGCTAGTGTAGAACCGATGCAAACGCTGTGTGCACCCCCCGTGCTGCTTCGCATCGTCTCATGGTCCCCTTTAGCGGAGAATGGACAAATTTTTTTCTACACATGATTGCAACTATACTTCTTGCCGCAGACACTCCAAGAATAAATAGAGTGATGGGCACTCACTCTGGGGGAGTAGTTTACCAAATTTAACTCCCTTTTAGGGGCGAAGCATCTTAAGCTGTGGGTCGGTTGTCACGTATCGTCGTATCGTGCAACCTACACCACTGTTTATGAAGTGCTCACTAGATGGCGTGATGGTGCTGCGGTACTAGCTTCATTCACATGTATGGGAACGCATAATGTGGGAGCCTGTCTGTCTGTCTCTCTGTCCGTCCGTCCGTCTGCCTGTCTGCCTGTCTGTTTTTCTGTCCGTCTGTCTCTCTGTCCGTCCGTCCGTCCGTCCGTCTGTCTGTCTGTCTGTCTGTCTGTCTGTCCGTCCGTCTGTCCGTCCGTCCGTCCGAGCGCTGCGGTACTGCTTAGCTAGTACGTAAATTGATCAATAGATGGCGCGGAAGCGCTCGCTGCGTGCTCAAGTGTGATAGGAGAGCGCTAGATGGCGACACACAGTGTTTGTCATGTCTTTGATGATGTACTGGGCAAGATTCAAGGAAGATTCACGGTTTTTACCGATGAACCTCCACAGCTTCGCCCACTCATCATTATTCACCTCGTGGATATGCTGTGTTTTTTTTTCTGATTAGGTCCACCCCATTTTATGCAGAGTACCGTAGCTCCCTTGAGGATTGACCTTAGCACTCCACCTCACAAGGTACAGGTACTCTCGCCAAGAGTGATTAGTAAGACGCCTCCGAAGGCGATTCTAACACTCTTGCGGAGAGGGCTCTACTACACCACCAAATGGGGTGCTAGTACTCCCCCAGATGGAGTTACAGAGGAATAAACTTTATTTGATAGAAAGAGCCGACGGCAGACTCGTCCAGAGAGGCCGGCGTCCCTAACCCAAGATGCCGTGAGCCTGGGCTGATAGCTGAGCCCTGTTCACCAGACTTCGCTGGTCTTGGAGCCTTGTGCTTCTTAGTGCGGTTTCCCACTGCTCGATGTTTGGTGCAGTGACAGGTGGTATCGACGGATTAGCTGCACATTTCCACACCATATGATATACAGTATTTGCTGCAGAGCATAAGGTACAGTTACGTCGGTAGCTCGAGGAATAGGCGGAGGGCATGAGTGTTCCGCGAGGGATGTGGTTGTCTGGAGTTTCCGGAAGGACACCGTCTCCTCTCTTGTGAGTTTGGGGTGCGGGGTTGGGTAAGCCTCCTGCCAAGTTTGTGGCGGCTGAGGAAGTTTTTGTATCTTTTTGAGGATGCTTGCACGAGTTTCAAGAGAATGAGAATCTTGTGCTCGGAGATTATGATCTCGGGCAGCGGCATGAGCCGCTAAAATACCCTCCAGATGTTGGTGCCCACGTGGCTCGACAATGTACATATCTTGAACAGTTTTGTGCTTTTTCAGAATATGCAATGCTTGTTTTGAAATGAGGCCGATCGGTAGATTCAGCATGCTGTTTGCGAGCCTTTATTAATGGTGTTAAAATCATCATTGCCTTTGCTTGTCGTGGTACCAGGGCTATCGCCGTTTCCTCAACGGAGTCCATGTCTTGTTTTTACCGCAGCCGCCACTATCTCTTCTCCCTGGCCATTTACCACACTGAGAGCTTTGGCCGTCGGATTCTTCTACTTCGCCGCGTCGGTGTAGGGAACTTCACCTTTTCCTGACCTTCGTAGTCCTTGCGTAGAGCTTTTACCCTCGCTTGCCTTCTTTCTTTGTTGTGTGCGGGTGCATGTTTCTTGGTATTTTGGCTACCATGGTCTTCTCCCTTAAGAGCAGAGGGATCCGTTGTTTGCTGCTGCATTCGCCTTCGACTGGGTATCCTAATCTTCGTTGCGTGTCTTTGCCTGTGCTTGTAAGCTTGAGTCGCGCTGTGTGGCTGATTCTGTGGGCCTGGACTAATTCCTCCGATGTATTGTGAATACCGAGCTGCAGTAGCTTTTCTGTGAATGCCGTAGGGGGAAGTCGTAGTGCAATCTTGTAGGTTTTCTTTTCGAGCTTGTTGAGTTTGTCCCTTTCGCTGTTCTGAGGCCTAGGCATGGCGTGCCGTAGGTAAGTCTGCATATATTATCAGGGCTTGAATTACGCTAAGGGCGACTTGCTCTTTCAGGGTCCGTTACCTCCACTCCAGATATGTGACTTGAGTCACTGTGCTAGAGCTTTTGAACAGTAGTAAGACCGGCACCATTTCTTTCAAAATGACGCCGAGGATACCGAGTACGTCCACCTTGCGTGTAATAGTTTCATTTAAGGTAAAAATCGGATCTGGTGTCCCTTGCGGAGGTCGTCCCTCTTTTTAGTATTAAAAGTTCGGACTTTTCTGGGGCACATGAGAGACCACGGCTGCTTAAGTAGCCCTCAGTCTTCTCGAGACTTGTCGCTAAACATGTTGTTGCGCACCCGCAGACCCCGTGCAAGCCCACAAGGTCTGGTCATCTGCGTATATTGCATGTCGGATACCCCTGATGCTACTAAAAATGTGAAGTAGCCCCTTGAATGCTACATTGAAGAGCAACGGGGATGTAACCGATCCCTAAGAGGTTTCTCTTTGTGGCAGTTCGACCACATCTCCTGAGGTTCCCCAGGCCTATGGTGGCCGTTCCACAAGCTGTCAAAGAGTCCCGGTTAAAGTAATACACTCTATGTCCACAGTTAGGTTCTTGCAAGCTTTTTAGCACGGTTTCATGGGATCCCTATCGGAAAAATCACCATTATGGGTGCTGGAAAATATGGTGGTTATAGTGGAAATAACGTTGGGCAAGCTGGCAAAAATGGTGGTTATGGTGTACGATGCAGAGAAATGGTGGGCGGCATGGTGTACGGAAGGTGGGTAAAGTGGAAAGGATGACGGGCAATGCGGGTTAGTACTACCGAGATGTTGGGAAGAACTGGGAGGCTGCTTCCACCATGGTGGAAATGCTGGGAAGCAGCGGGCAGACGACGAGGGTGGTATAAACGATGGTGGCACATGGTGTACAATCCTGGAAACTTTTGCCCACCATTAGTGTCACGCTAGAAAGCAGTGGGCGATGTTGTGGGTATACCGTGAAAGATCATTGAAGGAAATAAGCTATGCTGAAGAGAACCGTATTTTGCAAATTAAGACCCAATGGAGAGCTCAAGTTGAGGTGGCTGTGATAAGCGTCACATTGAAAGCAGCGGATAACAAATAGGTCATGAAACATTGCCTATGTGCTTATCACAGTTCCTTGTTAGCACTCTTTTTCTTGTTCTTTTATGAAAATATCTAACTGCGATTAATGGCAATGTTATTAGTGCTTTCCTCCGACGCTACGTTATCGATAAAGTGGCAGGTTGGGCGAGTTGGCGATACAGGTAATCGGCATGGTGCACATGCAGGAAAAAAAAGAAAACGAAAAACGAGGAGAGATACCTTGCTGTGTTTCGTTGTATCTGCCCTCGTTCTTGTTTTTTTCCTGCGCTGTGTACCATGCCTACTACGCTGTCCTCCTCTTCTTTTTACTTGTTTTTGCTTGTTGCAATCAATATTTGTACGACCACCACACATACGGCTCAACAGTATTAATTGCTAAATAACATCATTTTGGCTGCAGCTGATAATGCACAGAATATGCGCTACAGGGCAACTGTGTACTGTTGCGCATGCAATCTGGCGTTACACATGCAACATGAAGTGGTGCGGAACACGTTGGACCGAGGCCGAGGAAAACGTCGCGAAATGAAAGCTCGCATAAGTTACGGAATCTGCAGAGCTTACGGCAAATTCCAATTGCAGGATGGTATGTAAAATAAATACTACATTGTGTTTGCAGTTTTTAACCTTAGAGCATTTGTTTCTGTATATCCTTATACTGAAAACATGAGAATTGTTCTGAAATTTTGAAACCGCAACCGCAACCCGTGATGTCGCCACCATCGCGCTATTGCTGTTTTTTTTTCTTCCAAACATGGCGGCGCGCTGCGGCTGTCGTGTACAACGTGGTGGCGATATTTGTTTTCGTACGGACGATTTCTGGTTGCGCTGCATCTCGGTGTATGTTTAGCGTTGTGCTCATTAGCTCGAGTGGACCTTCTTGAGCCAGTGTGAGGTGCGGTTTGCGATAGACTGAGAAAGCAGCAGCCGGCAGCGTCGACACCTCGGAGATCCTTTGTTGACATCCATTCGCCGAGGGACGTGAGTCGTCGCGACAGCGTCTTTCAGTGTGTACGCGGATCAGTGAGAATCAGTGCCGGAATGCTTTCTACGTTCCGTGATGTGTGTTCCTAGGAAATGCGTTCTCGTTCGCACACATCGAGGGTCGGCACATCGCTTCTCGATATACGGACGAACGATGCGGCTCGGAAGAGCGCCTCAAGGCCGTCGGACGACGCAAACTGGAATCAGCATGTTTCTTAACTAAGGTAGGTGGCTGCGAATGCTGCGCTTTGTGCCCTATCATTGTTGTGTGCCCTCTTTACAGCAAAGGAAATCGAGTAGCGTGGTGCGCACGATGTCTGTGCAGAGCTTAGTCGTAACAATTGCGAAGTGCTGTTCCGCCCGCGCTATCGTGCGTGAACATTCCATGAAAGGGTGCATAAAATTGTCGCCACGAACATGATCGTCTTGCTTTTTATACGTGTAACTACATGACTCGCGAAACGTGCCTATTGCTGTGGTTATCGCTGATGTATGCAAGCGTTCGTGCATTAGCTGCCATTTTAGGGCTGCAAACAACTGCGATCTAAAGTCATTATGCAGGTATAAAAATGTGTTAGCTGCTATTAAAAAGGACAGAACTGAGGAGGCAATTTTACTGTTTTTTTTTTTTTCCTGGTGATGAAAACAGGCAAACTGCCAGGCGGGCGGACTGAAGGAGCGACGCGCGCGCGCACATGCGCGCATCGCTCTCCAGTCCGGCCGCGAACGCATCAACGTCGCTGTAAATTCACATCTGACATTTTTTTTGTCCAAGAAATATTTATTTTACAATAAATATAGCAATATATTCCTAAATGACACGGAAAGTACAAGAGAAGAAAAAACGTCACAGCAAGTCATTTCGTGCAAATAATTTTTGAACTTTACAGGATTACTTGCACTTCACATTTGTTACTCACATTGTCATGTAATGAATTGCGATGCAATGCATTGTCACCCAGTTAATTAAACACCAGTTAAAGGAATACTGACACAAAATTAAGGTGATCGAGATAACTTGCAGCATAGATTTGCATCGACACACACGAATCATCTACAAAATATCAACGGCTGATATAGCTTACAACATATTTAATATCAATTTTAACGTGCGTGTCGCGCCACTGCATGCGAAACGCGCTTTTGTGTTTCATGTAAACAACCAGTGGCCACCTGCGTGACGAGTTTGTGTTACTGTCATTATTCTTGGGCGAGCGCTCATCCTAGCAGACGTTTCCGACGGGAAGAGGGGGCAGAATTGCACCGGAGTACAAACTGACGTCCTCGCCTTGGCAGCGCATTTTTTAAAGAATCACGCATGTTTGAAACTTCCCAGAGGGGATTAAAACAGCAGCACCCAGGGAGCCTTCACTCAATAGAGTTGTCCGCGCGGTGGTCATGCGAACGCGGTTTTGTGTGCACATGTAGTCAGCTATGTTTACATGAATACCATCCTCGGTGCCGCCTCACTCATCGCTCTTTGAAACGGTAAGTGCGTCTGGGCTCCGCAAAACCGTATACAAAAGATTAACAATCGCGCGCTCGAGCCCTCGAGGTTTGCAGCCGAGGTAAGTGGGTCAATTAGCTACTTATTGCAAAAAAACAAGATGCAGAATTTTTGTCTAACTACTCGCATAACGTATCAACGTAACTGAAAAATGATTAACAAAACACCGGCTGCCAAAAGAAAGATTCCCCGGGCTAGTGTACGAGGTTCGGTGCGCCGATTTCCACGCCACTTACCTCGGCGAGACAGAAGCTTTCCGGAAAGGATACGACAACACCAAAATGACGTATGTAGCTTCAACGCTACGCGGAACGCGCTCGCAGAACACAGAGAAAAGAACGACCATCACATCAACTTCGACGACGCACGGGTCCTTGACACGGAAGGTAACGGCACGTAACCGCACCAAAAGGCGGTTCTTAGAGTCTTGGCACGTCCAACCACACCTGGAAATATAAACGGCTCAACTGGGACCTGCCGAGTGCGTATATACATGATCTACGGAACCAATGCAGAAAACAACACCGCAACAAGAAAGGCAGGAGGAACGACGGTGGAGAGAGGGACAATCACTAAGAAAAGTTGCTCTCTTTGGAGCCGGCAGGATATTCACGCGCTCGTGAAGAGACCGAATGGGTTTCGAAACGTTGGCCAGTTTTTAATTTCAATATAAAAAACTTAGATTAAGAAAAGTGGCTGCAGAGTTTGTTTTTTTTCGTACAGGCCAATTATTGGACTCCGCCACCGCTGCAGCGAACCGCTTTTACAAGATGGCTTCCTTGGAACCGCCATTATCCCCTTAAAGACATAACACCCCCAAAAATCCGCTGTCGAGGCTGTCATCCAGTCGGCCTTTGTACTCCCGTGGTACAGTCCCGAAAGGAGGTATTTCTTCTTTCATCGCCGGTGGTTGACACGCCAGGCACGTGGATCGGCGAGGGTGGCCCCGCCGCAAGCTGTGGTTGCCAGCCGGACCTATGCGCAACTCACATGGGGAGGAAAGCAATGCATGCTTTCCCACCCATGGGAGTTCATCATCTTCGCGTGTATCGGCGCATCATTTATCAATATTATTAACGCTCGCT
>CM023488.1:352015-493808 GCA_013339685.2 Hyalomma asiaticum | reverse complement strand
TCAATGTTTTTGTTATTTTGTTTACTGCATTTGTGCTTCACATGCTGAGTGTTGTGCAATATCGTGGTCTGGGCGGGGACTGGCGCATTGTCAGGCATTCAGTTGCCTTTTCGCCACCCCTTCCCACTGTACCACGGGATACGATTGTATGTTGGAATTAATGAAATAAACTTCGAACTTCAAACTTCAATTCAGGTCTGTGGAATTTACGTGCATGTGGTGCCGATGTGAAAATCGCGCACTGTTTGTTGTGGCATGTCATTAGAACTGCCGCACGCAATCATGACGTCTTGTGGTGGTGGAATGACCTCTCGCAGCTCAGCATTCATATGAGCATGAGTGTCGTTGTGCTCGTTCTTGGTCACAATTAAACTTTGTCAGAGGCATGTGACTCCTTTGCGGTCAGCGAGGGGCAGAGCCCCTCGCTGAGCGGTCCGCCACTAGGGACCACCACCACCGGCTGCTCTCCAGAGCCCTGCTTCCTGCCATTATCCCGGTGGATGATTGCGCAGGTCCAGAAACTGTGCAGCGAGCCCATGCGGATGCATGAACTGGTGGCAGCGCTCGCGGGGTCCGAGCGACGCAGTGCTCCAGGGGCCGACGGCATCACCTTCCAGATGCTCCGTCACCTGGACGGAGACGGTCGTCAATCATTCCTGAAGTACTACAAGGACGTCTGGAGCACCGGAGCCCTGCCGCAACCCTGGCGGTCAGCAGTAGTCAGCGAAGTTCCACTAAACTTCCGGAGTGGAAGTCCCTGCAGCGACATACGGGGCCAGGTGAAGCCAGCGGCGGCCAAGTTACTAGAGGAATAAGTGTGCGGCGCGCCATAGACCGCAGTGTATTAAGATAGGCGCTCGGCTTGTTTTGCAACCTCACGATGAAACATTGACACAGAACCAACTTTATGCGTATGACAATTACGAAGAATGTTTTCTAGTTGATGAAAAAAAATCCCGCATCCGTACACAGCTGGAGGCGTCGAGGAAAACAAAAGAACACAGCTTACTGAGAGGTTCTATGCAAATCGTACTTGCTGGCTTCCTTCGTTTGTTATTAAAAAGTAATTTTTGGATGCGGTGATGCGATATAGCGCAAATATGCGGCGCTGTGCGACTGATAGCGGATGTAAAAGCGTTTGTGCCCTTTATTTAAACATGTATCATACGATTGAGTATAGCGCGTGCTTTCCTTTCACCTTTCAATCTCCCCTGTCCCCTTCCCCTCGTGCAGGGTAGCATACCGGTTGTCATACACTGGTTAACCTCCCTGCCTTTCCTTCTCTACTATTTCCTTCCTTCCTTCCCTTATTAACCGCATGCTTTTTCTTTTTTCTTGTATTCCACGTACGTTCTTCCAAATGCTTTGTTGCTCTGAGTGAAGTCTTCTCAGATCCGCGCCTATTCAAGACCCGTTGGATGCGTTCCGAAATCTTTCTTATTTAGTTCTGACTGTAAACGTACATAGGAGATTTCTTAGACGGGATACGCGCCGAAATGCATGCACTTGTCATCTCGACCAGAATTTCGTCAAATGCGGAAGATAGAGGTTGGGTTGTTCGATGTAAATAGAGCAGAGGTGATCGAGTGGCTGCGTTTAAGTTTCCCGTCCTCCTCCGAACACCACATGTTCTCAGTCAGAATTACGCTACACACAGGTTTTAAATCTTTTTTCTTCATTTTCGAAATCAGTAGCACGGAGCAACACGCCATACGTGCTCGCTGCATTTGCGCATTCGTCATCACGTACGCATAACAAATTCTGCGTCTATGCTCCGGAAAGATGCCCTTCCTCTAAAGTTCGTATGCAAACGCTGCAGGGACGATCCAATACGCGCGCAGACCTTTCGTGTGTTTTAGAAGAACTCGAGCCCATAGCAAGTCATGTACGCATGTACGCATCTGAAAACGAAGCAGTAAGAATTATTCAAAGCTTACAGTTAAATTTAATGCAGGCGTAGGGGCGTAATGCACGGATGCGAACGTTCAAAATTGTCCTCTACTTGGCAAAATACACTGAAAACGGGCAGCCGAACGTGAGGAAAGTGAGAAAGACTTAAACGTGAAATGTTCTTCCAGACTTCTTAACGCGATTTGTGCAGCCGAAAGCGATGCACGAAGTCACCGTTGCCTTTTCAGATATTTAGATACAGCGTCGCGCTGTCTACGCGCTCCGCCGTCCGTGTGGTCTTCTGCTACCCTTTCCTTGCGCAAGATGGCGGCGACGGCTTCACTTTCGGCGGGTCGCTTCTCTAGAAAAGTAAATAAAACCTCCTTGGCGGTAGTGGCACCCATCCTGAAGCCCCGGAAGCACGCCATGGCTCTCTCCTCCTACAGGCCAGTCTCTCTCACCTCGGCCACCTGCCAGGCAATGGAGAAGGTGGCGTGGAGAGACTGGAGTGGCTTGCCGATCAACTGGGGCTGCTTCCCGGAAGCAGCAGACGGGCTTGGGGCAGCACCGTGCACACCAGACTCCATTTCGGATGTCGTTCCAACCTCGAGGACGCCAAGAGTTGTGGTGACGTGGCCATGGTCCTGCTGCTGGCCGTGCAGAGCGCCTTCGACGGGCTACCACATGCAGTCATCGAGGCGGCCATGCACCGGCTTGGCATGAGTGGTCACCTCCGAGGCTTCATGACCGCCTTCCTGTCCGGGAGACCCTTGTGCGTCCGTTTTGGTAGGGAGACTATCCAACCCAGGGATATCACAGCCCGTGTTCCACGTGGATCTGTGCTGAGCCCCTTCCTTTTCAACATGGCACGAGCGGATCTTCCAGTTTCCCTCCCGACAGACACCAGGTTCCCGTTCATCCGTCTACGCAGACAATGCAGCTCTCTGGGCCCGGGGACCACGGCTATCCATCCCGGCCATCAGGAGGTCGCTGCAGTCTGCCCTGGATGTAGTCATCGCCTACCTCGGAGGAGTCGGCGTCAAGGCCTCTGCACCAAGACCGAGTCCCTGCTGATCCACCTGACAGCAGCAGCGCGGGTCCACGTGAAACGGCCGCGGGTGAGCAACTGCAGCCTACCATGGAGGTTGACGGTGAAATACCTGGGGCTCACCATTCACCACCGACTCAGGTGGATACCTGCTGCCAAGACGGCTGCAGCTAAGGTACGTCGAATACAGGGGGGCATCAGCAAGCTGCAGCAACGAAGCCGTGGCTGCTCCACAAAATGGGCGCTACAACTAAATCAAGCCGTAGCGCCCTCAGTGCTGCTCTATACCTTACCAATGGTGACCCTGACGCCGGCCCGGAGGCACCTGTTCGAGGGACTCTACAGGGCAGCATTGAAGCCATCCTGGGGCTCCCCGAATGCTCCCCAGTGGCATCGACTCTCGCGGAGGCAGCGGAGTGGCCCCTGTCACTACGCATGCTCCAGCGTGCGTTGGGCCACATCGGCCGTCTCCATCGTGTAGCCGATGGAGGCGCCCTCCTGGACTGACTTCGCAGCCAGCCAGCATCTCGGATGGGCGGCCTCTGCCTGCTCGACCACCAGATGGTCGCTGATAAACCTGTTGCCTTTGCAACACCCCCGCCACACCATCAGCCACCCAAAGTCCACCTCCACCTGGATGGGGCAATAAAGCGACGAACGCCTGTGGCCGCGCTGCAGCTGGCGGCCATCGGCAAGCTTTAGGAGCAACTACAGGGGCGGCTGCAGGTGTTCACGGATGGATCCGTCATGCAGGACGGGACCGCAGCGGCAGCGTGCGTCATCCCATCCAGGTCCAGCACCAGCCAGTGTTGGCTGCCCTTTCCGGCCAGCTCCACGGCAGTGGGGCTGGTGCGATTGCACCTGGCGGCGGACCTCCTGGCACAGGACATCCCAACGGAGCCAGTCGCTGTTCTATGTGACAGTAGGGCGGCACTGCAGACCCTGGCGAACCCCTGCCAAGCTGGGCTTACAGGGAACCTCCTGGCATCCAAGTTCCAGGCTCTGCGCGTCGGTAGCGTCCGTCTCCTTCCACTGGCTGCCCTCACATGTGGGCATAGCAGGCAATGTGGAGGCGGACACAACGGCAAAGGCAGCTCACCAAACAGGCATCCCTTTCACCCGAGCCGTGGCTGCCAGGGACCATGCACAGGCCCGTCTCAGGAAGCTTCTCGTCACTCTCCATCCAGACCAAAGGGTGGCTAAGGGACGGGGACCAAGACTTCTTCCAGAGGGGGACCTCACCAGGAGGGAACGAGCTGCCCTGCGGCGCCTGCGGACCGCCTGCGTCTGGACTGCGTCTCGCCATCATTCCAAAGGACGCTCCAACTGCCCGGCCTTCAGCTGCTGCAGCGACCCCGCGACTCTCGAGCAACACTCCTCTCTGCCTGCCCTGGAGTGGCACAGGAATGCTCAAGGCTCATCACAGCCTACAGGGGAGAGGGTCTCCCTGCCATCACGATGCGACACCTCCTCTTCCCGTCTCGTCCCTATCTGCCAGCACTCCGGAGCCTGTTGGAGTTCCTGGACAGAGACGGGCATTGCAGCCTACCACTGAGTCTGGGACCCTCGCCGCCTCTACCCCTGCCGACCGCCTGCTGACCGCAATCCGACGTCTGGCCCTCCGCACTTGTTAAAGCTTCTATCTTCTCTTTTCCTCCACTTCTTCACTCCCCTAGGGCGCTTAGCCGTGTCCCCAGCATGGGAGACAGAAATTCGCGTCTCTTCCTTCTTTACGAATCACTACTAGTACTACTATTACCGAAGTGCGAGTCCAATTATGACGGAGGACCAAGTGTCCGAGTGCACAAATTCCGTCTGATCAAACTATGCGGGCAGCAAGGACCACAGGTAAGCATTTGTTTTCTGTGTTGTGATTCTGGGTTTCCAGCCGAATAGGCTTCGTGAACATCGTTCACAATGTATTCGTGAACGCGTGCACAATTCATGGGTGTGTGCTCGTGTTCACGCGCTTATAATTCTACATTTCGGTTGGACTTCATATATGTAACGCCTTTGTTTTTATTTCAGGTCTGTGACAAGCATTTCTTACCATCGGATTACTGAAAGACGACATCTTACACGGACGTCAAGACAGGAAAAGTGGTCAAAGTGGTCGACGTTGCCCTGAAAAACATTCCTCTCAAGAAAAGTGCTGTTCCGACGTTGTTTCCCAACTGTGCTGCCTATTCATCGCGCCCACAAGCGTACGTGAGAGATGTGCCTGGTGCGAAAGTAGCGCGTTTGGAAACCTTGCAAAAAACAATAATATTTTCACAGCAAACTCAAGCAGAAGAGGATGCCAAAAATGTGGTTGCTAGTTTTGCGGACTAGCAGACCACCTTGCCAAACTTTCAGAGTTCGCACTTCTGGACAGTAATTAACAAGTGTTCCAAGGCTTTATTGTTAAACTTGTCACTGCAATCTTCTCCTGCAGTCGTAGTTCGCTGATCGTGTCGACAGGCCTGCGCATCGAAATATTTTTTGGTCAAGCTGGTGTGAGGAAGTGTGGTCGTGTGTTAGTTCATGGAAGCTGTGTGACTTGAGAGATATGAAAAGTGCGCTAAAAGCCATCGAACAGGCACATAAGGACAGCAGCACACAGCATTCTTAAAAGGCCTGTCATTTACTGACATTCGTTTCAACGTTGCTGCAAGGAGTAAGTGGAAAAGATTTGGCATGCGAGTGCAAGAATGGCATTTCGAAGTGCTTCAATTCATGAAGAGCCAATTGATATTATTTTTGAATAATGCTGGTCGATATCCCCTAGATTTGTTTCCTCATATATACAGATTCTATGGAACTTCGATGAAGTTTAAGATGCCGCATCCTGATACAATCAGAAGACTGTTCTATGCAAAGCGTATCGCCCTTCCACCGCGGTCTAGTGGCTATGGTACTCGGTTGCTCATCCGACGGTCGGGGGATCGAATCTCGGCTGCGGCGGCTGCATCTCGATGGAGGCGAAATATCGAGGCCCGTGTGCTGTGCGATGTCAGTGCACGTTAAAGGACCCCAGGTGGTCGAAATTTCCGGAGTCCTCCACTACGGCGTCTCTCATATCAGAGCTGGCTGCTGGCTTTGGGACGTTAACACCACATAACAACAGCATATGCTAAACGTTTCGTGATGCCAGTTTACGATTGAAACTCGCCATGCTACCACAATCCATTATTAATGTATCGTGATGCCTGTTTATGACTGAAACTTTCTATGTTACCGCAATTCGTTACTGCATATTATCCGCTGGGTTGACGGAAGCCTTCGGTTTGTGGCTGCCTTTTCCCCAATATCTCAATATTTTGCGAAGACCAAAAAAAATCCCCCAAACAAGGGGAGTGGAAATAAAAAACTCAAGAAATAAAATTGCAAGAAAAACAGAAGCTTATTCGACATAAGGATCAGTTGGTGCGTGACCCTTTAATGATAAAATAATCACTAATAAAACGATTCTGGAAATTCGTGTGTCTAGCGTAGACTCTTTTACAAAACGCAGAAGTGAGAATGATATATGCATATGGAAGATTTAAAATGTCTGCTTCAAAATGCAGTTCTTCCCGCTTGTGAATAAACTGTATTGCATGTGCCTTCAACATACAGCTTTGCTTTTCCTGTCGTTCCGCTAAGGCTAACGGAGAATAAGCAGCAGGCAGTCTGCTTGTCAGCACAGACCAAACATCTGCAAGGACACTAAAATAGGCCACGTTGCGATACACGCAAAGAACAATGTCACCAGTCAATTAATCAAACTTAATTCACTGATGGATTTTATCGAAATCAAGTTGGTCAAAATTATGAAAGAATGTTTATTTCTGTGATGATGTTGACTGCGGTGAACCAGCGGCTTCCCCTTATTATTATACGTGCCTTTCTTTGGAACAGAATGACATATCTATTACTACGCGGCTGTTACATTAAGGACAGCGCTGATTTTCCCAAGCCGTATAGAAACCGCGACGCGCTGAGACACCCTGCAAGCGCAGCAAACCAAGTCGCCGTGACGCCGGTGGCGTCGACTGTGCGGCCCCTCCGTCTAGCGGGACGTCTCAACGGTGTGCGGCGGCCTTCTTTTTTTCTAGGTCGCATTGGTCTGGTTCTCACAGGAAGCACGAACACCAGATGTGCACTGCGTCTCGAACAATGAAGCGGCACGAAACAGAAGTGCAACAGCTCAATGTGATTCAAAATGGCTTTGCAGCACGCAGTGGTTGTCACCACCCCGTACAGAGCAGCGCGTATCGAGGCACCGTAATGGCGCCTATTTGGGAGCATTTACAGAGGCACTAACGGCGCGGTGTTTCGCCGCTCGGCATGCATGGAGCATGCAGTCGGACGGGCGTACTTTGGCCGCCTGTGTTCGTGCCTGTGCTCGCGACCGTGATGTTCATTCACGCCATGTTGACGTGTTTGTGATGGATTGTGTCCTGTGTACAAGCACAAGGCGAACTCTGGTGCCTCCTTCATCCGCGAGTTTTGATGGCGCATTGCCAGTTCATACTTTGTCCGCTAGATTACAGTAATTGACAATCTCAACTCCACGAGTAAAGAAATAAAATAACAAGTGCGGTTTCATGAGAATTACGTGGCTAGGCGACTCAAGAGCATGGTCAGGGAAAGAGCTCGATGAGAATGGGGCCATACATCGGTGTCGCGTTGAACATTTAAGGCGAAGCTTAAGGGTCCCACAACTTTTTCAGCAACGTCGACGAAGGTAGCCGAGTCTGGGTAGATTGTAAGTGATTTAATGTTGCCCGAACCCTAGCTTTTCGTCGGCCAATGTTGTCTGGCGGATGGGCCTTTTTTGGGAGAGGATCTACCGAAACGTAATCCCGGTGGAGTGGGGTAGGGTAATGTTGTTTTCCTTGAACTCTACCGGGCCGCACCCACCGATTCGAGGATGTGCATACCCGATCGGCACGACGAGAGGCGAATGACTTGCGCTGCACCTTGCGCTTCGATTAATTCGGAGAGTAAGTTGTGTATGCTCAATGAGAGCATCTCGTTGCTGGTATGTCCCGGGAGCCCTACAACGCGCTTGATGGTTTGAAGGTCGAGTGCGTTTAGTTTGTGTTCCTCTCTTTGAGTCCATCGTAGTGCCGGTGCTGCGTAGACGACGCGACTCATGAAGAATGCGTGGCAGAGTCGGAGTAGGTTGCTTTCGTTAAGGCCTGCTCTCGGTTTGCCACACATTTCTGTATCTCACACTTTGCACTGCCTGGAGGTTCGGCCCACGTTTTCCGGCACGCGATTGAATCGCCGGACCGCTTAGAAAGCTCCGCTCTTAAAACTAGAAAAGAACACAGTTTGTCCTCGCTTGCAATTGACACGCGGAAATAACAAGCACATGGGCACACATGGGACTTACGAAGCAGTAGGGGCTATCGAGGACGAACCCTCGACATGCCAAGCAGGTACGCTACCGCTGAGCAATGGCGGCATCTTCCGCCCACTATATATATATATATATATATATATATATATATATATATATATATATATATATATATATATATATATATATATATATATATATATATATATATATAGTTTAGAAACAAATTGCGCACTTGCGAAAATCGCACGTTTATTATTCAACGTTTCGGCCGTGGCACGGCCTTCGTCAGACCGTCAGACCGTGGCACGGCCGAAACGTTGAATAATAAACGTGCGATTTTCGCAAGTGCGCAATTTGTTTCTAAACTACTTTTGAACCGGGCCCACAGAACTTCTTCCCCGAATTATATATATATATATATATATATATATATATTATATATATGGAACAAAAGAAAGTACGACGCACGTTGGTTTTTGCACAGTATATTTACTGACGTTTCGGCTGGTGGACCAGCCGAAACGTCAGGAAATATACTGTGCGAAAACCAACATGCGTCGTACTCTTTTCTTCCTTATTGTACCGAGGCCAACGTGATTTCCTTGCTGCAACTATATATATATATATATATATATATATATATATATATATATATATAACAGAATTGACGATGCGCCTCTTAGAGAACGACGGTTTATTAAGTCAACGTTTCGGTCGGAGCCCGACCGACCGAAAGAGGTCGGGCTCCGACCGAAACGTTGACTTAATAAACCGTCGTTCTCTAAGAGGCGCATCGTCAATTCTGTTATAAACTGGCGGCAACCAAGCTATTTTTGCATATACAGTCCTATATGTATATATATATATATATATATATATATATATATATATCGTAAGCAAACCTGTTGCACCAGCAGTGGTAAGGTTGGTGTTTTTGTAATATTGTGGGATAAGCACTGTCGCCGCAACGCATACGCTCCGCTACCATTCCGTCCGTTTTTATGCGTTTTATTCATTATCGCTTAACGAATTCTGCGCATTGCAGAAAATTCTTGGTCCTTCTCGTAACAGTGGGAGTGATTGCCAAACGATTCGTCGTACGCAATTTGCTCGTTGGCAGCTTCGCACGACACTAATCTCACAGTGCGTGGGATCTGTATGATTTTTTTAGCTTTTGTTCTCGCTGTAAGCTTTTGTTCTCGCGGGTGCTTGCACACTAGTTTCTTTCGGTATCCGTTACCCAGTCCACGTGTACAATATGGAAGCACACTGCTACGCGTGTAGCAATCCGGGTTTCGTTGCATAGCGATCTAACGCAAACTTTTGCGTGGAAAATTTCATGACACTCCAGTTGTAGTGTTTCTCTCTTGTTTATCACATAAATCAAAATGGAGGCATCATATTTTCGTTCTTTATGCTAGTTGAGGGTTATAATGCAACTTGATTGATTGATTTGATTTGTGGGCTTTAACGTTGCAAAACCAGCTCTGATTGTGAGAGACGCCGTAATGGAGGTCTCCGGAAATTTTGACCTCCTGGGGTTGTTTAGCGCGCACTGACATCGCACAGCACACGGCCCTCAACATTTCGCCTCCATCGAAATGCAGCTGCCGCGGCCGGGATACAACGCAACTTGGTTTCCTGGTAAGAGAAGTCACCAACATATGCGCAAAGAAAGATAAATAATGAATTTCGAGAAATGCAATCTTTTACGACGAACCAAGCTTTTATCTTAGTTTAGATAAGCTCCACGCCAAGCCTCTCCTTTTTTTTTGGAAGCCATGTTCGAGCCCTACAGCTTAGCTCTTCTCGTGTTTCCAGAACGCAGCGCGTGGTTTCTCGGTAGCGATATAGGGACGCACGTTGCGCAAGGACGACAACCGTGATTACGGCCGCCTCATCCACTAAATGTACTTGTCCTTCCGGGCTGAAAGGAAAGTCGAACGGACCAGTCCAAGCGACACCATTTTTGAGCGACCTGCTTGTCGAGATGAAACGTAACGTGGCGTTTTTCGCGATCACTGCCTTCTTCGGCATCGCACTCTGGCATACTGCAGAGGCCTACAGCGGGGAAGCTCATGTAGAAGTTGTTGATGGTAAGACTTCCAATTATTAGAAACGCATTTATGTGCAGCTCCTGATGAAGCACACGCGAGAGCAATTGCTCGAATATGAGTTGATATGTGAGTTTCCGTCTTTGTATGGCGCCTAAGAATTGCGGATATCAGCCGTGGTAGATTACCAACTCGGCTGCTGGTTTCTAACCTGGAGGGAAGGGATGAAATCCCGGCTACGGCGACCGCATTGTTGTGTGCTTGTTATCTTGTCTCACATATTTCAACAGCAATTTTAATGCAGTGCACTTCCTGGTGAATGGAAGTCAGGTGAGATTTTTCCAGTCCCTCAGAAAGGGTGCTCCGATAACCACGCCATCTCTCTAACCAGTGTCTGCTGAATAAACGCGGAACATGTCACTTACACCCACACTGTGAACTTTCACAATTCCTTAAGCTTCCTGAATTCAACTCAGCGTGGGCTTCAGAATTTTCGCTCCTGAGAAACAATTCGCCCATGTTCTCCACGAAAGTCATGGTATCATTGGTCAAAACAAACTTTCGGACACGTTTTCGATAGAGTACCACACAAGCGATTGCTACGATAACTTTCGCCGCTTAAAGTACGCCCGCTTTGTCCGGCAATGGCTTAAAGATATCTTTACTAAAAACAGCAATCTTTGCGTGCAAATAATTGCATCGTGAAGTTCATATCCTGTTTTATCCGGCGTGCTACAATGCACTCTATTTAGATTCACTACTTCCCTTATTTACTTCAATGGCCTGGCCAGCTCTAGTTGTCCAAAAATATGCTCGTTCAATAAAGACTTCGCTTTTTATCGCCCACTCATTGACGTATAACCTGGCACTCCAAAATGATTTCCTAAAGTTACACCAGTTTCGCAGGGAGTGGTTAGAGTCGATGAATACTTACAAAATATATTTGCTTTGACTCAGTAGAGGACATCACTACCTAGAATTGTAGTAATTCCTTTAGGGTCGCACCATACCCTGAAGACCTTAGCTAACTGCCTAGGCTTACTTTCCTTAACGACCTCACTTGGGCAACGCAGTGAAGAAAGATTGCTAACGACGCTCAGCCTATTTTAGTACACCTTCAGCACAATCCTACACACGCATCTCCTCCTGCTTAAATTTCTCAACGTCGCAGTACGCTTGTTAAGTAGGGGATCCCTTGAATGCATTCTAACAAGTCATTCAATCGACAAAAAATCAGACGGTTAGAATTTTTATTATCATTACCTCTGCATTGCTAACTTAACTAGCCTAAAGAAAAAACAGGACCTATCAAGCCTCCAAGTATACCGCAAAATTCCAAGACCACCTCTTTTTAAAACAAATTTCTCTGCGTTTTGCTCAACCGTTTCTCCCACCAAACCAGCTCACCGCATCCTTCCATTCATCAGCTGTGTTAAATCTCTATACCTTCCCTGCGACCGCAACGCCACGCGCCTACAATCATTTTAGTCAAGGCTACCACCGATTGGAACAATCTTTTTTTCAAACGTCGTCCTTCACGTCACTTTGCCCATTTCAAGGTCATGCTTTGTAAGTCATGCTTTCTAAACACTAAGCTGCTTATTGGCTTTCTCCCATCAATAATGTAAAACACTGAGTCAGGTTCCATGAGGTATTCTAAATAAATAAATGAATAACAAATAATGTTTGCACACAGCCGAAGTACGGAAAACGCCCATCCGTAGAGCATTTAGGAGCACGTTGAAACCTCAGGTGGCGAAAATTAGTGCGTAGCCCTTCACTACGGGATGTGTTCGTAATCTTGCCGTTCTCTTGGCACGTAAATTCCGAGTGCACGGAAAATTAATTAGGTATAGCTTAAGATGAAGGGCGTGTAGTGTCGGAACTACATGTAGGTTGGTGTAGGCCAGCATATCATAGCTTTTTGATTGTTTTCTGTGTAATATTTTCCAAGTTACCGAGCGACAAATCTCCCGAAACATTCGCAGTAGCACTGTTTTTGCCCTGGTAAATGCCCGAAAAGAAACGTCCGATATTTTCGCCAATGTTCCTGATTGCAATAATAGGGCAAAATTTGAGAGATCTCTCTGGTTGGGACGAAATTAAAGGTGAAAAAAGGGGGACACCACGGAATTATAATCATCAAACGTAAAAAAAACTGTTTAATCGAAAGATGAAGAACCTTGGTTTGAAGAACCGGAAAGAAAAGAGAAAGGAAGGAAGAGAGAAGAAGCACTGCTGCTGTCTGGTGCCCTCCAGTCACCCCTGAAGAAGGGTCCGAGTGGGACCCGAAACGTCGGGTTTTTTCATCTTTCGAGTAAACAGTTTTTTGGTTGGTGTGCCCCCTTTTTTCACCTTTAGGGCGAAAATTGCATTTCCATATAAGCAATTATAGTGGTGTGGTTCCGCTGGTGATGCTCCCATGTTTAACAGTTACCACGCTCTGTCATTGACCGAAAACACTTACCGTCTCACCTAGCTACTGATAGAAACGCAGCAAAGTTTAAGGCGCTGCTGAGCACTGAGCGCATCGCATAAGCTCGCTACCCGACCTTCTCGTGTTTTTTTCTTCCTGTTCCATTTTCTTTAGCACTTCCCACCTGCTTATGGTATCTCTATACGTGTTTGCATGTTTCTGCGTATTTTAACAATAAATTTGTTTTGTAGGACTGCACACTTGTAGGCACCTTGTTGCTGACTAACACGTATTTTCGTTACTCTGAGCTAATAATTGAACATCTTGTAACTTGTTTCATAAATATTGCTATTATTACCTTGGTATTCTAATATGTCTCCTATGTTGTACCCTCTTTGGTGCTGCTGTGTACAACTGTGTGTTTGGGTACTTTCATATTTTTCTCTTGGCTCTGTATCCACAGCTATTACATATGGCTTCCAAAAAGTTCCATCTCTGCATTCACGTAGGTGGCATTCACATTGTGGGAGCAGAGATTTGCGGCACCCATTGTCATGGCCACCAGATTTTCTACTTTGTGACGTGTTTAGTAAAGGTTCAAAGAATCAACCAACACCTTGTACTGCACTTGCCATTATGTATTCGTCGAACAGGAACCTTGCAATTCGGTTTTACCATACAGCATGCAGGACTTCAAGGGCCCCTCACCAGGTCTGGCCATTTTTGAGCTGACAAATGCACTGTGTACATTGTGTGCTCACGATCATGCCTGCCAAGAACTGCATTGCCATGCACCGCGAAGGGTGCTAGAATTTCAAACTGAGCGTCACTTCCTCTCTTCTCATATGCATCATGCGCCAAGAGGAGAGGATTATGCTCCACACTGCCACGTGTCACTGCATGACCACAGAAAACCTCTGCACTACTAGAAACCATGCTGGCAGCCTGAACCATGAATTTCCCTATCAGGAAGCAGCAGTCCTTGGAGAGGACAAACAGAATCGCGCTTTTCGCCTTATTTTTTTGTCTTTTGCTTCCTTCACCCCACATAATCTGTATGTGGTGAGGGCATCGTACTGGCGGTGACCCTCGCCTCCTGAAATCCCGGTTTCGCACGGTTGAAACATTTGTGTGTCTGCTAATAATAGACCAATTTCAAATATTCTTGTGGTAGAACACTCCCTACGGGGCACTTAAAAACCTCCAGTGTATAACAAAAATTTTCCATGTAGCCTTGTGAGGAGATCTTTAAGTGGTGGTCACACGGGTATGTGAAGAGCTATCAAAAATCGTTCAGCTACACGAATTCAAAACTTCTTGTAGCACGCTTTTGATTGTTAGCCATTTCCTTATGCAAATCGAAGATAGCTTCTTCCTACTCTACCTGTATCTGAAAACAAGCAACGGCACTTTGCTTGTGGCCTATCGAGATCACTTGCAAGGTATTAACATTGTTGACGAGACGACATGCTTTTTCACTCACCATCACTTGCAAGGTAAGACTGAAAAAGACTACGTTTTGTACTAATGAGACTGTCCACCAGCAGTGCTGGCTTCCACTCTCTGTCACAGTGCAATTTGCAAGATGGATTTACAAAAAGAATCACATGTACAGTAGTTCACCGCTGGTGCCCACAGTTTCAAGTTGATGCCTCAATCTTGCGTCGTGGCAGCCACTTTATTGATGTCATGGATAAATATGCTGCCTTACACTGCATCTGAAAGCACAGCATTTTATGAACTTAAGTGTTTCATTAGGTTAAAGTATAACTTCTTTTCTGCAATCAAAATGGTTCGCATTTTTAACCAACTTGAAATAGCAATTTCTCTGCTATCAACTCGAAGCCACATTTTTGGGTCTAGTCAGAATGGATGTTTTTCAAATTGGTGCATTTCATGTCTTTTTCTAGGGGAGTGGTTTTGATGTCAATGTTTGCGAATTGTCAGGAAGCAGCATGGTGTACTCCTGTCGTTGTTGTACAACAGCCTTTTATTCCGAACCAGAAATAACTCACTCTAGTCAGCATTCATTTTTTTCTATATCTGTAATAAAAGCAGAAGAAGTTTTTATCCCAATGTTTTAACATTGGGTAAGGTACAAATACGTTGACACAAGAGAACAGAAGCGGACAACATGAACGCGAACTATCAACTGAAGGAGAGCACTGTATCGTGCTCAGTGAACGAAACTCGATACTCGGAGCACATGGCTGCCAATGCTTTCTACGTCATACTTTTGCGCTGGGGACACTGAACTAATTGTTGCAGTGCTCGGTGAAAGTGGGACACTGTTTGAAGTGTTGATTCAGCTAGGTCTTTCTGTGATCATCCAGTGCGCCCCAGTAGCACAAAGTGCACTGGGCACCACGTGGTCCGAGTACCGTATTTCATTTGCTAAGCGCTATACCTACAACTGCTCCACATTAGATGTAAAACATTTGTTCACCCTGCTTAAATTTAATTTCCTTGGAAAGCTACACATTACCACCCATGTGACATATGACAGCGTTTAGTCCTCGCAGCACTAGTTTAGGTTGTCCCATAATGTGTGCATGTTATCTAGTGGAATGTCACGAATGCAGGGATTTATACACCCCCCCCCCCACCCCCGCCCAAAATTCTTCCACTAAATCAAAATTCTAAATTAACTCTTGAATCACTGTCTGCCATAAATACTTTATTTCACAGTTTCAGAAAAGCCAGCTGGCTAATGGATCGTTGTGAAAATGCAGGAACTTTATTTCTCTCCGATACACTGTGATCACTGCAGCAATGCTCTCTCGTGCTGCAGATGAGATGGGTCTTTTTCTTCAATCCTTTTCTGGAGTTTTCCCTCTTGAATAATGTTGATCTCTTTGCCAGGTGGGAAAGCTCCTTGTAATTATGGCACTTCTGCAGGAAAAAGAAGGTGTAAAATGTAACTGGGCAACCATAATTGCTTGAAAAACACTGTGTCTTTAATCACAAAAAGCACCAGTGCTGCTGTGCAGTAAATGTAAAGCTCAATAAATGTAAAGTGCTACCATTATTTAGACCTTTTCACTGCAGAAGCCACCTACTGGTCTCTGAACGCTGAAACAATGCCTGAGGCATGCGAGAATATCAGGGCAATGATTACTTAGAAGTTACCACTGATTGGTGTGCCCATCAAGGTTCCATTTCTTGAAGGGACAAAATATAAATGACATCACAATGGTTATTGTAACTTGGTTTCAGAGTGTAAAAGAAGTAACATGTGTGCACGCTCAAGTAACATGTTTTCACGCTTGCACCCTCCCTTTTTCTATCTCCCTGAAACAACCACCTTGCCGCGGTAGAGAGAGAGAGAGAGAAAAAGGGAAAAATAAAGACAAGACGCGCACTGTCAAAACTAAGCATGATGGCGGGAAGAATATGGCAGAAACAGACGCGACACAGTCGAGACGATTAGCCATGCCTTCCTGGTATTTAAAATCAGCAAATGTGCTGCATCGTGGACATGTTGGAATTCATCGCATCACCATTCGTGAGAGGGCGCAGCAGGAATCTGTTCTTAAACACATCGGCAACCCGGCAATCCAGATGACTTCGCCATGCTTTTATAGTTAGACCAAGGAGTCCCGAGTTCGAATCCTCGAGTGAAATTTCTTTTTCTGTATCTTTTGTCTTTTCTCTACGCTCCTGAGGTATCTTCTTTCGTTTCCCCTGCTTCCCTTTAACAATTATACCCTCGCCTGACTTAACCACACACTGCACCACCTCCCCCGATGGAGCATTTGGACAAATGATGCATTCCGGCTCCCACCACCATCATGGCTCATCTGCGTAACTCGCCTGATGACCACCAGAACAGGAACTGGCCTTCCTAGTGCAACACCATGACCAAAACCTCCCAAGTGACCGAACCAACCAAACCTTGGACCTAAGACGGCATCAACGGAGCTTCTAGTCGCGGATGCGACCACACGGGTATGGGAACAAAAGACTCAAAAGCCTCTGGACTAAGACAGGCCGTCATTGGAAATTAAACGTAGCGACTCTTAACACGTGAACTCTTCTTGCAGGTGAAGCCAGGCTATCTGAACTACTAGAAGAATTAAGGGGTATTAATTGGGATATCATTGGCCTTAGCGAGGTTAGGAAACCATGAGAAGGATACTTATAGCTTAATGAAGGGCATGTTTTGTGCTACAGAGGACTGCCAGAGAAGCACGAGTACAGTGTGGGATTCCTTATACACATAGACATGGCGGGTAACATTGAAGAATTCTATAGGATCAATGAAAGGGTAGCAGGTGTCGTGATAAAGTTAAATAGGTGATACGAACTAAAACCAGTACAAGGTTACACACCAATGCCCAGCCACAATGACGAGGCTATAGAAACAGCAATGAACAAGGTACACACCCAATATACGATTGTTATGGGGGTCTTCAATGCAAAATTAGGAAAGAAACTAAGGGAACAGGCAGTCGGGAACTACGGAGCAGGAGGTAGGAATAGCAGAGGAGAGGTTCTAGTGGAGTTCGCAGAAAGAAATCACCTCCGTGTAATGAATACTTTCTTTAAAAAACGCAATAAAAGGAAGTGGACGTGAAAAAGCCCCAACAGAGAAACGAAAAACAAAATATATTTCACAATGTGCAGTGATCCAGGCATAGTACAAGACACGGAAGTAGTTAACAATGTAGAAATTTGTCACCACAGAATAGTAAGGGCGAAGATAACCCTCAATCTAAAGCGAGCAAGGACAAAGTTCATCATGGGGAAACAGGCCAACCTCGAAGCGTCAGGGCGAAAGAATTTAGAATTGCCCTTAAGAACAAGTATGAGGCTCTAGGACAGGAAGAAGATGAGAATATAGAGAAGATGAACGAAGACATTACTAAGCTGATCACCAAAGCAGAAATTGAAGTTGGGGGCAAAGCATTGAGACAAGATGTGAATAAGCTATCTGAATCTACTAAAAATTTAATCAAACAATGCCAACAAATGAGAATAACTAACTTAAGAGACAAGATAGATTTTGCCGAGCTGTCTAAGCTCATCAATAATAGTAAAGTCAGGGACATACGTAACCACAACGTGAAAGAAATAGAAGCAGCCGTCAGAAAAGGAGTCAGCGTCAAAACAACTGAAAGGAAGCTTTGTGCGGGAAATAACATTTGCTAACTTCAGTGATATAGCCAAGGTGGCCGAGGATTTCTGTTCCGAACTATACAGCTCAAATACGAGTCTCCCCACCATGAGAGTATTAAATGTCAAGCAGGACTGCAAAATTCCATGCGTCACTGCGGACGAGGTTAGGAAAGCAATTCAGGGCATGTCCCGCGGAAAAGCTGCTGGAGAAGATGGCATAACCGCTGACTTGATCAGAGGTGGAGGAGACCTCCTAACTAGAAAGCTTGCGACACTATACACACTATGCCTCAAAACTTCAAAGGTGTCAGTCAGCTGGACAAATGCAAACATTTCCTATTACATGAGAAGCGAGATCCAAACTAGAAGAGAAGCTCAGGGGAAGATGGATGCTTGAATCGATGAACAAATCGCAAGGTACGATTTAAAACAGGGAATGTCGCGGGAGCCAACGTTTCGACAAGCGGACTTGTCTTCGTCAGGGCAGCAACTGCCTTCTCCAGCGTTCGTTTATGTACGCCTTTGTACACCCTCCCCCGTCCTCAGAAAGAGAGGAGGAGAAGAGCAGCACGTGCGAACATACACACACACAAAAGAAAAAAAAAGGGGGGGGGGGTTGGGTGCAAGGGTATTTGGGTGACAGGTGTTAGCCTGACTACTATAAATGGCAAGAGCGAAAGTTTCTAGACAATCCGCTCTTTGTACATATCTTGCACATGCATTGTGTGCACAGGGCCAGAAAGCAGGGTGGAAAAAAGGAAACACATGCTCGGAACAGAAGTTACTCCTATGTCATGTGTCCCCCTCCTCCACCCCGTACCACCTGCCCCGCACCAACAATGCATTTCATGGAAAGCATGGGGCTAAAAAAAGGTAACTACACTGTTTAACTTCCTTGTTCTCCTGGAACTGGATGGGGGCTCAGCACCTGAAAGTAGACTTTCTGGGAGAAACATTGTTAGCTTGTGCATACCTCAACCTTTTGTCGTCTTTGTTAACACTCTACCGTATCTAGTGGACTCAAGAGTTCCCTTTGAAAGGTTTATGCCTGTAGGTTGGAGAGTATTGAACCTGTATATGAGATACGATTCCCTGTATTTTCTGTCCCTCGGCGAGCGGAAGTTTCCTTGGAGTATGTAGAGTTTCAGTTCATCGAAATTATGACCTGTCATATTAAAATGCTGCGCCACTGCCTTCGGCAGGTTATTCGCGGTGTCCGCGCGGTGCCCGTTTAGTCTAACATTAATTGGTTGACCAGTTTCGCCGACGTACTGCTTGTGACAGAGTGAACATTCTAACATGTAATAACGTTCGAACTAGTGCAAGTGAAACTTGATTTTACATGATGGACATAGTCACTTCCCGTGCTTTTAACTTTAAGATCATTTTGAATATGCTTGCAAGTCTTACATCTGGGACGGGAGCAAGTTATTACGCAGGCGGTGCGCTGAGGGTTTACTTTGGCATGTACTAGCAGGTCTTTAAAGTTTCTATTACGGTGGTAGCGAAAGGGAAGGGGTCAAGGGCTCGTTCTTTATTTGTTAGAAACAACTTAATGAGCAAACAGACAATGAAGCCTAGGAAAACATAGGGGAAGTTAATTGTGGTATTGTAATTGTGGAGAAAGTAGAAAGGAATTAAAGTGGACGAAAAGACAAACCTGCCCTCGGTGGGACCCGAACCCACGACCTTCGGATGTCGCGTCCGATGCTCTACCAACTGAGCTACAAGGGCGGTCATCCCCCCGTCCACTTTATTGTGTATTTATGTAGGTATTATCCTGGGAGTGTTAGGCAGCGCCACTCGAGGCCAAGGCGGCGTGTGTAGAACACACTTTCTTGCCAGGAGGCGTCACGTAGAACGTGAACTTAGAAGAGATGGCTGCTGCCCAATAAGCCCTCGCATGTTACCTAAGGCACCAAGTCTGCCGCAACGAGGCCCAAGCTATGAAATAACGAAAGGGAAGGGGTCAAGGGCTCGTTCTTTATTTGTTAGAAACAACTTAATGAGCAAACAGACAATGAAGCCTAGGATTCATTGTCTGTTGGGTGGTAGGTGACTCTTGGTATTTCCGGAAACGCTTTTCTAAGGCGATCGTTGCTTGTTAGTATTGGATAGTATTTCCGAAGAATATTATTTATGTTTGGAAGCGAGTTGGAGTATTTCGTTATGAATGCTAGCGGCTGGTTGGCCTGCGCTTTAGGGGCTCTTTTTTCTAGCGCTGGTGTCCTATCTAGTTTAAGCGCGTCATTGTATGCCTTGTTGAGAGCGTCGTGCGGGTGATTTCGTTCAGCTAAGGTTGCCTTTAAATTGTTAAGTGGTGAACGTAATCCGCGTCGTTGCTACAAATCCTTCTTATGCGCCTTGCCTGTCCTATAAATATGCCCTGTTTGCAGTGTCGCGGGTGATGGCTACTATAATCTAGATATTGCTGGCTATCCGTTGGCTTTCTGTAAAGTGTCGTCTTTAGTTTTCCTTTTGCCGTAATAGAAACCGTAATAGAAACTTTAAAGACCTGCTAGTACATGCCAAAGTAAACCCTCAGCGCACCGCCTGCGTAATAACTTGCTCCCGTCCCAGATGTAAGACTTGCAAGCATATTCAAAATGATCTTAAAGTTAAAAGCACGGGAAGTGACTATGTCCATTATGTAAAATCAAGTTTCACTTGCACTAGTTCGAACGTTATTTACATGTTAGAATGTTCACTCTGTCACAAGCAGTACGTCGGCGAAACTGGTCAACCAATTAATGTTAGACTAAACGGGCACCGCGCGGACACCGCGAATAACCTGCCGAAGGCAGTGGCGCAGCATTTTAACATGACAGGTCATAATTTCGATGAACTGAAACTCTACATACTCCAAGGAAACTTCCGCTCGCCGAGGGACAGAAAATACAGGGAATCGTATCTCATATACAGGTTCAATACTCTCCAACCTACAGGCATAAACCTTTCAAAGGGAACTCTTGAGTCCATTAGATACGGTAGAGTGTTAACAAAGACGACAAAAGGTTGAGGTATGCACAAGCTAACAATGTTTCTCCCAGAAAGTCTACTTTCAGGTGCTGAGCCCCCATCCAGTTCCAGGAGAACAAGGAGGTTAAACAGTGTAGTTACCTTTTTTTAGCCCCATGCTTTCCATGAAATGCATTGTTGGTGCGGGGCAGGTGGTACGGGGTGGAGGAGGGGGACACATGACATAGGAGTAACTTCTGTTCCGAGGGTGTGTTTCCTTTTTTCCACCCTGCTTTCTAGCCCTGTGCACACAATGCATGTGCAAGATATGTACAAAGAGCGGATTCTCTAGAAACTTTCGCTCTTGCCATTTATAGTAGTCACGCTAACACCTGTCACCCAAATACCCTTGCACCCAACACCCCCCCCCCCCTGTTTTTTTTCATTTGTGTGTGTGTGTATGTTCGCACGTGCTGCTCTTCTCCTCCTCTCTTTCTGAGGACGGGGGAGGGTGTACAAAGGCGTACATAAACGAACGCTGGAGAAGGCAGTTGCCGCCCTGACGAAGACAAGTCCGCTCGTCGAAACGTTGGCTCCCGCGACATTCCCTGTTTTAAATCGTACCTTGCGATTTGTTCATCGATGAGAAGCGAGATGTTAGACCTGAGAAACTACAGGACAATCAGTCTACTCTCAACACTTTGCAAAATATTCACAAAGGTTATCTCAAACAGAATAAGGGCCACACTTGAATTTAATCAACCAAGAGAGCAAGCAGGGTTCAGAAAAGGACACTCCACCATAGACCACCTACATGCGATCAATCACGTAATCGAGAAATCCGCTGAATACAACAAACCCTTCTATACGGCTTTCAACTTGGTGGAGATACCACCACTTCTGGCAGCATTATACCATCAAGGAGTATGTGATAGCTACGTAAACACAACAGCCAACATCTGCAAAGATTCTACAGCCACCCTATTCCTCTTTAGGAAAAGCAGGAAAATCCCAATACAGAAAGGTGTCAGACAAGGAGATAAAATCTCCAGTGCTATTTACTGCATGTTTGGAAGAAATCTTCAAAAGCCTAGACTGGGATGAGAAAGGGCTAAGGATTAACGGTGATTATCTGAGTAACTTACGATTTGCAGACGACATAGCACTCTTTAGCAATGATGGCGACGAACTGCAAAAGATGATTGAAGACTTAAACCAAGAAAGCGCTAAGCTAGGATTAAGAATGAACATGCAGAAAACGAAGATAATGCTAAGTGGCACGGCGAAAAGATGTGTCTTCACGACCAAAAACCAGGCATCAGAAGTCATAGAAGAATACCTATTTCTAGAACAGCTACTGACAGGAGCACCTGCCCATGTAAGAGAAATCCACCGTAGAATAAACATGGGATGGCGCGAATACGGGCAGACATTCCCAACTCATGAACGGAAACCTACCACCATCACTCAAGCGGAAACTATATAACTACTGCATCTTGCCAGTACTGACTTAAGGGGCAGAATCTTGGAGAATTACAAAGAAGCTAGAGATAACGAAAGGAAAGGGGGTCAAGGGCTCGCTTTATTTGTTACAAACAAGTTAACGAAACAAACATTGAAGCCTATGAAAACATAGGGGAAGTTATTCCAATTAGTAATTATGATATTGTAATTTTTACAATATCATAATATGGTGCCTGCGAATTTGATGCCTGCGGGCCTTGACCCCTTTCCTTCCGTTATTTCATAGCTTGGGTCTCGTCTCGTCGCGGCAGACTTGGTGCCTTAGGTAGCATATGAGGGTTTATTGGGCAGCAGCCACCTCGACATAAGATCACGTTCTACGTGACGCCTCCTGCCAGTAAGAGTGTGCTACTCTCACCACAACGGCTACGAGTGGCGCTGCCTAACGCTCCTATGATTCGATATACATAAAATACCCAATAATGTGGACGGAGGGATGACCGCCCTCGTAGCTCAGTGGGTAGAGCATCGGACGCGATATCTGAAGGTCGTGGGTTCGGTTCCCACCGAAGGCAGGTTTGTCTTTTCGTCCACTTTAATTCCTTTCTACTTACCTTAAAAAAATTACATCATAATTACTAATTGGAATAACTTCCCCTATGTTTTCCTAGGCTTCAATGTTCGTTGTTTTGTTAAATTGTTTGTAAAGAAGCTAGAGAGGAATTTAAGAACCACACAGCAGGCAATGGAACGAAAAATGATAGGTGTTACTCTAAGAGATAGGAAGACAGCCGAGTGGGTCAGAAAATGGACGGGGGTCGCTGATGTCACGAACGATACTAAGAAGAAAAAATGGACATGGGCAGGGCACGTGATGAGAAGGCTAGATAATCGATGGACAGTTAGAACGACGGAATGGATACCAAGAGAGGGTAAGCGGAGCCGTGGGTGGCAGAGGGTAAGATGGGCGGTGAAATTAAGAAATTTGCAGGCATCAAATGGAATCAGCTCACGCAGGACAAGCAAGGATGGCGAGTGTTGGGAGAGGCTTTCATCCTGCAGTGGACATGAGATAGGCTGACGATGATGATGAAATGAAAGGAAGTGCCTGAGGTGGACGAAAAAACATACATGCAGGAACCGAACCTCTGACTTGTACATAATGTGTGCAATGCTCTACCAAATGAGCTGCAATGGCGGGAATTCCCTTGTCCCCTATAATGGGTATTTCTGTACATTTATTCATGGGTTCCACGCTTATACCCATGGTGGCAAGTGTGGAACACTTTTTTGCCAAAACGTATCACGTAGCACATGACCATCTCAACATGGGTTGGCTGCTGATGAATTTCGTCCATTTTAATTCCTTTATATTTATGTCTCAATTTCTACAGTACAGGCAAAAACTGCAAATAGTTTCCGCTATGCCTTCCTTTGCCTCACTGTCTGTTGGATTCATGAGGTGTACATATACAGGCATGCTCTTTTGCAAGGCCAAAAAGAAAGGTTACCTACTATCTCAGCTACAAGGTCATCACATTAATTTCTAAAACTAATTAATTAAATGACATGAGACTGTGTACAAGATATGCGAGGATTTTCCAATACTCATTTAAAATATGAAGGGAGGAATAGTAAAGTTCTGAACTGCAGTATGCTTTGTCAAATCTGCAGGTGCAGCTTTCACGTTGGTGAGATGCCTGTAATCATTTGTGTATGGCCACGAAGTGTAACTGAGCTGTGAATGCATCACATGGTCCTACCAGAATTTCTAAAATTTCCGAGCAATTGAAAAGAACATACCCCTTTCCACACGTAAGCAACCTGTAAAGGTGGTTTCGTAGCAGCATAGCGTCACTACACCGTGAAACAGCCCTTACATAGGAAATGCACACTGCCGTGAAGGTACACTCAATGTCAAAGTATGCAAATTACCTGAACCCCAAATGAACATTTCTTGAGTCTTAGAGTGGTGTGGGTTATATGAGCTTACATTGGCTACACTATACCGTGAAACACCTCTTGCAGGGGATATGCACACTATTGTGAAGCCACACTTATTGGCGATGTATGTATATTACCCATACCCTGATTTAACAGATTTTCTTGTTTTAAGGTGGGTTATATAAGCTTATACTGGCTAAGTACAGTTAATCTGAAATGTAACATGCTTTTATAACTTACACTCACTACTACACATACCTCGGTGAAATATACCCTGATTAACTTAGAACAAAAAAATCCTGCAGATCCCACGCATTGTGGAAATCTGTGTTGTGAAAGCACTAAGCGAGGAAATTGCTAGTTAGGCTCAGCTGGGTCAGCCTAATGCTCCATTACTGTGACTACGATAGAGACAATATAGACACAAATAAAAGCCCATTACTTGCATGATAGTGATGGTTCAGAGGGCAACACAGAGAGAAAGAAAGTAAGGAACAAAGAACCAAAGAAAGAAAGAGCCTCCGTCTGTCTCTTGTCTGAAGATGCAGAGAAAAGAAAAGCAGACACGCTCTTGCCCTTAGACCACTGCCACGTGTAAGTGACAGTGAGGGTGAACTTGATACCGTTACCAGTTATTCCACAATCAACGATAGCAGCACAGCTTCGCTTTTGCCACAGTTTTCACAGCATGCCTATGTGAAAGCATTACACTGCATCCTACCACCCCAACTATTTCCCATTAAGAGTATCTTGGTGATGCTACCAAGCAATCTGATTTGGAGCAATTTTTGAAGCAGCAGAAATTTCATTTTGGAGCACTTTGGAGCAGGTTATTTGGAATTTGGAAGCACCTTGTAACAGCTAAATTGACATTCTGCAGTGTTTTGGAGAAGAAAAAGATGCACTTTGTATTCCAACACCTATATAATTAATATGGAGCTCTTATGAAGAGCTAGCTAGGCATTTCCGGCCACTGCATATCTTGTGGA
This sequence comes from Hyalomma asiaticum, assembly GCA_013339685.2. Classification (NCBI taxonomy): domain Eukaryota; kingdom Metazoa; phylum Arthropoda; class Arachnida; order Ixodida; family Ixodidae; genus Hyalomma; species Hyalomma asiaticum. Next base: position 468,595 of record CM023488.1, on the reverse strand, counting down.
GAAGAAAGCTCTAAGGAGGACTCAAAAGCATTTCACTAGGTAATCATAAACTGAATGCAGCCATATGGATAAAGGTTGTGCAAAAACCTCCTCAGCCTGTTCTTTAACACAAGCAAACATAGAATACTGGATCAAGAAGCTTACATAGTTAATGGAAAGCACTATAAATAATTTTATTTTCATGCAACATGGGGGATGTCGCCGTCTCGTAGGTCAAAGGAACACGGGAGACCTGAGCAATTTGCAAGTCCATCTCACCAGCTATTGACGGGCTCTCCTATTCACTCATTCATCTGGCTTTGAGCTTGAGTTTGCACTTCAGTTAGGCCCCTATTTCCCTGCCTTAAATCAGTGCAGTCCTCCTTCGTCCTCTAGACCTGAGCAGTCAAAGTTTGCAGTTATGCTAGAGCATCATTAAAATCATCATAAATGCAATGTTACAGGAATATGATCTGATGAATTGTCTGTATTTAGGTGTGTGTTTTGCATGTGGAATCCTCAATGGCTTGTAAAATGTTGGTAGAATTGTAAAAAAAATGACAATAACACCCAGTCGGCAGTGGCAAATAACACACATAGATGTAAACACCTAGACACGGATGCTTTCACCTGTGAAGCACAAATCAACAGCACGGGCAATAGTTAGTTGCTTGTACAGCGTGACACTTCCAATTGGATGACAGGTCGGCTGAGGTGATCCTTACGTAGCCTCTGGAGCAGGTGATGTAATCACAGTACTTGTGGTCAGCTGCTCTTGTAGGTGCAGATGGCACAATGCGTTTGCGCACACGTCTTTGGCAGTAGATTCCTGTTGTAGTATCAGCAGCCCTATGAAGTACAAATCGATATCAGAAGAAAAATTTAGTTGATACCCTAACTCTCCCATTAATTCCACTTGTTTAGTAACAGTTCTCAAAGATGATCACTTGTAAACAACAAATTATTCTTGAATTTTTGTCAACAGTCATGCTTGTAACAGATATTTTAGCTCTAAACGCGGTGCTGTTGGCTGCTATCTGCATTTAATTTGCCGTGGAAACAAGTGAAAGTGACACATGTATATATTCATGATTTACACTAACTTCCACAAATGCAGAGTGATAATAACATATACACAATGAAAATGGAAATGGTATGTTATAGACATTGGCCATTCAAATCAAAACAACACTGCCGTCACAATCTTATTATTAGAGATTGCATCTGACAAGCAGCAAGTACGATCGACGAATCGCTAACACATGCGTGTGTTTTCTTGCCTCGAATAGCTCACATGTACTCCATCCTTACGTAGTTTTTCCCAGAAGTGGAAGGCATGCCTTTTTTATCTGCTTTTCAATTTCTCTGCAATACCTTGCTATGCGGTAGTATTCATCTACTGAGATCCCGGCAAACGGAAACCCGTGAGGAGCGATTGTTGCCGCTATAGTTGACGATCAGAATCGATCTTCGTAGTAAAACGGCAGCATGGATATCCACACGCTATCCGATATGCGTGGAAGCCTAGCATCTCTGATTGTTGAATGCGACATAAATTGTACAGGTCAAAGCTAAAAGTAAGAGAGATCATACTTGCATGTTTTGGAAGGTGGCACACCTGCAAGAACTTCACTCTCGAAGCCTGCGAAGTCGTTACGTACTACGTCGCCGAACGTCGCGCGACTGGAATCGCCGTAAAGACGTAGACAGACAGATGCGCCGGCGACTCACCGCGTTCAACATCACGCGCCAAAACACTGATCACACCGGTCGGCGTGCTAACGGTGGCCATCGGTGCCGGCGACGATGGACATCGGAGAACTCTAGAGCCGCAGAGGCACGGAACCACGGCCGCTGGATTCAACGCACGTGCGTTTTTATCCAGCGGCCGTGACGGAACACTTTCACGGAAGATTCCCCGTGGCTCTCGTCGCGAAAAAATCCCTATGTAACCCTGTCCCTAGGTTTGGGGTCACATGACCGGGTGACGTCACGGATCAATGGCCTTCATTTAGAAGCTTCGGTCGTGTACAACGTGGTGGCGATATTTGTTTTCGTACGGACGATTTCGGGTAGCGCTACATCTCGGTATATGTTTAGCGTTGTGCTCGTTAGCTCCAGTGGACCTTCTTGAGCCAGTGTGAGGTGCGGTGTGCGATAGACTGAGAAAGCAGCAGCCGGCAGCGTCGACACCTCGGAGATCCTTTGTTGACATCCATTCGCCGAGGGACGTGAGTCGTCGCGACACCGTCTGTCAGTGTGTACGCGGATCAGTGAGAAGCAGTGCCGGAATGCTTTCTACGTTCCGTGATGTGTGTTCCTAGGAAATGCGTTCTCGTTCGCACACATCGAGGGTCGGCACATCGCTTCTCGATCTACGGACGAACGACGCGGCTCGGCACAGCGCCTCAAGGCCGTCAGACGACGCAAACTGGAATCGGCATGTTTCTAAACTAAGGTAGGTGGCTGTGAATGCTGCGCTTTGTGCCCTATCATTGTTGTGTGCACTCTTTACAGCAAAGGAAATCGAGTAGCGTGGTGCAGAGTGCGGTGCCAGTACCGTTAAATTGGCGTGCGCACGATGTGTGTGCAGAGCTTAGTCGCAACAATTGCGAAGTGCTGGTCCGCCCTAGCTATCGTGCTTGAACATTCCATGAAAGGGTGCATAAAATTGTTGCCACGAACATGATTGTCTTGCTTTTTATACGTGTAACTACATGACTCGCGAAACGTGCCTATTGCTGTGGTTATCGCTGATGTATGCAAGCGTTCGTGCATTAACTGCCATTTCAGGGCTGCAAACAACTGCGATCCAAAGTCATTATGCAGGTATAAAAATGTGTTAGCTGCTATTAAAAAGGACAAAACTGAGGAAGTTCGAAGGATTATACTGCCTTAAAGGCAGTACAGTCGCTCGGCGTTGTACGTGTGCTGCTTTGCTGTTAATTGAGAGGCTACGCTCTCGCTTCGTTACTCGCCGCAGCCGATCACTTGTTCTGTCCAGGAAGACTTCATAGCCATTCCCTGCACAGATATACGCCTTTGTAGCCGCACTCTCTCCCCTTCCTGTACCCTTAAAAGGAAGGTGCTCTGCAACACCTTTTTACTCTGATGAAGGCCGGTCCACCGGTCGCAGCGTGAGAAAAGCTATATTGTTTTGTTAATCGTGTGAATCTCTTCTTTTGAATATATATATATATATATATATATATATATATATATATATATATATATATATAATAGTGGCAGCATGAGTCATCCTAATTCAGATGTACTTGGCTGCTACATTAATTAGTATTATCCATGAACATCACAAAAGGGCAGAAGTGGCTAAATGTCTTACAAAAGAATGTGGAACAGAGAGCATGGCCCTTACCAGCAGAAACTTCAGTAATGGTAGGAAAAGCAGTGCTTCGTGCCTAATTGCAACATCGCATATGACACAGTGGCCCTTACACACCTTCACAGCTTACATTTGTCATTGATATGAGCGCATTGTAGTTGAGCCAGGGTTCATTTGCAGTGCATGCGAATGCACTGCAAATTATTCAATTACTGCATTGCTATATGGGGTTGCACGTACAAATCTCACCTTAAACCCGTTACAGTTATCCAAAAAAGAGCTCTACGCATAATAATGTCTAATAGTATGAACGTAAGAGGTGACAATTTATTTCTAGATTGCAGTGTGTTAAGTGTACACAATCTGGTTACATATAATATAGCATCCATAATATACAAAATACTTCACGGTAGTCTGAACTTACTGTCCGTGTCCCTTCGTCCGTCACCTCGAGCTCACGGGTGTTTTTCAGGCGTCCGACTATTACTACCAAAAATAAATACTAATTATGGTCGTCAAACTGTGGAATTCCGAGGAACTACCATTTGGAATAGCCTCACTATTCACCTAAAGACAGCCCCGTCACTTCCCTCTTTCCTAGCACAACTGAAAAATATGCTCCATAACAATTTGTCCTGCTAAGAGATACCTTTTGTTGATTTTCACATGTATTCAACTTCGCACTTATACATATCACGTATTTAGAACTTTTTCTGCTCATTACATCAAATTACTGCATCATTTATATTTTAATGATTTGTTGTATAGCTATATTATGTGTTAGCTTAGTTCTTATGTTTTTGATATTAATTCCTATTTAGTGTTTCGCCAATGACAATTGCCGTTTAGTGTTTTTTTATGTTATAATGCCGTTAGGGACCCTTTAACAAATTTGTTGGGTCCCTAAAAGTGTAAGTACATGTAAGAAGCAAAAGAACAAATAAACTTCAACTTCAACTTCAACTTCATGCAGCACTTGGTAATTTTTAATCAGTGTGTGTAGGCTGCATGTGTTCTATGGACACTTGACCCTTGTGTCAATACTTGCTCTGGTTAGTTCTGTGCCAGCAGGCCCGGCAGTTCTATTTTTCTTGGTGCGCTATTTTTTAGCTGTTTGGTTGCCGTCCGAGATTGCATTCTTAGCTGCCAAGATTTGATTTGCTCAGTAGTTGTGGCAGTCTACTTGTACAGCCAGCTATATTTTTCAGGGAGGGGGGGGGGTTATAATGCAGTGGGTAAGTGTACCTGGAAAGGGGTCAAGAGGGGGCACAATGAAAATTTTGGTGGGTTGTTAAACATAAAACACTTGCCTGGCTACACTCTGCCGTGAACCATTGTTTTGCTTTCCCTTGGTGTTCATAAGCTGCTTGTGTGCCTTCAGAGCTGCGTTAACAATATGTAAGATAGTGTTCATACTGACCATGGTTTAATGCACAGAAGATGAAGCACTCACTAGTTAGTTTTCTCTTGCTTTTGTGTGATGTGCACACTGTCAGAAATGTTGAAGCTGTCAAGAATGAAGAGAATTTTTACTGCACTCCACATGCTAGATCGAATCGCTGGCTACGTTGTGGTTTTTGGAAGATTATTGCCAGGCCCCAGGCAGACGCACACATATATACTTATATGTAGTACCTTGCAGAAATGTCCTGGATGAAGAAATGGCACTTGCATCACGGCCTCATCGTGAAATAACTCAGTTACAAGATGACGAGAATTCCAGCTTGTACACTTCTTTTGTGAAAAATGAGAACAGTTTTTGTTCATTTTTCACATAACAGGTCTGCTTATTCTCGTTGTGACACTATCACTGTTCGCTTAATTCGGACCTATTTTTAGTCTTAAATGACCTTTTATCTTCACATCAACTAAAATTATACAGACTCATCAGTATTTTTTATCACACAAGAACTGCATGGTTACAGCGTCTTTAGAAATTGGCAACATGAAGTGAATTTAAATGTAGTGTTGCCTACTTAAACTGTACGTTTAGTGCAGTATAGCAAGGCCAGCATCTGCCTGAAATAACTAGATGTTAAATACGTTGTGAGCTGTGCACATTGTCTGAATTAAATTGTTGGTGTGTAGCTGCAAGTACTTATGTTCATTCACATGTGAATGTTCATTTCAAAGCCTAAACAATGGCATTTTTTCACTGTTTCATAGACTGCCTGGAGAAATATACCAGCAGCCATCCACAACCTCCACCAGCACCACCGGCAGAAAGCAGGCCTGCTGCGGTCCGGAAGCGCCTGCGCAGCTATTTTGCGGAGGCTGGCCGCCAAGGCAAGCGAAAAAAGCCGACAGCTGCCAACACAATATGCAATGAATAAAACTTGACTGCATTTCAACATACTAGTGAGAAGTTGGTAGATAATTTTGATCCTAAGGTTGATATAATGCCCTTGCGCACTGTATACTAGCATTCTTCAACCCTCATTAGGAAAAGTTCATGCTTTAAAGGCTACCATCAAACCCCTGAACTGTGCTCAGCAGCTCCAGAACTACTGTTGTGTACTACACATATGTATTCAAAATATCTACAGCATTGTTCACTATTTCGCCATCGATACACATCTTAAATATATTCATATGCTGTCTCATGCCGCGTTCCTACCATCATGCCCATCCACTATGTTCCATCATGTTCCAGCATCCATCATGGTACACTATCCATCATGTCCCAGCTTACATCATGGTACACTATCCACCATGCCACCGTGCCATCACCATAATCCACCATGATGATGGATAGTGGATTCCACCATTCGACATACTGGCAATATTTTCAATAGGGATACGTTGTCGAACGCACCTTTCACATTTAGTGCCAGGATGACGCTTATTGGTGGAGCTGACGCCATCGATGTCTTCTTCTTTGAGCTGAAGTAAAATATCCTGGGTGGAGAGGTGAGATCTAAAACCAAACATTGTGTTCGGCAGGTGCTTCTCTTCATCTAGGTAGGGAGAGGGGCGATTCTGCACCATGTGCTCGAAACAAGAAGTTAGAGATATTGGGCGGAGATTTTGTATATGTTGTATATGAAAGAAGATGAGGATGAGTGCGTGGGGACTTTAAATAAAAGAAGATGATGTTCCGGCATCGGATGCATGGCTTCTTTGTGTTGGCGACGAGATATGGGCGACGAGATTTCGACCCATGCAAGACCAAGGCTCCTGGTGATTTCTGCTGCATCATCACAATGAGCATTCCGCAATTACAACCGCCACCGCCTTTCCTGCCTTCACCTGGTCATCCGGCTGTCCCATGGGACCAGTGGAAGCATCAGATCTTCCAGCGGAACGCCGCATCAGATCTTCCAGCGGAACGCCGCAAAGCGATCCTGCTCACCTGTCTTCGCATGGAGGGGCAGCGGATTTTCTCTACACTGACGCCAGCGGACTTGCAGTCTGGCTGTGCTACCGCTACTGTTGCCATCCCTTCGAGTTCAAGTGACACTGAGTCGACAAGTGACGCGTATGGCTCTGCAAATGCCTTGCTTTCGGACCATTTCAAACGCTCAGTTAACATCATCGTGGCGCGACAACGGTTCAGTCGCCGTCATAGGCGGAGACTTTTTTCATTTTCCGGAGGGGGCGCAGAGATCTTCGCTGCGATCTTATGTCCTCATTCTCCAATTACCCTTTCTCGTCCTTCTTTCTCTTATTTTCCTCCTCACCCTCTCCCATATTTTTCAAGAACGCCGGGGCGCTCAGGCAATTTTACTGTTTTTTTTTCCTGGTGATGAAAACAGGCAAACTGCCACGCGCGCGGACTGAAGGAGCGACGCGCGCGCGCACATGCGCGCATCGCTCTCCAGTCTGGCCGCGAACGCATCAACGTCGCTGTAAATTCACATCTGACATTTTGTTGTCCAAGAAATATTTATTTTACAATAAATATAGCAATATATTCCGTAATGACACGGAAAGTAGAAGAGAAGAAAGAACGTCACAGCAAGTCACTTTCGTGCAAATAATTTTTGAACTTTACATGATTACTTGCACTTCACATTTGTTACTCACATTTTCATGCAATGAATTGTCATGCAATGCATTGTCACCCAGTTAATTAAACACCAGTTAAAGGAATACTGACAAAAAATTTAAGGTGATCGAGATAACTTGCGGGATAGATTTGCGTCGACACACACGAATCATCTACAAAATATCAACGGCTGATATAGCTTACAACATATTTAATATCAATTTTAACGTGCGTGTCGCGCCACTGCATGCGAAACGCGCTTTTGTGTTTCATGTAAACAACCAGTGGCCACCTGTGTGACGAGTTTGTGTTACTGTCATGATTCTTGGGCGAGCGCTCATCCTAGCAGACGTTTCCGACGGGAAGAGGGGGCAGAATTGCACCGGAGTACAAACTGACGTCCTCGCCTTGGCAGCGCATTTTTTTAAGAATCACGCATGTTTGAAACTTCCCAGAGGGGATTAAAACAGCAGCACCCAAGGAGCCTTCACTCAATAGAGTTGTCCGCGCGGTGGTCATGCGAACGCGGTTTTGTGTGCACGTGTAGTCAGCTATGTTTACATGAATACCATCCTCGGTGCCGCCTCACTCATCCCTCTTTGAAACGGTAAGTGCGTCTGGGCTCCGCAAAACCGTATACAAGAGATTAACAATCGCGCGCTCTAGCCCTCGAGGTTTGCAGCCGAGGTAAGTGGGTCAATTAGCTACTTATTGCAAAAAAAAAAAACAAGATGCAGAATTTTTGTCTAACTACTCGCATAACGTATCAACGTAACTGAAAAATGATTTACAAAACACCGGCTGCCAAAAGAAAGACTCCCCGGGCTAGTGTACGAGGTTCAGCGCGCCGATTTCCACGCCACTTACCTCGGCGAGACAGAAAGCTTTCCGGAAAGGATACGGCAACACCAAAATGACGTATGCAGCTTCAACGCTACGCGGAACGCGCTCGCAGAACACAGAGAAAAGAACGACCATCACATCAACTTCGACGACGCACGGGCCCTTGACACGGAAGGTAACGCCACGTAACCGCACCAAAAGGGGGTTCTTAGAGTCGTGGCACGTCCAACCAACACCTGGAAATATCAACGGCTCAACTGGGACCCTGCCGAGTGCGTATATACATGATCTACGGAACCAATGGAGAAAACAACACCGCAACAAGAAAGGCGGGAGGAACGATGGTGGAGAGAGGGACAATCACTAAGAAAAGTCGCTATCTTTGGACCCGGCAGGAGAGTCACGCGCTCGTGAAGAGACCGAATGGGTTTCGAAACGTTGGGTCAGTTTTTAATTTCAATATAAAAAACTTAGATTAAGAAAAGTGGCTGCAGAGTTTCTTTTTTCGTACAGGACAATTGTTGGACTTCCGCCGCCGCTGCAGCGAACCGCTTTTACAAGATGGCTTCCTTGGCACCGCCATTATACCCTTAAAGGCGTAACGCCCCCAAAAATCCGCTGTCGAGGCTGTCATCCAGTCGGCCTTTGTACTCCCGTGGTACAGTCCCGAAAGGAGGTATTTCTTCTTTCATCGCCGGTGGTTGACACGCCAGGCACGTGGATCGGCGAGTGTCGCCCCGCCGCAAGCTGTGGTTGCCAGCCGGACCTATGCGCAACTCACATGGGGAGGAAAGCAGTGCATGCTTTCCCACCCATGGGAGTTCATCATCTTCGCGTGTATCGGCGCATCATTTATCAATATTATTAACGCTCGCTGAGGGAGTTCAGCCCATTACGATTATGCTTCTGCACTACACATAACGATCCTCCTCTCCGGGCTCCGGCGGGGCTATGGCCCCCCTGGAAAGTTCGGGGGGGGGGGGGCGAGCCCCCCCGTCATCTCCGCCTATGGTCGCCGTGCTCAGCTTACAGGTGAGACAGTGGAAGAATACGTCACTGATTTGCGAATCCTAATTGCTGACTGTAATTTTACAAGTCTCGCTGATAAGATGTTACGTGACCAGCTAGTCTCGAAAACTAAGAATAATCAGTTACGTGAGAGGTTACTTTTTGAAGGCTCCTCATTGACGCTCTCACGAGCAATCGCAATCGCTAATCAATAAGTACAACCTGTGAGCCAAGCTAAAAAATTTTGCGACGACGTTTCAGTTCATCACGTCAAAAAAGTGCGAAGCTCTCGTCTCCAGAACAAACAAGTTAATGTACACGTTGTGATAAGTGCAAAACCAAAACATTGGAGTATCCTGTACAAGGCACCACGAACCTTCGAGCATGTTATCGTTGTGGGGCGACTGATCACCTTGGAGATAGTCCTGCATGTAAGACCCGCAAGCTAAATGTCGCCCCTGCGAGAAGATTCCCTACTTAGATTTTATGTGGAGGTCTTCTGGATATTGAGCGAAGGTTCGACAAGTTGATGACGATGACGACACTAGCTCACAGTGCAGCGGAAATACAGTCTGTGTTGTTAAGGGACACAAGCAAGGCATTTACACATCCGTCGCTGTGGAAGGGTGAACTATCTCCTTTCTAGTAGATAAGGGATCTTCGGTAACTATTTTGGCTGAAGAGATTTACCAACAGTTTTTTGCAAGTACTTACCCCTTGAAGCTTACATCAGTGGCACTTTTCGACTACCCCATGTCAAAAATAAGAGTTAGAGGATGTTTTGTCGCTTCAGCTGTGTTTCAAGACAGAACTGCCTGCATTATTCTGTATGTTGTGTCTGAAGGCACCACTATATTGGGCTTAGACGCCATTGCGGCAATATAGATGAAGATTGAAGGTAAACCGCTTCAGTGCCTTGCATTGATATCCAGCACTCCTACCTTTGCAATTGAGCGGCGTTCAGAGTACGAACATCTCTTTGACAAACAGCTCAGCCTTGCCAGAGGATTCAAACACAAAGTTAAGGTTCGTGAGTCCGTTCCACCCGTTGCCAGCAAGCTTCGACGGCTGCCCTTTACCCTTCGTCAGTAGGTTTCAGCTGAGCGGCAGAGACTTGAAGCCCAAGACATAATCGAGCGCGTTGATGCCACTCAGTGGCTTTCTCCTGTAGTGGTTGCTCGGAAAATGGGTGGATCAATGAAAATGCGTCTTGATTTGAGAGAGCCCAATAAAGCTATAATTGTGGATAGCTTTCCAGTACCACTGACAGACGTGCTGCTGCACAGCTTAGCTGGCGCCAAGCGATTCTCGAACTGGATTTGGCGTCTGCTTATCATCAACTGGAACTCGATCCTGAGAGTCTTGATCTGACTACTTTCGTTACTCACGGCGGGCTTTTTCGCTTTAAGAGAGTACGCATCGGCTTGGCTTCAGCCACGTCAGCATTTCACAAGATGATGCATCTCATGTTGAAAGGGTGCAAAGTTGTACTTTTCTACATAGACGACATTATCGTCTACGGTCGTTCTCGAGAAGACCATCTTGCAAATCTTCGCGCCGTTTTGCAGACTTACTAAAGCAGGGCTGAAACTTAACCAGAAGTGCGTTTTCGACGTCATGAACTCACGTTCCTGGGACATGTTGTGAACGGCAAAGGACTCTTTCCACTAGCGTCATCTATCCAAGCGATGAAAGAAGCTCCGGCGCCTTCAAATATAAATCAACTTCGTTCCTTGCTTGGTCTGGCGGGATTTTACTCCAAGTTCGTGCCCCATTTTTCGGATGTTGTGGAACCTTTACGGGCATTGCTTCGAGGAAACGAACCATTTTGTTGGACGTCAGCTGCCGAAGAGGGTTTCGTTCGTCTAAAATCACTGCTGACAACTTGCAAGGTCTACATTTCTTTGACCCGTACCTTCCCGTCATCGTCACGACCGATGCCTCCGGATGTGGGCTAAGCACTGTGCTGCAACAAGATAACAAGGGAATTCTACTCACGGTTGCCTTTGCCTCCCTCACCTTGAGCCCACAAGAAAGGAAACACTCTGCAGGTTAACGTGAAGCCTTAGCATGTGTTTGGGCCTGTGAGCATAACACGTGCACCTTTGGGTCGCCCCTTCGTTTTGCGAACTGACCACAGTGCTCTTGTCACGTTGTTGTCAACTAAGGGTGTTGGACATCGGCCATTGCGCAGTTCACGATGCTTAGCGCGACTGCTTTCTTACTACTACACCGTAGAGTACCGCCAGGGAAGCGATAATATGGTGGCTGATGCACTCTCTCGACTGCCTTTGCCAGGAGAAATCGATCTAGCCACTGAAGATGAGTTTGTTTCCCTTCTTTCTGCGATGCTAAGCATGGCAGGATAACAAGTAGCAAGTGCATCTGACAATATAAAAGCAAAAGTCATGGATTTTGTTTTGTCAGCCTGGCCTGATAAAAAAATTTTGAAAGCGGAGCTAGCGCCATATTTCTATGTCCGTACAGAGCTATCCACTGTGCACGACTTTCTTCACCATGGTGAAACAATCGTAGTTCCAATTAGCCTTACTCGTCGTTTGATGGAAGTCGCACATGAATCCCATCTGGGTATTAGTCGTACGAAAAGCCTATTGCGAGAGTTGTACTGGTGGCCTCGAATGGATGACCATGAAGAACTGGTTAAAACATGTGTTGTTTGCCAGTCATAAGACAAATCTGCACGGCCAGCTGCAGCCCCTATTCAGTCAGCAACTCTGATCGCAATTAATAGAAACATTGCTTCCAAGGCGAAGCAAGAAGCCCGCGATCAATGCCTTCTTGAGGGCGTAGTGTCTTTAGACAAATCGGTGCCAAAAGGCCCACCGCGGCATTCTGATGTTAGTGTCCGGCGTACCTTGTCTTTTCTGAGAGCCAATGACCTTTGCCTCATGCAGGCTGATAAAGAGGGGGGTTTTGTTGTGGTGGAAAAAGGCATTTTTAACGAGAAAGCGCTGCAAGCTGTGTCAAAAAACTTTGTTCCCGTGCGGAAGAGGGAGGTCAGGGTGAAAACAAAGTTTATTGAATTTTGTAAAAACCTGGAATTGACGTCGCTCGCTAAAAGCATAGAACGAAGCAGAGGCAAGTTTTTGTCAGTGTTTTTCACGGCAAAAACGCACAAGACTGAAGTACCATTTAGGACCATTGTCAGTGAATCAGGGTGTTGGCAGCACAATGTTAGCCTGTTTTTACAGAAAAAGTTGAAGTCGCTGGCATACAATGACCCTTTTAGAACAAAAAATTCAGATGAAGTGGTGCAATTTTTGCGCGGGAGTACAAAGGTGGGATATGATTTTTCTGTTGACATAGAAGATTTGTTCTATTCCGTTCCCCAGCATGAGCTTCTGTCTGCAGTGCAAGCATGTATCGAGTGCAATGGAGGTGTGTCTTTCCAGAATTTTGCGGGGGTTTCAGTGAGCAATTTTTTTGAGCCTTTTAGAGCATTATCTTAAAGTCACGTTTATCGTTTTTAATGACCAGCCATATTTGCAGCGCAATGGTATATGTATCCGGTCCTGCCTTGCTCCTCTCCTTGTAGATATTTTCTTGGCAAAAGTGGGATCTTCTTTAAGCGAAGTTTTTAGCGCGAGGAATATTCTAAAAGCTTTTTAGGTACGTAGATGATTTTTTGGTTTTATTATCTTTAGACGCCTCCTACCAGGATTCAGTGACTAATATTTTAGACGATTTTAACCAACTTGGACGAGGTCTTGTTTTTACACATGAGCTTCCGCGGGAAGGTATGTTGCAGTTTTTAGATCTTAAACTAGAATTTTGTGTGCGACATGTTAGTTGGGTTTATCAACCTAGGGCAAGAAAGGACCTTTTACCTTTTAGATCAGCGCATTCTAAACTTGTGAAGAGAGGAATTGCGATGTCTGCCATGGATTCGGCTCTTAAAAAATCGTGCCCTCACAAGATGCACGAAAGCTTCTCTAATCAGATAAGCCGACTTTTGGCAGCAGGCTTCCCCAAGTCGCTCTTGAGTGCAGTTGCGGAAACGCTACTTCAGAAAGGAAAAACCACGAAGAGGGCGTCCGCCACACGGGACAAGGTGAGGCCAGTGGTGGTCCCTTATATTCATAAGATCACCCATCAGCTCAAGAAAGTTGCTGGCAGGCATGGTGTTCCTATGGCGTTGTCTGCGCCGAACAAACTTTCTAAGCTATGCTCCCGTACCGGCGGTGTGAGCAGAGGAGGATGCCAGATCCAACACGGTGATCCCTACGTCCCGTGTGCCGTCGGTGTGGTTTACTCTATCCCGCTCTCATGTGGTAAGACCTACGTTGGTCAAACTGGAAGGTGCGTCAACGAGCGACTCGGGGAACATGCGCAAAAAATTAACAAGAACGCAGATAAAGGAGCCCATCTTGTGGCTCATATTAACTCCTGCTGCAATTGTGAAGCACGATTTAAAGGGACGTTGATTCTTGGCAGAAGCAAAAATGAGCATGCGCGGCTGGCTTTAGAAGCTTTTCATATTAGGAAAAGAGATCACCTATGTATAAGCGACACATCTTTGTCTCTGCACCCATCTGAATTTGAATTCATGTCATCCCGTATCTAATACAGAGTTCCACATTTTCACCTTATCACATTTTCACCTTATCACTTTGGTTTTTGTTGTGGCGCATGTGCGGTGGGGCTGCCTTGAAGGTATATATGCATTGACAACAGCAGTATTAAATCAGTTGATAGTCAGCGCTTGTGAGTGTCATTTCCTTCCTGTGGTGTGTCTTTGTGTTTGCGCTGGAAATTTTCCCTCTAAGATCATGTACCAACTAGGCCCGAATGAAGTTTTACTGAACTTTCCCTGACCAGCTTTGGGAGAAAATTGCCATTGATATTATTGGGCCATTTGAGCAAGCTCCCATCAATTGCCGTTACGCAGTAACGCTTATTGATTATCACAGAAAATGGCCAGAAGTATTTTTTTCAAGACAAGTTTCTACGGTGAAAGTCAAGAATTTCCTGCTACACATGTTTCTCGTGAAGGCTACCCAAGCGAAATAGTTTCCGACACCCGACCACAGTTCAACTCGGCTAAATTTGAAGACATCCTTTGGGAACGTGGCATACGCAATTGCTTTTCTTCTGTTTACCACCCGCAAGCAAACGGGCTTGTGGAAAGGTTCAATAGAGTCCTCAAATCTGTTGTCCAGATGGAAGTATACGAGCGGCGTGACACCCGGGTCGCCGTGACGGACTACTTAGGCATCTACCACTGCACACCTTATGCCACAACGGGAGTTGCACCCGCTGTTCTGCTGCACGCGACTGCCACGAATTCTTTTAGGAATTGTTGGATTACCGGGTTCTTCATTTCACGAAAATCCAGTCCAGGCGATGAAACGGCTGCGTCAGCGTTACAAACAAAAACAAGGTTCTTCCAAGCTTTACACAGACTGCCGCCGCGGAGCCCGGACAAGACGCTTTGCCGTCGGCGACTACGTCCTCGTCAGAACGTCGTCAGTTCACGGGAAAATATCCTCGCACTTTTCGGAACCGAAAAAAATAATTGAGCAACGAGGGCCAGCCTAATATCTTTTGGAAGATGATCGAGTGTGGAACGCTTCCAAATTTTAAGCGATACACCCAGAAGCTGCGGAGAAGCTGACAAGCAGTCGGCCTGGTATTCTGGATTGGACGCTATCCTTGTCGGACATGCCTTTTCAAGGTAGTGCGCCTCTGAGCGAACAGCATGCCGACTGTCCACCTACGTCACGGCAAGACATAGCAGCACAAGCCAACAGTGCATCAAATTCAGAACCATCTCCACTGCAGAACAAAATGACCGGCCAGCCACGACGAAAGAGCAGACGAGTAGAAAAAACTCCATTGAAGCTCAGGACTATGCGCTACGCAAGCGATAGTTTTCTTTTATGAACCGGGGAAATGTATATGAAAGAAGATGAGGATGAGCGCGTGGGAACTTTAAATAAAAGAAGATGTTCAGGCATCGGATGCATGGTTCCTGTGTGTTCTAAGTAGAACAGTATACTGATTGGTTTTCCAGCTTTCGGTATCAAGAGCGCGGGATTCGGGTACGCTCTCTTTTTGAATTTCCATTGTTCTGTATTGTCACGCGTGCGTTTCCATGTGTTCACTGTTGGCGGGTGCTGCATCAACGCAAGTATGTGACGTCATCGATATAAATGGCCTATCAGTTTTTTTCTCACTCTTATTCCTCTGGGCTATATTACGTCAAAAAGATGTTTGCGAGTACCCATATGAAGTTTCGTCTGGGTACCTACAAAATAATTTAAATGAGCCTGAGAATCTGCATGCGCACAGTACTTTGCCACACCATTCAAAACGATTAGCAGGGCTACTTGGAATGTAGAGTTGTAATGCATTCATTTCCAGCGCTAGCAATATAAATAGGGGTGACAGAAGCCAGTCCAGCAGATCGGGTCCAGATATATAAGCATATATATATGCGCAAACAGCTAAGATCAAGCTGTGCGGCGCGTGCATAATATCACTCGCAACGAAATCGCAGAGGCGAGATAATTTTTCTTTGGCTAACAGTGCAATGAAAGAAAAAGGTTTCATAAATCAGATGGCATTGCTCATCCTCCTACCTGACACATTGCTTCTAATACCACACCAATGTTTCGAAGTGTATGATTTTGATATATGTCCGTTATCCCCAAGTCATTTATCAGCGTAATAAATAAAATTTGCAATTCGTTACTTTTTTTCTTTAAAGGTACCGGTGTCGTCGCGCAAGATCCCCTAAAAGTCCACGTATAATCGGGTCTAAAAAGACCGCGATCTTATGAATTGTAGCGTAGGTGTGTGTTTGTGGGGCTTAAAACCCCGGAAATTATTATGACCTATCCTTGTTTTCCAATAGAACGTAGTATTGCTTTCTTCCCTCGCTCATTGTTGTCGCCTCCAGTGGAAAAACTGTCGTGGCCTATCTTGTTTGTCGACGCACAAAATTCACGCACTGCCATGAGTTTTTCCTAGAGGACATTTAACGATAATTATCCAATGTTTGTAGAAGTTATCCGACTCTATGAAATTGATTGCCTTCCTGATATCACTAGATAAATGCAAGGCGGTGAAGAAGAAGTTGCAGTGCCCGACTTTTGCAAATGAATCCAGAGAATTCAACCTAGCAATTAGGGTTCTTCAATAAAGAGTGCTTTTTCTCTGTAGTAATTTTTTTCATTATGTCCAATTTCAGTTTGACTTTACCTTTTTTCCGTACCATATCTACATTTATTACCAAGCACGTGTAGTGGGTTTAGCCGTACGACCAGGCATCGACCCCACAAAGTGGCCCTTCAGGCCTACCTAGCACTGAGAGGTAAGTTCACAGACTCGAGACATGCCGTGGGATCACTAGCCGGTTAAGGTTTTTCGCCCGGAATTTCGCATGAATTCTTGAGCATAGGCGGGATTCGCTGTTTTCCTATGATTGTGCTACGGTGACGCTCCCAATAGACACAGCTGCTGTAGCATCCCCCGCGGTGGTGCAGTTGTTGTGCTGCTCGGCTGGTAAGCCAAAGGACGCCGGTTGGATACCTCCTGCGACGTTGGCACTTTCTATGGAGGTTAAAATGGTAGCTTTTCATGCGCCCTGCGTTTTCAGTTCACATTAAAAGAATTCCAGGGGATCGAAATTTGTGGGGCCCCCTACTACGGCTTGCCTCCACATTATATCGTCGTTTGGGCATGTAAAAGCTGACTAATTATTACCACAGTCAATGCATCAAAACCCGCTAATACGCAGACCAGAGTAAATAGTTCGGCTATACCAGCAAGGCACACTGAGGTATGCAGGATCCTAAGGCACTTAAACCAGGATAGAATTACGTGACAGTGTCAATAGTGAAAAAAGGGAGGACACCAACCAAATTATAATCATAAAACATAAAAACTGTTTACTCGAAAGAGGAAAAAAAGCCCGACGTTTCGGGTCCCACTCGGACGCTTCTTCAGGGGTGACTGGAGGGCACCAAACAGCAGCAGCGCTTGTGGTGCCACAATAAGAAGCAATGGTTACCGCGGATTTGCTACATTGCGGGATGACTGCGCCATATAAATTTGTTCGATGTATATATCTGTCCAATGCAATTACCGAACTTGGCTCACTTTACGCATGTCGCGTAATAAGAAAAAATTGAATGACAGACAATAGAGCCAGCATAAATGACCTGTCAAATGCTGTTTACTGCAGACTAGCGGTGGAGCAGTTCCTCAAGTTTTGGTGCGACATTAAGGAGCAAGCCGAGGTTATACAGGAATTTCTGTTGAATGAAACACGGTTACACCTCTTTAGAATGTATCCGGTCACCGATGCCTACAATGCCGTTTTGCTGGCTACTAGCCCCAACGCCTTGCCCCCTGAAGAGGAAGTGATATGGATCCCCGTCGCCGTGCCTTCGAATCGAGCGGATGAAGAGGTAATTTTAACGCCTAAAGGACATCTCTGTTTTCGTTTGCAGTGTGAGTGACGAAGTTCACATTCTTAACAAGAATATGCCACTAAGAAATCAGCGCCGTACTTCGTGTAACGGAAATGGATCTCTGGAAAAAATGAACTTTCATTCACATTGAAAAATGTTCCACCCAGGAGGACTCGAACCTACCTTCAATCGGGGATTTCACGAAACTAGCTAGGTGCTGTACCGATACGCCACCGCAATAACGCTCATACAAGCAACAGATGGGCCCTTCTATGTTCACTATAGCCCTTTAGAAATTAATTGTAATCGTCATCCGGTTAAAGCAAAGGCGTTTTAGTACAGTGAACTATGTTGTATAACAATCAAAATCACTCTTAAATTAACACAGCGTCCCTTATACTCCGTTCTTGCTTCGATTAGGTTCGCTGCGGTGGTAGCCCCATCTAGGAACGACAGGTAGAGCGAAGCAGATTGTCCTGCTCATTCGCGCCGGCAGTCAGCGTTTAGGTAGTGTTCGCGCCTCGATCTCCTCGACCGCCGAGCATGTTAGGGCCGTGGTGGCGGCGTGACGGCGCGTTCCAGGGGCCAAGTACAAACGCGGGCGCTACAAAAGTTTGTCTTGCGTGGCCAGGTGTGTTGAGTTGCGACGCGCACTGGCCCAGGATCGCAAACACGAGCGTAGACAAGCAAATGATTGGCCTGTCGTTGCGCTGGGCTGTGTTTTCACAAAACAATTCGCTGACAACCCTTGCGGTTTTTCTTTGAAGGCGTCGCCACTTGCGGGCAAGCCTCGTGCATGGCAGGCTTGCGCAGGACTCTGCGCGTGCAATCATCAGTTTTTCCAGACCAATGCGAGTCGCTCGAAAACTGTCTCTCGTGTACAAGTGTTGAGAACCCCTGTGTCGTGTAGAGGGCCGTTCATGTCTAGAATTAACGTGTTCACATATTGATAGAACCCATGCATCTCCCGCCCCTCGATTCGCCAGATTGCCGCTTATGCGTTCTACAGCTTCGCGAAGACAGGTTTCGCTTTCGTGCAAACTCCTATGATAGAGAGATCAACCCCTTTTTTTCTTGCATCGAGCGGCAGCTGCTTGTGCTGTGGCGCTACATGAGCGAATACGTTAGCAGTTAACCCTTTCCGTGTAACGGGTAGCCCGTTAACGGCTGCTTCGTTATACAGACACGGTATCTGAAGGTTGTGGCTTCGGTCTCCAGCGATGGATGGCGCGCTTTTTGTTCCACTTTAATTCCTTTATACTTATGCCATAATTACTGCGCAAAAGCTAAAATTAGAAATAACTTCCCCTATGCCTTCCTTGGCGTCATTATCTGTCAGCTTCATGAGGTTGTGTCTAATATTAAATAAACAAGCCGTTGTCCCTTAACCTTCCGTTATCAGCCTAGGAAATATGTATTCAAGGGTCAAGGTACCTTAGAAAACAGGAATCATACGCCGTACCCCGTATTACTGCATACAATTCCATGTTGGTCCTCCCTGATTGGTCATCTATGTCTGTCATGGCAAAACTGACCAACAGATGGTGCAGGATTGACCAAGGACTGATCAGTTCTGCTCGTGAAGATAGGATCGACCAATCATGGAGTAAATGGTCGCAGCACCGGTGCTTGTCCCTGGCGTAAACAAGGCTTAAATTGATGACATGTTTTGTTCCTTGCAAACGACGTTAGCGCAAACAGCATGATGAGTAAACCGCTCGTCCTTAAGGCGGACTATATCCGCGCCTTGCGAAACAAGGGAGCGCATAGGTAAACTTGATAATTTTGCACTCGTCATTCAGGCACAGGCAGATACCTCGGCCCCGTCGAGCACCCTTGCAGCAGCGTGTCATAGCAGTGCTGCCAGAGCGGAGCCTTCGAGCCGCTCCCGCTGACAGAGGGGGTGTGTTGCAGGGTGAGTGACGCCACCGGTCTTTGTACTCCCAGGTATACATTGCGGGAGGCACTATTTCGCAGTTGATACACTCGCTACATCTTTCACTTTGTTAATGTTATGCGGAACCGCTTTCTTCTAGCCGAGCACGAGCTATAACCCCCCCCCCCCAAAAAAAAAAAAAACGAACCGGACAGCTGATGATGATATCTACAGATAACAGAGATGTACGAGTGATGATTATATATACAGATGAAAAAAAGGCGGCAGTTTGTTGCGCTCACAATATCATTCGTGCCATTAGCAGGTATTGTCCTAAATTTCCTTCTTGGCTTGAGACAGCATATAGAAAAGTTATGATATACTAAGGTGTTATTGGAAGCACGCCGCGAAACTCTCAAGAGGCACTTAAGGCTGGACAATATTGATCTTATGCTTATCTTGCCGTTATAAGGAGAACCATCAATATCAGTGGAAATTTTTCCTGTATCCTGAATGCTTTCCTCACGATGAGGACTTCCGTAGGACGACGTCAAAAATATCTAAATTATTTTACTAGCAAGACAGTGCATTAACTCGAACTAGTAGTAGTTGGAACAGAGAGTTCTTTATGCGAGCGCCTGGAGCGGTCAAATGCATGTTAACGAGACACTACGAAGAAATAATTCAAGCTGCATGCTTCGTGAGATTTGGATTGCCACGCAACAATGCCGAATCATGTAATAGGAAGTGGAAGCTGCAGCTAAAATATCTCTGATTTCTCATTTCCATGACTTGATTCCCTAGTGAAGTTAAGCGAGAAGCTGTCAATCGCCAAAATTTCATTTTTTTTTTTGACAGCGGCGCTGTGTCAATAGACTACAGTGCGGTTTTAGTGTTCGTGTATGCAACTGTCCCGCATCTGCGTCGCGTGGACAGTTTGAGCTCTGTCTGCACCGGCTGCTTCCGGAGTAGCCCTTCTCACGCTTTACCCATTCCTCGCCCAGTTCCCCACGCTGCCACGTTGCAGCAGTGATTGTACACGTCCGTGATGAGGCTCAGTACAAACGGCGCAATCGTCCTGCCGCACCTCAAGCGCCAGTCGAAGCAAGAGCTGCAAAACAACTCACCTGCGCATATTTTCAGGGTTGAGCTGCTGTGAGCACGCGGGGATAAACAATCACATGCACACCGACAATGACAGAATCGAGACCAAGAAAGGGAAAACGAGGCTGTTGCAGTAATAGGTTAGGTGGTGCGATAAAATTAAGAGGTTTGCGGGCATAAAGTGGAATGAATTCGCTCAGCACAGGGCAAATTGGAAATCGTGGGGAGAGGTCTTCGTCCTGCAGACTGCAGCAGTGGACATAAAACATAACAAATATATTGATGTTGGTGGTGGTGGTGGTGGTGGTGGTGATGATGATGATCATCTTGCCGCGGACCTCTGCCGCGGCTCCGTAAAAAACCTATTTGGGTAGTGTTGAGGGCGACTTCCGATAGGTAGGGCATGCGTGTCTAACACTTCCAACGAGGGGCTCGCTTATGAAGAGCATCGGCACGAACTGAGACGGTGGGACGATCGACGGCGAAACCCTGCTAACTCCGCCGGAGATCACGCCTGAGAGGCCGACTGTGAACGAGATGCGTCGCGAATAGGAGAATGTTGCGTAGAGACGTATGTGACATGTTACAGAAGTCGAAGACCTTAAAACAGAGTACGCGAATTCGAAGGGAGACATTTTCGGATAAACATTTCGGATTCAGTTGTGGTGCCTGCAATATAGCCTGCTGCTTGACAGCTGACAGCGACTGACTAGGATAGAGACGCATGCATCGAAGCCCAAGTTCACGGTTCAAGTTCTGCCTCGGGGCCTTTCGGAGAACGAGGATACAGTGAACGTGAAGGCGTGCGATGCGGTGTTGGGGACGTTGCTTTGATTTGCTGAGCCGCGCCTGCCTACCACGCACGCCTTAGTGTATGTAGCCTTCCATTCGGGAGTGAATGCCTACAATGAATGCCGTGGAGGAGCGGCTGGCCTCGCCCCAGTAATCATTTACCTGCGTCTGCCATCTCACCCAGTGCGGTAGACAATTCACAACGCATCGTTCAGGGCTTATCGAGGCGCATCGAGCCCGACAGTACGACCGACGTGTGCATCAAGCGTCGACTACTCTCACGCACAACAAGAGCCTTATGGAGAAGCCATACGGCAAGGCGCAGCTTCACTAACTCATGAAAGCTAAGTCTGGCAGATTTTGCATATGCTCCGACCTCAAAACGTTTAGAGCTCCGCTGATAGTACACATTCGCCAGGCGGACTGCATTGAATAACTTTTCGTTATAACTATTGTAAAGCATCATCTTATTTCCAAAATTTTGTCCAACAGACTTCAACATTCTGTGGACACCTTCAGAAAGTCACGTTGCAATGTTTCTTCTATTTTTACCTATTTTACTCACTGAATGTCCGCTAAACAAGTGATGGGAAACTGGTGAGAAACCTGGTTAAAGAGTGTGGACACCACAAGACAACTTTAATAATGTTTATCCTTTCCAAAAACCATGTTATTGGGCGGCTTGTTTGAGGCCGTCACGTGGGCGATTACCCGCCTATATTCAACACTACACAATTTTTACAGAGCTGTTCAAGATCTCAAAAATACCGCAAAAAGAGATGAAATTCAAAAGCGACGAGACAGGCAAGTATCGGGTGACGTTTCCATCACGTGGGTTACTGAAGAGGTGACATGAGCAACCGAATGATGGGTTCGATATTGACCGAGCATCCATGGGCCAACGTCTTACGGCGGCGGTGCTCTGAAGGATGGAGTCGCTTGTAGCCATTGCTCGCATGCCGGAACGCGAAATTGAGTCTCGCGCCTACGAGGGCATGTCGTTGCAGTCGTCCTCGGAAGACTGGACTAGGAGCCTCCTGAAACACGTCGTCATTTTTCCTGTGAACATTTCCAACGTCCCGCTTGTTGGCCGTTGACCTTACGCCTTGTGTATGTTATGGCAACAAGTGCGGAACAATGAGCCATAATTCCTTCTGTTTAGGCTTAAAAGCTCTGACTACATTTAGCCATCTGCTCCGTGTCAAATTTCGCCATAGCCTTTCTTGTCAGCGCTCGAAGCGTGCGTAGTAGAAAGTTTCCTGTCCAATTTTTCGTTGTACTCAGAAGGCAGGTGTAGTATTGATCAAGTGTTCATATTTATTTTTGATATAATACTCTGTCGTCACTTTCATATCATCAGGAGGACTCTGTTATATCTGTGTGTACTGCGTAAAAGTGCCAAGTAGTAGTAGTGCGTCGTGTTGTGTTCCGTACTTCCCTCCGTCGTCTTTCTTGCGCCTTTGGCTTAACAAACCAAAGTAACACTTTCTTTCCTGCTGCACTGCAAGACGAAGGCCTCTCGCATGAATCTCCAATTCACGCATTACAACGCGAGTTGTTCCAATCTTACGCCCGCAAATTTCTCAACATCATCTCTCCCCTCAAACCATGGTGCCTTCGGCTACTTCCCAATCCCCTCTCTATCGCCATCCCTGACCACAGGTATTGTGCCTCACTCATTACATGACCCGCCGAGGTAGTTTTCTCTCCTAATCACCAGGAGGATTTCAGCTACCTCTGCATCTTATGTGAACTATTATTCTTTCTTTCTAGCTACGAATGTCGCACATGCCATTTTTTGAATGACAATGTTTCTTTCTTTCCAGCTGGCTTGCCAAAAAATTTGATGACGTTCGCTGTGTACAGGCGTTAATTTTATTTTTGTTCTGAAAACGTTTGCGACTGTGTCGTCAAGATATAACTGTACTGATCTGATCCAAAAACGGGTTTTTTGGCGCATGCTTTTCACCATATCATGGGTAACAAAACGCGCAACCATCAGAAAAAGAATCACGTTTTTGGTTCGGTGGTAGCCGCATATCGTTTCAGGTTATTTTTATTACTGTGCAATAATTGTCTAGCCTGGCACCAACTATTCATATATATCCCTTGCAGCACTGGTGCTGACCGCACCAGACCAGATGACTCGAGGAGTGTGGAAGTGTGCCTTGTGGAGAAACGAGCATTGGCTTGTGCACAGCCAAAGTCAGAAGCACGACTGTCTTTCAAGATCACGGGGACAACATCCGGTAACTTGGTAGTCCTTCTACGCTTGTCATAGTGTTCATGCGGGAATGTACAGAACCTGTTCTTTCCAAAGTAGGATGTTGATTGATTTGTGGGGTTTAACGTCCCAAAACCAGCTCTGATTATGAGAGACGCCGTAGTGGAGGTCTCCGGAAATTTCAACCACCTGGGGTTCTTTAACGTGCACTGACATCGCACAGCACACGGGCCTCAACATTTCGCCTCCATCTAAATGCAGCCGCCGTGGCCGGGATTCGATCCCGAGACCTTCGAATCCGTAGCCGAGTGCCATAACCACTAGACCACCGTGGCGGGGCAAAGTAGGATGTGGTTTGGGCGGTATGCCACTGTGATAATTAAGACTCCGCGAATTTAAATTAATCTTCGACAAATAAATGCGCCAGCAATTCGTATATATTACGTTTCAACGTTCGATTCGTTTTCATTAAAACCAGGCATACCTATTTTGTCTGTTGGTGTTGAACGTCGTATTTTTAATCAGAAACGGATTAACGGCTGGCATATGATGAACTTGACTACGAATTTCAACTGAAACATAATTATAACGGATGGAAATAAACTGAATGCCATTAGAGCGAGAGGCGTAGGCATCTTCACTGCACTAGTCATTGCGGCCTTCTCCATACCTATACCTTCCGCAGTGCCAAGGTTTGACGCCAGGACTGGTACTGGGGCGAGCTGGACCACTTTAACGGTTGGTGCTTGTCGGTGCAATGCTGATCTCAGGGATGATGCGGCTATTCCTAATTGAGGCAGCAGCATGATAACGAACATTTCAGGGACGTCGGGTTAACCTCGGCGGTTTGGTAATTTGTTCTGACGCGGAGGAGTGTGAAAGTTCGCAGAGGTTCTCATCGTCATCTAAATGCTTGTGACTATAGCAATGTGTGCCGCATGCCGTATAGCGCCAGCTCGTAATTAGGTGGTAGATTGTTGAAAGCGACAACCAACAATGGTCGGCGCGTGGGGGACTAACTTCTGGGTATAGTATCAACAATACCTGTTACATGGAGCCCAATGTTGGGAAGCGTTTCAGTAGTCATGGTACACGGCTAAATAGACAACTACGCGTACAAGCGGCCGTCCGAAGTCCCATTCCATTTCTCATGTAAACAGCAAAGTAGACTATTTCGCGTATACAGCATCTGAAGGCAAAAGCAATTCAGGCTGCTTTACTGTCCTAACACGATGGTGGCTCAGCGGATTGCTGGAATGCGTTTGTATATCGCCTTGGTGTGCCGTCTGCCCGCAAATAGGTGCTTTCGTACGTGCTTAGTGCGAGCTACGTTGAGTTTTTTTGGACATCACAAACCGAAATAAGCAAAACGAGTGGCAGTTCCGTGTTTTGCCAACGTGAGTTGGCGTTACGTCGCGCAGACGTTACCCAGACGCGTTCCACTACTCCAACGGTAAAGACTGTCCACGTTGTACACAGCCTTGGTTCTCTTCAGTATAAGTTTCAAAACTGTGAACTTCCGCCATTCATTACGGAATTTACAACGCTGTCTTTAGACGGTAACTTTATCGTAGAAGGCTTTACCTGTGCTAATAAATAACGACAAAGTAAGGACCAAAGACTGGACTTACGCAGACTCGCAACTGAACGGTTAACGGGTGAAATATTGCGCATGTGCAGAGAACCCCAAGAATTACAAGGAACATGAGGAACAGCAGAGAAAATCTGCTCACATATAGACTGAGATTCGTTAAAATGCGTGTAGAATTTTAGTTTATCTATGTATGTGTCTTTTTGTATATATTACCTATGCACATACATGCAGAAACTACGTAATATATGCGTTGTGGACTAGCACCCGTTATTGTGGAACTAGATAAATTGTACAATAGCATACTGTCACATAGCTAGCATAAACACTGCCGATAATTTTTGCATCCATTTTTGTGTATTTTTCGTATTTTGATATGCATTCAATAGAATGAGAGTTTACTGCTACGTCCAGCGCGATCAGGAACACATCATGGGACAAAACAGCTTCTATTGTTGGGGGCGCCAACGTCGAATATAAAATAAAAAATAAATAAATAGAAAGATAAATAAATACAGGGCAGAGCTGAACACGTGTTCGTTATCGCATTTCAACCCCCTTTACGATTAACGTCAACCAACTAGCCCGACTCGGTGCTTTACTTCAGTAACCGCTATGCTGAGTTTACTGAGATATAATGGGCTCAAGGTCGCAATTTTCAGTTGCACAGCGACGTAGTGAAGTATTAACGCGAACTGAGACATGTAAAATAATACAAGGGCGTCTGCGCTCGTACATGACTGATTTCGAGCGCGCCTTCGCAGAAAATTATCACTGCTTCGGTGCTGAGCATGGGGTTCCTACGGTCGAGACCAGTGACACTTACTGATATGGCAATATATCACACTAACCGTAGCTCCAATCCACGCTGTGTAGGTACTTGTACATCGAAGCTGTAAACTACACCCACGGCAATTGCGCACTGCGGAGTCACTTGAATTTCACATCCATTATAACGGCATGCATACACTCGGTGTCTTGTGCGAGAGCTGCTGGGTTTTGCCTGTGACTCTGCTGAACAAGTCGGTATTGTTCTTTTCGTCAAGCATTATATTCACGCTGTTCTTCTGACATCTTTAGGTTCCGCCGTCTACCTATGGTAGCCTGCAATGAACTTAATGAGTTGCTGGAGCGGTCTGTGCAAGAGGCCAAGCCGCTGCTAGTCACGAACAAGGAGCGCATTCGACGCGAGCGCGGAGAAACGCGGTCGGCGTTGGCAGCAACTGTATCTCCGCGCAATCGCCTGCTTCATTCCTCCTCTCCACATCGTTTCCGCTATGCTGCGCTACGATATTCTTTATCGGTACAGGCGAGAGATGGCATACCACCACCTGTACATATGCAGCGCTCCGGATGATTTATGCAAATTGGCCGTTCTTCCCTCGCCGTGCGCGTGTCCTCCTTTCGACCGAGCTGTGCTGACTTGCCTTCTTTATGTAGTCTGCTGTTTTCTGTTGACGCTGACCGCGCGCCGAAAATTTCTTTGGCTGGTAGAAGAAGAATTTGGCTGGTAGATGTACAACTTGGCTGTAAAAGTACGACCGTAAGCACTGTTAGGGTGAACACGCGAGCCCGTGGATTGCAATACGCTGAGCGCCAGCGTAGCAAGCGTGTCCATGCATCGAACTGAGAGCGCACATGCGCAGGGATGGCTTGTGCCGCTTGTCGCATACTGTCCTGTATTGGTAGTGTCAAAATGCAGCTGCCACGACGTCATGTTATCGCTTGTTACTGCGCATGGGCAGGCTTGCTCCCATGCGCGCCCACGTGGCTACACCAACGCTTTACGCATAGTGGTGATGCGCTCGCGTGTTCACTCTAACAGTGCTCACGGCTGTACCGCACGACCCGCACTTGCATGCGCCGTGACATTAGCGATCTCGAACATGCTAGGACAGAATGACCGACAGTGCACGCAGACCGCAGGCGTGAACTGACCGAGAGGAAGAAAGGTGCGGCCACACATTACCAATTTATCCTTTCGTATGACATTTACTGACTGACTGAATGCGTCTGCGTGCTTCGAAATTACTCTATTAGTGCTGTAGAAGAGTGGTGTGAGAAAT
The DNA here is from genome assembly GCA_013339685.2 of Hyalomma asiaticum. NCBI lineage: Eukaryota > Metazoa > Arthropoda > Arachnida > Ixodida > Ixodidae > Hyalomma > Hyalomma asiaticum. Next base: position 441,343 of record CM023488.1, on the reverse strand, counting down.
TGCAAATGAAAATAAATTAGATTAAAGGTACATGATGTATTTGGCACAACAATAAAATAAATCATCTCTTCGACTTTATTTGCACAGTGGATTATTCAGTGCTTTTTAAGGTTGACGTTCTGAAATTTATAGCCTTAAAGGGCCCATGACAGCTATTTTTTGTTGGATACTTTTATGTTCTAATGAGTAGAACAGTGTCTTGTAATCACGGCATGGAGTGGCAAATTCTCCAGCGTGAAGTCTAATTAGTCACAGCATCGTTAATTTTGCTCAGTTTTAAGGAAGCTTCGAAACGCGCGCCAAAAACTGCAAGAAACTAGCGCCGCCGGGCTAGCGCGGCGGCTGTCGGAAGTGAGCGCATGCACTGATCACTTGAGTTCAAGATTCGGTGACGTTGCGGAGAGCGCGAGCGCCAGACCAGCTCGCCACACTCGCTTTGCATCATAGCGTGTGTACAATGTACGCTTGGGGGACCAACACGGAGAGGAAGCAGAAAAATACGGCTTTTGGCGTGGCCTCCGCGATCGGCTGCGAGAGCCAATCTTGGAGGCCACGCTCGGAGGCCATAGCGCGGCGCGCCCGTGTCTCTCTTTGACGTCACGATATCAACTTACAAAAGTGAAACGTCACAGATGGCCCACAAACTACGTCATACTAGTGACGATGTCGCGAGGTGCCGCAAACCCAGATGAGCATTTCTGGTCACTTTAAATACATATTAAAATATCTTAACGACAACTTTCGCCGTTAATACTTGGCCACAAGTGCCTTCAGATGTTCGACAACCAAACAACACAAACATATCGGGTTTAAAATTTTGGTGTCATGGGCCCTTTAAATATATCCGCGAATTTAAGTCGGTCAAATCATGTTACAAAAATGTGCGAAACCGCTGAGAAAAAGCTACGGTTCTTGCGACGGAGACTACAATGAGCCTCACAGTCAGTAAAACTAACCACCTATTTAGCCAAGGTTCCACCCACGCAAGAACATGCCAGGATAATTTGGGACCCTTATGAGTCGCGGCTAATTGACAGTCTGGAAAGAGTACAGCGGAGCGCACCAGGGATGGGGAGTACATGTAGCAGGCATGTCTCTTTTGTTAAACTTCAGCCAATGACCTTGTTCAAGCTTGAATCCAAGCTCTGCAGCGATCCATTTGCAGAACTTTCGTAGGGGAAAGTCACCCTTTGCCAATATCTTTAGGAACTTCAAGAACAGAGTTTAGCTCTCGCTGGTATGCGAGCGAGATCACTTACTGTTAAAGAAAAAATAATTCTTCTAATAACAAAACGAATTAAGAATTTTCGTTTTATGCATGCTCAGAATGACAGTGCCGTTGTAGAAGTTGGTGCCGCGTATGTCATAGCGCGGTAAACGTAGTAGTTATATCTAATTTCCGCTTGGGGCGCAACGGTAAGGATAATGGTCGTTAAATAATTTTCGGTGATCGTTCCAATAATCAGCATGTTAAATTATATTGTTTAAACTTCTGTTGTAGAGGTTACGATATTTCAATGTGCTAAATGACCTTCAAAATCGCATTGTTGTGTATCCCGATGCACAATGACGCAACAATTAAACAAAAAAAAGCCACTTCTTGTTTTCGCTTAAGTTCTCTCAATATGTCGCCTTTTTATCTCAAAGGGCGTTCATTTCAAGCATTTTTATTTCCTTCCCAATTATTTCTTTGCTCTGTGGCTGGTTCTGTAGGGTGTTGTTCCGTGTGGCTGCTTCTGTAGACTATGTGTTTTTTTTTTTTGTGCTGCACACATGGCTTATTTCCCAAAGGTGCACCAACTTGTACACGAGCGAATACTTCTGTAGGGGACCGGAGTCTTGTTAATCGGCAGTATTGTGACAGAGGAGAGACGTAGATAAAAAGATGATTGTTTACAAGCGTAGTTTGAGAACGCGAAAAGATGGTTGAATGAGCACAGGTACAAGCGCTCCACCCACACAGGTCGTCGTCTTCACTTCGGAGCGTACGGCGCCCATCCATGTTTCTCTGACGTCGTAAACAGTATTACAGATTTTTTTCCGTCGCTTCCACATTCCTCGATGAGAAATGAAAGTCGACTGCTTTATTAATACTTCTCAGGACCGATATTGCTAAAGCGAAATTTAGGCCAGCAACGAACTGAACGCTCTTTGTTAAGGTTACTGAGTAAAGCCGTTTTCATCCCATGCATACAGAAAAGGATGCTGTTTGTCCCGTACATGGATGTCTCCAAAGACTGCATCGTGGATGTGCGCAAAGCGCTTTGTGCAACGTTGCGCCAGCTAACGACCCGCAGAACGCAACATGGAATATAAGTGTCACGGGATGTCCGCGAGGCGTAGCTCAGCTCCCGCCTGCTACCTCGAACAGAGAGAAAAACGAAGCAACGCACGTTACGTTGACCCACGTGCCTTGCTGCCGAGCGAGTGGTCATGGCTCGGGCATCCATATCGACGTGGTGTCGTCACCTGAGGCACCATTGGCGGCAGCTGTTCCAAGTCCTCCCGTAGCTCAAGGAGAAGCTCGCCCGATGCCTGTGCGCGAGAGTGAAGAGAAGGATGGGGGCGAGAGTGAGAAGAGCAGGAGCTCTGCTTCGCACGAACCAGGAATGTCGAGGACGACGACACTGTGCTTCGCTATGGTTACACTACTGCTCAGCCTCCTGGTCGTCGCGATAATGCTGATGGCGGTGCGGCTGCAGCAACGAGGTGGCAGTGACTCCGAAGCCATCACTAATGCACCGTGAGTTTTGAGTTAAATATTCTGTACAGATTGAAGAATACGGAACAAATCACTTACGGAGACTTAGAACGCTTTGGGTTCGCCTTTTCAGAGTGCAACGCTATAGCGACATTGAGCCCTGTATGTGTCACCGTCTCAAGGAGTATCAATTAAAATTAGCGCCTTCTTACAAGAGCTGAAAATATTTGAATTTCCTCGTAACATAATTCTGTTTTCACCTACATTCAAGTAGCACTCCGAGCTATCACATGTTTACGTTGTAGTTAAGTTGGAGTTAACATTTTCTCTAATCAGAGTTACTTCGAGAAATTCAGTTCATAAAGCGCTTGCGCCATAGCAGAGGACTTGCGTGGTCTGGTGATCCGGCCTGGAAACGATATAGTATTTCGAAATTATTTTGTCGAGCGGTGACTTTGAGAGGTGTTACAACCAAGAACTTACCCGAGTCCCGACTTTATTACCAAGCTGTATACAGAAACAACGGCACGAATCATTTGGGAGAAGCGTAATGCCATCATTCCACTGGGTCAAATGCTTTGACAGTCTCATGTGGCTTTCACAAACTGTGACATGGGAAGAAACTTGTTGCCACAAGTCCTTCACAGTTGAGTTCTCTTGGATCAAGTGCAGGCCGCCGAGAGGACCCGTGATACGGGGGCAAGGTAAACCTTTACTGTCCCAGTGTGGGAGCCGCCTGTGTCGGCCTGAGGATTGATCTTCAAGACGCGAGTAAATTTCAAATGGATGGCACAAGTACGTGTGGCACATAAACATTGGCTATAGGACGTAAGCAAAGCAAGAGGCTTGAATGAGCGATTTAACCTTAAAGTTTTAATAGCGCCAAATGACTTCAAAATTTTCAAGCCGCTAGTGCTTGTATGGCAACATCGCTTTATCGAAATCCAATGCTAATGCAAACTTTGTGTATGTTGCTGTGCTCAGATTATGGATTTCGGATTATGAATCAGTCTTAGAGGTTTATGAAAACTGGAAGTGTGCCAATATTCAAAATATAAAGTAATTTTTGATTAGTGTTTTTTTATTTGATTAGCGCTTAACTTTTACTATTCAAACTATACAAACTTGGTAATTGAGGGAAAAATATGCGATATGTCTCGTGACAAGTGGCTGATTCCCGCATGTACGCGTTGCCGCTATGACAGCCGTGTAGTGCGGCGAAAATAGATGAACACTAACACACTAAGACTTGTGCACTGCAGCGGAGCTAACAGTACTGCGGCGAAGCCAACGCTCCTCTTGGGCGGCAAATTTAGAACCCGTATACCGCGGCGAAGCTAACACCTGTCTACTGCAACGAAGTCAACACCCACGTACTGCGGCAAAGTAACACTCGAATACTGCGGCGAAGGTAACCCTCGAACACTGCGGGAAATTTGAAACTCACGTACTACGGTAAAGTTAGCTTACCTTTCTGTTGGAGAGGTGGAGTGTTCTTCAGGACTTTGGAATAACAGGATGGGGTTAGACTAGTCATGCAAAAAATCTTGTCTGCCCGTGCTTCGCAGCACATTTCCTTGCAATTTGGCATGGTATTATTCAAAATATATTCGAGAATTATTCGAAAGTCATTCATTGTGATTCGCACTTGAACGAAAATATTCGAATTTTTCTTTCGCACTCAGAATTCTGCTATTCGCACATCGCTGCTGTAAACACATTAGCCAAACATTCTTTAGAAGGATGGACATGCGGGCGAGTTGGGACTGATTAGGCATATTGATGGTCAGCGTGAAACACGAGGACAAAAAGAAGGAAGGGTGTGGTTTGTGTCCCTTCCTTCTTTTTGTCCTGGTATTTTGCGCTGACCATCAACATGCCAAACATTCTTGCATCACCTGGACAAGGTATTTGGAACTTGTTTCAAGTAGAGCTCCGAATTTTCCGGTCTACTTTTAACGAATCACACCACTGGGGAAACCGAATACACCACATGAGGCGGAGCTAGCAGTAGCTGATTTCGTGGTCGCGTTACTGTCCTCAGTAATGCTGTAATTTTTTAGCAAATAGAAATACATGTATCTGGCTTTAAGAACCTTGTACATACTACTTGAATCAACGGTCGTCTGCTTAGGCCTTGTTTTCTTTCTCCTGCGTTCAAAGTACCTTCAAAGTTGTTTTTTTCAGTTTAAATGTGAAAACTGGGAATGTAGGCTACGTTGGAGATGGTTATCCTATCTCCAACTCCCTGGGTCCTTGAGGTACCGACGCTTTGCTTTTGTACAGAATCATCGAACTCTTTGGTAATTTGGGCAAAAGCATGGCGCCGGTACCTCAAGTCGTTCACATCATTAGCAGGCCAATCTCATCGCTGTGCTTAAGTGTAATTTGTAAGTGTTAAATATGCTCATAGTTAAAGATTGCCGCGAGTGAACCCAAAGAGTTTTGAACGCCCACCGCCCACGGGCTGTGCCCGCAACGAGTCATTTCATTGGTTTCACCGACTGGCACGGTGAACACCAGAGGGTGAGCCATAGGTATGGCCATGGCACTCAGCGGCGAACTAAGTGCTTGTCTCCAGCGCTTAACTAGGGTAGCATTTTAGTCACCGCAGCATTATTGAGTACAGTGGACATCGACAGCAACATGGCGGTGCCATTCACTACCATGGCACCCGCACAGGAGGAACAGCAGTGGCATGCAGGAATGCGACACAAAAAACGATTATACACTCTTTGTAGCAAGGTGTCGACTGATTTGTCGTGTGGATGATTTGGTAATGACGTAGTCTAAACAATGACACGATGAAGAACAGTTTCAGAGACCCCTTAGGAATGCAAAGCTTTTTCTTGCAGATTTTACAGAATCGCTTTACTGGACGTACGCACTCGCGCTGCTCCCAAACTATAACACGTTCAAGGCGAATGCCCACTGTCGAGGTCATATGCACAACATTGAAAGCCTACTGAAGCGTTCAGACTTCAAGTTTTAACGTATGATTTTCAAACAGTGAACGGAAACAGGCAACGACGCTTGGCGGTTATGACTAGTAACCAGCGTCGGAAACACTAGAATAGAGCGGTATAACTACAATCAAAAGCGTCAGGATAAGTGACAACGGATAGTGACTTTGCAAGGGCAGCGAATCTCCATTGTCCGCTCAAGACAAATACTTCGAGAGGCGCTTTTTCTTATTCAGATGAATTGGGAGCGACGTGCGTCCTCTGTGACAGACTCTGGTTCCGTGCGGACGTGGTCTTCGTTTGTGAAGCGCCACGGCACTGCACGTACCTTTCGGTTACCTACATGATTCATCGATTAATGTCTATCCTCACCTACGTGTGGAATTCACTATTTAATAGATAATCAAGCATTATTTTTCTGTGGGTGACGTGATCGCTACACTTCTATTATCGACTGGTGGTAGGACCCCCTGTCCTTTTGTTGTCTTCAGCATCTGTTGGCTTGTTCCTGTAGTGACGGGTTTAGCTGCACACACGAGCATACTGGTGGCGCTTATTGGTTTAGAAAGAAAGAAAGTGGGGTGCTGAAGGGCGAAGGTGCCTGCTCTAGCTGTATATTGATATGGGTCATTCCACGCCAAACGTCCCAGACATTGCGCTCGACCCTCTCCAATTCTATTGTAAAAAATTGTGGACGTTCATATCAGTGCACTATATGTCCTCGGAGGGTATTTTATGCGAAAAAAAATTTTTTGTCTTTTACAGTGATTTGAACTTTGCCGTTGTGGGTGAAACCTCGGTGGCGAAAAAAATACTCTAAAGATACAATACTTCACGGAACACCTTAAATATCTCATGTTTGCTTGAAGAGGAATGGCAGTATCTTATTATCACCCACTGACGACCACAACTATATCTCACGATGTGCTTTGTGGTGAAGCAATGCTGCAATTCTGCGCTCATTTTGATTATTTTTTACACATTCTACGAATATTACAAACACAATGGGACTATATCGCATTGCTGGATAGTTGGCAGTAAGTGTGTCAAAAAAGTATTGAAGTCGACGACCGAGTAGTTTCGAAGTGGAAGGGGCACAAGCTTTGCAAAATGCGTGAAATGCCCCATGTTCAGGCACATGTAGAGTGGTGATGCGATCCAAGTAAAAATGCACGCTTGATGTCATTTGGAAGAGTAAACAAAGGAGACTTAGTTCTGAAAGTTTAATCGGAGTGATATTTGTTTTAGGCGAGAAACAAAATTTTATGTTGAGAGTTCGCGGCGTGCCTGGGCGCGGGCCCGTAAGTCCGCTTCACTGCGTCGCCACATTTCCTTGGGGCAACGGAAATATGCGGCGCCCACGCGGGTGGTAAGATCGTGTGCTGCTGTGAGTTTTCTTGTCTCGACACGCATTCTTTGGCTTTCCGCAGTGGCGCCGACGAAGTGTCAGGAAAAACGAGAGCTGGTTCGTTTAAAATATGTTGTAAAACAAAAGTGCCTACAACAGTAGAATCGATGAACAAATCGCAAGGTACGATTTAAAACAGGGAATGTCGCGGGAGCCAACGTTTCGACAAGCGGACTTGTCTTCGTCAGGGCGGCAACCCTGACGAAGACAAGTTTGGATTACAACAGTAGAAGTGTTATCCACAATTGTATGCGAAACAGAAAATGAAGACTGCATGTGCGGCTGCTGTCTTGTTTGTCCAAGCAGCGACGCCCTCAGAAGCATGCTGGGCAACGCATCATCTCTCGATACCGATAAGATTGACTACCTTCATATTCAGCAATGGATCAGTGGTTTCCGCTGCAGGCTCGAAAAAATTATCTTAACTCCAGCCGAATTTTCTGAGATGCTTGTAGACGTGCTACAGGAGCTAAAGTGGCACCTTTAAGAGAGCTGAAAACGAACCTCAGGGGCGACGAGTTGATTCATATTTTGCACTTCGCACATAATTAAGGTTTCCTTGTGCAAGACGCTCCCCAATCATACCACTGGGTAAACACGCAAGCCACATTACAACTGGCTCCCCTTGGGCAAAATCATTTGTTGTGATTTCGGACTGTCTCGGAACGCACTACAGCTGCAGTGGCTACATTTTAAGGTGCAGTACTCAAAGTCCTAGAATATGAACTTCCTGATGTCAAAAAAGTTCACTACTTTTCCGACGGTGCATTGTCACAGTACAAAAAAAAAAGAAAACTTTTGTAAACTTGTGCTACCACGAAAAAGACCTTAGTTTAGCTGCGGAGTGGAACTTTTTCGCAACCTCTCATGGTAAGAGCTCTTGCAATGGAGTTGGCGGCACCCTGAAGCGGCTGGCAGCCAGGGCGTCTTCAGAGACCCTACAAGAGACATATGCTTACACCTAATGAGCTTTTTACCTGGTGAGAAGAACATATCAAAGGTATATTTCTGCTCCGATTGCCAGGGATTAGGGTTGAAAAAAGAAAGTTGAGCTCTCAGCAAGGTTTGAATCTACAATCTTCCTCAAAGGTACGCGAACGTTTCACCATTTCGTGCCATAATCACTGACCACTCTTAATGCCGGGCTCACCTCCTACTCAGCAACCCAGGCATTTCAAGTGGCGAAGACCCCACGTCGTCAACGGAAGTAAGAACTACAGCCTCCGCAGAGATCGAAAACCGGGCACACCACCCGAGTGCTGCGTCTGTCGTACGTGCGCATGTAGTGCCGTGGCAATGAAATAGTGCTCAGCTCCGACTACTAACCGGCAGCCATTAGTGCCCTTCCGAAACGCTCTGCCAGCCATGTACACTGTTTCCAAGCTTTCAGCAACGTGAAAATTCACAGCAGCACACGATCTTGCCACATGCGTGGGCGCCGCATATTTCCGTTGCCCCAAGGAAGTGTGGCGGCGCAGTGAAGCGGACTTACGGGCCCGCGCCCAGGCACGCCGCGAACTCTCAACATAAAATTTTGTTTCTCGCCTAAAACAAATATCACTCCGATTAAACTTTCAGAACTAAGTCTCCTTTGTTTACTCTTCCAAATGACATCAAGCGTGCATTTTTACTTGGATCGCATCACCACTCTACATGTGCCTGAACATGGGGCATTTCAAGCATTTTGCAAAGCTTGTGCCCCTTCCACTTCGAAACTACTCGGTCGTCGACTTCAATACTTTTTTGACACGCTTACTGCCAACTATCCAGCAATGCGATATAGTCCCATTGTGTTTGTAATATTCGTAGAATGTGTAAAAAATAATCAAAATGAGCGCAGAATTGCAGCATTGCTTCACCACAAAGCACATCGTGAGATATAGTAGTGGTCGTCAGTGGGTGATAATAAGATACTGCCATTCCTCTTCAAGCAAACATGAGATATTTAAGGTGTTCCGTGAAGTATTGTATTTTTAGAGTATTTTTTTCGCAACCTAGGTTACAGCCGCAACGGCAAAGTTCAAATAACTGTAAAAGACAAAAAATTTTTTTTTCGCGAAAAATACTCTCCGTGGACAAATAGTGCACTGATATGAACGTCCACAATTTTTTACAATAGAATTGGAGAGGGTCGAGCGCAATGTCTGGGACGTTTGGCGTGGAATGACCCATATCCGTTAAAGAGCTTCGCGCAAATGGTGGGCGCTAAGTTCTAACACACATTGTTCTTTTGTACATTTAGGGAAACTACCACCGCTGCGAGTTTCAGGGCCGCCATTGTAGAAGAAGAGGCTTACATCCCGACAACGGCGGAAATCGATGAGCTGAAGGACGTTGCAGACCCTTGGATCAAGCATCACGGCAACGCAACTTCCCTAGATGACCCCACCCCCGACAGAACAACACCTGATGACGCTTAGATACTTGCTGATGATGGACATTATTGTCGCTAACCGTTAGGTTTTACGCCAGAGATATCGTCTTTACATTCGATTGCAGGATATTCTTAAATTCTACTAGCGAATCTGACGTATATAGCACGTTAATGAGGCTTAGAAATGGTAATGCACTTGATATTGATATTACAAATAAAACGTATAACGCAAGTATTAGAATACATCACTCCAGTATTAATGTTTATATTTATTTTAGCCGTACAGACTGATGTGCTTACTGGAAAAATGCAAATGTATGCGGTAACGATACTTTTAAAGACGGCGACAGATGTCATGCATCCAGTTACCCACCCACGTCAATCATATCTTTATTTGAAAGGAATGAGAAAAGATCATGTTTTATCGAGTGCAACATTTCTTGAAAGACAACAATACACTTAGTCGTAAGTTCGAATGTCGTAAATGAAGGCCAACAGAAACTGCTTCATTTTCATCAGAGAACAGGCACTAAACAAGCAGAAAAAGTATCTTCATGAAATATCTTCACAGTTATCACAGAATGGCAATAGAGGTACCCCATTAACATTAGTTTTGTGTCGCCTTGGTGAACGAAAACAGTCAGGATGCATAAATCACGAGAGCTTATGCGTCGTAAATGGCGTGCCACAGGGAAGCATGTTAGACCCTCTGCCTTCCTTTACGTCAACGACATTACTAGCATGCACACAGGTGCAAACTTCACCACAGCCACCAACGACGCTGCTGTTCTTGTTTCAGGTCCGGATTTGCAGATGACAAAAGAATGTAACGATCCACTTGCTAATTTTCCTGCATGCTCAGATTCTAATTGCCTAAGGATCGAAAACAAAGATAATGCTATTTCGCCCAAGAAAAGAAGTAGCATTTGTAATCAAGCAATAGCGCGTGCTGGCAAAAAACTGCAAATTGTTGAAGAACATAAAATTATGCGTCACTTTTCTTTGGCACCATACATAAGATAAACATGTTGACCAAAAATCCTGCAAATCCCTAGCATCTGGAGATCGATGTGATGTGAAGCGGTCACTGCAAATTGCCTATGGTGAAATTTTTGGCATTTAACCAAGTGTTACGACTAGGATTAAGGCCTTTTGGCAAAGCGCGTGAGTAGTCATTCATGATTATGATCCGTAACGTTGCTAACTAGGAACATCGACAGCACCGTGGCGGTGCTCCGTGGCACGTCACGTTTCTACTCAGCATTAGTCCAAAGCACAGACGTCAATTTCGTCGAAGAAATATGCACTCTACAGTGCGTTGATGTGCTATGACAAGCGCTGTTCGTTGAAGTGAACCTACTGGGCCGAGAAGAGTTACACCAACGCATACCTAATGGTAGCATTACATATGTATTTTGATAGCTTTTATTGAGCGTCGTGAGGGAAACTCACGTAACACAAGCACCATCACTATTACAACTGCAGGAGCAATAGGTTTGTTTTCTCTGTATACCACGTAGCAGGAGCCGCCGTAGCCTAGTACGTGCTTGAATTGCACCGTGAGGGCCCGTGTTTGATACCCCTGCACCGTTTGGTAAGTCTCATGTGCGTGTGCTTGTTATGCCTACTTTTCAATCGTAAGCGAGGACAAAACGTGTTTCTCTTTTGTGTAATAGCGTAGCTTTTTACGCCTGCAGTCTGGTGTGAACCGCGAAGGGATAAATGGGAGCCGATTCTGGTGCCAGTGCGCCATGTTACGTGCAGAAAGTTTCATACGCTGCTCGAAGTGTTGGGTTTAATCTCCGCAACCGCAGCGTATCCTATGTACATGTATTTCCCGCAGTCTTTGATTGCAGAGTCTATGTCTTTGTCCTTTATTGACATAGACTCTAAAATTGAGACACCTGTAGCGTACACCGGCGTAATATAGGCCGAAAACAACGCGTATGAGCTACACGTGATTGGACTGTCGTTAATAGCGACGTAGTATATCGTTTCAGTGATATAAATGAGTTGTTCATGCTCATTATACATTTGTACCTTACGGCCTCCAGCACCGAGACGTAGGTGCCTTGATAGGTGGACAAATATACAGACATGGTCAAGTGCCTTAAGTTCGCATTTAATACCTAATAAAACCTCTCTGCTGTGACAGCTGCCATTGTCTGAATTTCCAGTATCTATTTCTTTCCAAAGCAAAACTTAAATTTATCGTGCGTTACTCAGCTCACATATAAATACTACAGCTTAGAATGGATAGAGTTAGTTGATGACGGTGTAGAACAGGAAGTATCGCTGGGTCCAACGTTTCGACAAAGTTGACTTGTCTTCGTCAGGACGGCCACATTAGGAAGAAATGTACAGTTGTAGAAATGTTAGCTCCAGTAACATTGCCTGTACTCCATCGTTTTAGCTATCTTAACCGATTCAAGCCTCCGCCTTCCCCGTCCTCCTCCTACAGTTCATTATAAACAGGGTATTTGTACACATTTCATTTGATTCGAAAGGGGAACCTTCAAGCGTAAGGTTGCGCTGGGCGGGGCTTCAAGCTTATTTAATAGTGCTGATCACAGCGCTACCAGTAGACTAGAAGGGAAAGCCGACGCTGTTAGCCAAGCGACCTGAAGGTCAAAGCTGTGCCTCAGCCGGTTTTCACATGACTTTGTCAAAGCAGACTTGAGACACAATGAGCCAATGGCTCTTTTCACTAACTTTGTGTTAGATGAGTCATGAGGTAAAATGAATTTCTTTGAACGCGGCATGTATTCCAAGCAAAGGTGATCGTCACGAGTAAAATACAATGCCATATCCAAAAACTGCAGCGTATCGTTGTCGGGAAGTTCCATCGTGAAAGGTAAGGACAGCATGCACGCCTTGAACCTATTCAAAACTTGCTCCGCTACCGCACGGCTAGGCACGTTAGGCGGAACAGGTAAAATGACAAGGAAATCATCAACATACCTGTGTAATTTCAAAACGTAGTCCATGTTCAATTTCAGCTGTAGCAAACGGTCAAATTTGCTTAGGAAACGTTTGCACAGACTGGGCACCACAAAATGACGAACAGATAAAATGACAAGGAAATCATCAACATACCTGTGTAGTTTCAAAACCTAGTCCAGGTTCAATTTCAACTGTAGCAAATGGTCAAATTTGGTTAGGAAAATTTCGCACAGACTGGGCACCACACACGAACCCATACAGATACCACTTTTTGCATGTAAGTGTTACACTGAAAGTTGACAATGGCGGAGGCCAGGCAGCAGGCTAAATGATTAAGAAAGGATTCTACGGTGATGAGACACTCATTCTGAAAGCGAAGATGCGAAGCGAAGTCTATAGCTTCACTGAAGACAGGCGAAAAGTTCATCATGCGGAACAGAGTAGAACAGTTCCCAATGTCAATGGACATCGCAAAGTTCGCCCCAGGCACTCCCCAAAAGTTTGTACAGGACTGTTGGAATGCTTGAGCACGAATGGGTCCTCTGGTGTGAGCGGCCTGAGGTGACACTGAAGAAAAACACTGACGTTGCGCTGCCAGCTATATCTTTCTGTGACAATGGCTCCGAAAGGACAAAGTTGCATGCGGGTTTTCGCAGCGAAAAAAAAACTTCAATGCTCTTGCCCTTGCATGACTGGTCCTGCTTACACAAAGCGTCCAGTTTTGAGCTCTTTAAAATAGGGATAGCCTGGGCCTTGATTTTAGTGAGATTAACGTCCACTTGGGTAAAATTCTTTTCCATGGCTGTTGCGGCCTTATTGTCGAACAGATGCTTCGGGAGAACGACGAAGCCCCCTTCTTTGTCACTAAGCATGACTTCAAGGTCAGAGTTCCCGAAGAAAGCTGCGGTGCCTCGTAGAACAGCGTAGCCATCCGTAGTGCCGTGACGACCGTGTAGTAGCACATCGACGCCATCGGAAAGGCACTGATCCGTCTCATCGCTGGCCGATTTGTCAGCAATCTTATCGACAACAGCTAACAACTCCTGTTTAGCGATGAACGTCGGCAGGCAAAATTTCGGGCCTTTTTTCTAGTACTTGTATTTTGGTAGGAGCCGATGCTCCCCCCAGGATCACCACGGGTAGGGTTCTAACCTGTAGTGTGCTTCTCCTTGACAGATGAAGCAGTACTTTGGCCCAAATAAATTCAGTCGCAGCCTTTTCGTTTTCCTTAAACGTCCGTAAGAACGCCGTTGCACCGTTGCCAGGTCGTTCTGCTTCATAACACGAAGACTTCAGCCAGCATTCGAGAAGACAGACATGTTTCCACAATTATAACTTCAAAAGATTGCAAACCCTGTTTCAATGCCACTCGGATAGAGCGAAACCACCAAAACGAAGGGATACATCAAGAGGGCAACGACCTTTTTGAAGATCAGTGGCAAGGAACCTTGCTCTGCAAGTAGTTGTAGCGACAAGGTTGCAGCAGGCAACACATCGTTCCTTCAGTGGGAGGCTTGACAGTATAGAGGCCGTTGTAGAAGAAATAGGTTTCAATACAGTGAAGCGTTGCGCTAGTTGGTAAGTCATACTTGCGGAAGAGAACGCTAAAAATTTCGGAAGGGTAAGTGTGGACACGAAAGACACTCACTTGCAACTAAGTTTACTCTTACGAAATACTGGCACCCACCAGGAACCCTGAACTACGCATGCGCATATGTCTCAAAATGCCGTCCAACCACACCCAATAACCGAAAAAAGTAAAGCGAAAAACGCAAAAAAAAATTGTGAAGCTGGCCTAGAGCCAAGCATGCGTCTCTACATAGTAGCATAAAGTAGTGCACAACGCTGACCGGCTCGCACCTGGCGCCGAGGAATTCGCAGAGCGTGCTGAGCAAGCTCGGCAGCTGCGCGGCTGCACATCGGTCAGTAGCAACAGGCAGACGCACGACGCTATAACATTCGTCATAGAGAAGTGTTCTACAGCCCCGGAGACGAAGTTTAGGTGCGGACCCCAGTTCGCCGCCGTGGGCTCTCCGAAAAGTTACTGAGCCGCTACTTCGACCCGTATAAAGTGCTTCGTCGCGTCAGTGACGTGGACTACTAGGTGAGTCCGGACCCATCACAGACGCAGCGCAGGACACGACGACTTTCGAGCTTGGACATTGTTCACGTTATGTGCATGAAGCCGTACATTGCGCGCTGGTAATTTTCTTAACTTTCAATGATTTATTGTTCTATGTGTTTTTTTTCCTTATTTATCTCGGTTAGCTTGCTTTGGTCTCTAGTTGTCCCAGCGTCACGGTTACTTTTGTTCCCCACATTTACCTGCACTGTTTTTTTCTCCTCCCCACGTATTTTTGCTGTAGCATCGAGACGATGCTGTTTTTTTTTGGGGAGGGGGATAATTCCACATGCATGTAGTGGATCGTGGGCAAGAGAAGCCGCAGCCCCAAAACGAGAAAGATGATCGCGCGCTTCTTCTCCGCTCCATAGCCTGCCTCGACTGGCGCGCTTTCCTGGGGTCAGCCCCGTCATCTCTCCATAAAGCCCCGAACTACTTCTGAAGGCTCGTGACAATATCTAATGGCTTTTACAACATTACAGTTCTGTAGGCGCTCTCACGCGAGGAACATATCACATAGCACAGTGGTGCTAGAGAAGAGCCAATGTGTAGTCCTTTCTGCAAACACAGAGCAGAATTTTGTTTTGTGAATGTTGACTGCAAATAAAATCTAAGAAGCTTTAAAATATTGTCTACTAGCACACCCACTTCCGTACTGAAACAAGCAGCACAATACTCACCGATACACTTGCCAGTACATGACAATAATTCCGATTGTGACAGAGAACAATAAAGACCTTTACTATCTCCAGAAAGTGTGTCAGATATTAGCCCATTTAGCCCTTTTAGTTCGCACTAGAGGTCCGAAAACTAGGGAAGCAGAGGAACCGGTAGCGCTCACCCCTTCCTTTCCCTCTTCTTCACCCAAGCTTCCTTTTACTAAATCTCTTTACAAAACACTAAACGTGTCTATGCTATGCTTCGACTGCTATCTTCCTCTATTCCTTTTCCCATCCCCTTGTTATACTATTCTATACAACCATATGCTATTTTGATCATCCCATTCTGATCGCCCTCACATCATTCCTCACGCTCACTTTCGTTCCCCCCGTTAGACTAAACTATGTGTGATAAGGAAGCCCAAGGAGGTTGTGGACGACGAGGTCGGTATCGACTGTCGATGGCGTACGTAGGTGTAACCAGCCAGAGCAGCAGTCACATCCAGCTGGCGCCTGACTAGCGTAGCATTTGAGATCTGGTTGCTGAGCTCTTGAGAGTGAACGTCTTCACTACATGTTCCACCCTCCCTGTGGACGGAGCTCCTTAGGTAGGCTAAGGTGTTGTGGGAACGAATTGTTCATGATATTGTTTCAGGCGATATATGTGCACATTCTCGCGGCCACGCCAGCGTAGGTCCGTAGTGTGTGTGAGTGGTTCGACGAGGTGGTTGACGGGAGAAGTTTGCTCAGGACCTGGTAAGGATAATGATACTTCAATGCAAACTTCGGTGTGAAACCTGGCATAGAAGTATAGGGCACCTACAGCCAAACGAGACCGCTGGACAAAAACTGGAGGCTTCGTAGGTCGAAGCGAAATTGCTGCAGTGCTTGTTGTTGGGTGGTAAGGAAGCAAGCTCGTTGGCGACATTTTTCTGTATATCGAGCAGATTCGGAAGCCGTTGGGCCCTCGGATGACTCGGAATGGCGAGACAGGACATTGTCTAGCGGTGATGATGTTTCTCGCCCATCAAGCAAAAAGAAAGGCGAACAGCGGGTAGTTGCCTGAAGCGCCGTATTGTAGGCGTACGTTACATATGGAAGAATGACGACACCCCAGTCGGTGATGTTGGACGCGACATACATGGAAACCACGTCACCAAGAGTTCGGTCAAAGCACTCGGTCGACCTGTTCGTTTGCGGGTGATAGCCTGTGGTGCAGTGGTGAATGATGCGGCATTCATTAGGAAGGTTTTCAAGAACATCCGCGAAAAAGACGCGGCCTCGGTTGTTCAGGAGTTCGGAAGAAGCACTGTAACGGAGACGAAGCGTTGGAGCAGGAAAGAAGCAACGTCACGAGCTGTCGCGGATGAGAGGGCAGCGCTTTCTGCCTACACCGTAAGATGGTCTATAGCCACAATAACCCAGCAATAGCACAGCGATTTCCGGCAGCAGTGTAGGGCAGGGGCTCCTATGGGTGTTTTTTCCAATCTGGTGAAATCGGCGCCATGGGCACAGCAAATACTGCATTGGCGCTGATGAGCGGCAAGGACCCGGCTTCCGGCGCCGGCAGTCTGTGAAAGATCGAATGTGCTTTTGCAAAAGGCTGTACATGCCACGCCAGTAAAACGTAAGGCGCAGTCTGGTGCAGACGGGTGCAGGTATGACCAGCACCCGTTTGTGCCCTTCTGGTTGGCAAGTTGAGGCGAAAAGGGATTCATCAGTGACGGCGAGATGGGAAGCTTCTAGGCGTCGAGTATGGGATGTCGGGCTTGGTGATGGATCTGACAGCTAACGTATCAAAGATTCAGTTCAAGGACCTTTGTGCATCTCCAGAGATTTAAAGGTGAACATTTGACAGAGATCTGTCTGGTTGGTACGAAATTAAAGGTGAAAAAAGGGGAGAACACCACACAAATTATAATCATCAAAAGTAAAGTTTACTCCTAAAGATGACAAAAAACCCGACGTTTCGGGTCCCACTCGGACCCTTCTTCAGGGATGACTGGAGGGCACCAGAGAGCAGCAGTGCTTATAAGGCCTTCTTTTTCTTGTTTCTTTCTTTTTCTTTTTCTTCTTCTTTCTTCCTTCCTTTCTCACTTTCTCTTTTTCCGGTTCTTCAAACCGAGGGGGGTTCTGATAGTGTTGAACCAGGTGCCGGAGTCCGCTAAAATAGACACTTGGCATTGCACCTGCAGACTGGTTCACATTACCAGGTGTCGCCTGAATGTGTCATGATTACACAAAAAGCCGCTTGTGAAAACTGGTTTCCAAGTCGAGGACGAGGGAGTAGTCAGAGTCGATGCGGTGGTCGTGCACCTCGCTGTGTTCAGCTAATGCACTCCTTTGTCTATCGAGCTTGCGGACATCGTTCCTGTGCTGTCGTGGCCTCTCTGGAAAGTTCTTCGTCTCTCCCATGTACGACGCGCCGCAATCTGAACAGGGAACGGAGTAAATCACACTTTGCGCTCTCTCCCTGGCCAGCCTGTCCTTCAGGCGCGGAAAGAAACGGCCAAGCGTGGAAATTGGCATGTGTGCTACACTTATTCCCTGCTCAGAGAGCACACGTGCGAGCGCTTCGCTGGTACCTTGAACGTAGGGAATACACACACGTATGGGCTTGGAAGACGGCGGGTCAGTGTCCTTTCGAAGGGGTCGGCGGGGATTAGTGCGGCGAGCAAACTTTACAACGAAGGCTTTCGAGTAGCCTTCGCTTGAAAGGTTGCTTTCGAGAATAAGCGGATAGAAGAAGAACAGGTGGTCAGAAGCGACCTTCTAAAGAACGGCTTTTTTCACCTTTATCTCCGCAGATATGTGATGGAAGCTGCTGGCGAAAATGAGCTGTCAGTGGCGGATGCACTGACAGTGTCGGTGTGGACTGGCAAACCTGAAAGAGCGTCCGCTTCGGCGTGATTCTTGCCTGATTATTAGGAAACATGGATGTCTGCTCCTCTAGCCGCAAAGCCCATCGGACGAGACGGCCAGACGGGTCTTCGAGGGGCGACAAAGGGCGTGCTTTTCGGTGACATCATCGAAGGGCCGGCCGTGCAGGCATAGCAGCAATTTTGTAATGACAAAAATCATCGCGGGACATTCTTTTCCGGTGACTGAGAAGTTTCCTTCAGCCTTTGTGAGAGTGCGTCTTGCGGAGCCAAAAACATATCCTTAGTATCCGGATACTTAGTATCGCTGAGCGAGGGCAACACCCAGACCGGCTGCGCTGGCACCCTTGTGGTGTTCCGTGGTAGCAGTAGAGTCAAAATGGCGCAATGCTGGAGGCGTCGTGAGGAGATCACAAAGCGCCACAAAGGCATGATCACAAGCTGGGGACAACGCAGAAAGGTAGGCGTCTCCCCGACCAAGCTCTTCGAGTTGTGCCATGAGCGAAGCGAAATTTCGAATCAACCTGCGAAAGTAGCAGCAGAAAATGAAGCTGCACGAGCCTTTAAGAATCCTTTATCTTAGGAATTCTTGAACAGCCCACGCCTGCGCAGCATGAAGGAGAATGCGCTCCTTGGACACCCGACACCCGGGAATAGTCAGCCTTTGTGCCCCAACGTGATATTTCTTCAAGTTTGTGTGGGACGTCGAACATAGTAATGGGTTCGTAAGGCTCCACTGTGCCGACAGATTCACCGCGAAGCGAGGTAATCGGGAACGGGAATAGCTTACAGTAGAGAAGGTTAGTAGCACAATCTGCAAGGCCAAGCAGAGAGGTTGGGAGTGGTACGAGGTGGGACTGATGAAAGCAGTGGAAGATGTGAGGAGGGGGAGGAAAAGCATGCAGTTGTCTTGATAGACGGAAACGGAGGGATTGGATTACATCTGCGATAACCACCTTGGCGCGAGATAGCGGAACATCGTCAGATAGGGCACCACCAACTGAAGAGAAGGCGTCTTCTGCTCGGACACAATTAGTGACAGCCTGGTGATGGGGAGAGGAAATCCCATCCTAAGGTGATGAGGTGCGAACGGTCGGGCAATACGACGAACCCGACGGTGTGGAGCTTCCCTTGAATTACAACTGTCGCTGTACGCGCAGCCACCGGCTTGACGTCCTCTGCTGTGGCTGTGAGAAGTAATAAACAAAAAGGCGTTGTCATCTTTCAAACTGAACGGCATGTTTTTCAACAATTAATGAGATAGTAGCACCAGTGCCAAGAAGCGCAAACACAGAAAGACCTTCGAAAATGACATCCATTACGTTTGGCGGGAAGAGAGGAGGGCTTAGATATTTTCGACGACGCAGTTCTTTCCTTGGGAACTGCCTCACATAGATTTCCGGTTCGGTAGAAGATGGACTTCGACACATCGGGGAGAGTAAGCGATGGGAGGGAGGAGAACGGCGGCCAGGTGTTGGTCGAAGGCTTTGCGTGAGTGAGTATGTTTCGCGGTTTAAAGCGTAAGACAGCGGATGACAGCGACAGAAGTGTGCGACGTGTCCGGCTATCTTACACGAATATTATAAGAGCTTATTGTCTGCTGTGCACCAGGGGTTCACGAAACGATAGAATGAAGGTCGGTGCGGCATTGGGGCAAAAATAAGGGTAGGCTCTGGAGCTAGAGTGCAGAGCGTAGGTGGTCTGTGTCGAGATTGTGCTTGGGCGTTATATGATAACGGGGCGGTCGCTTCAGCAGGCCACTCATGTGGCAGAACCTCGGACATCTGCTCCTGCGTGTCGCACGCTCGGGCTGAAGCAGGGATTCTACTGAGGCGGAGAGCAAATGAGGGATAGCTGCCGGGCAAGTTCTTCCCGCACGAAAGCTGTGACCAGCGAGGGAAGGATGGAATCTTGAAAACTCGGTACGAACCCCGCAATGACTCTTGATGTGGACCATAGTGGCTGCAGACGAAGGGTTGTCGCCGAATGTCGTCGCATGCTCGACATAGATCAATGACCTGGGTGACAGCGGAGAAGCTCCGCAAAATCAGCACTTGTAAAGAATCCTCATGGGTATCCCTCAATATGTACTTGATTTTATCTCGCTCGGTCATTCTTGCATCAACAAGCTTGCACAAATCAATCCTATCTTCGAGAGAACTAATAAATTTCTAATAAAGATTAATAAATAACTGTTTAATAGTAATAGTAATAGTAATAATAAAGACTGATAAAGGTCGTGACAGAAGATCTTGCTCCGCACAAAAACGCAGGACATTCGAACCGCAGGACGTCGGAATACTTCGCTGGACATTGCTTCGACAGCATTCCAGATAGGGACATCTGTTTAGGGGTTTACCAACCACAAGTGGGCAGTTCCGATACGGCGGCCAGTTTCACGATTTCGTCCCATTTGTTGTGGGCACTCACGCGTCCGTAGGAGGAGGGCCAGTCGTCGCATCGTGGTCATCGGTGCCACTGAATACTGGAAGGTCCCGCTGACACAGCGCTCCCGGGAAGACGTTCTTCTGAGGAGCAACTGGTCAGGAGCTCGTGTCTGTGTCGATTGCCATGACGAGATGGAGAGTCCGACGGCAAAGTGCTAGCATGAGAGGAGGCTCAAGAATACTCCACCAATTGTGGTAAGGAAGCTCAACACGGTTATGGACGATGAGGTCGGCACCAAATGGAAGAAACGATGGCATAGCCTCAACCAGCCATAGGAGCGACCACGTTCTCGCCGCGCCTCACTCGCATAGCATTGGCGATCCGGCTGCGGAGCTCTAGAGGGCGCACTTCTTCACCACATGTATAACGCTATGCTATGTCTTAACCTGCCTCCTCCTCCTCCTCACCCTCACTTAGTTTCCCCACCCACTGCTATGCTACACTTTGCCACACTATTGCGCATGGTTTGCTAAGCAATGGTAGGTTGCCTCATCGCTCCGCGAGGCTTTCTTTCACAAAAGAAGAAATAACAGTCGGCTTCAAGACCTCCACTGCTAAAAACCGCGCGGTATCTGTAGTGACGTTGCCAGTAAACAAAAGCATACAGAAGACAAATTTAAATGGTGACCATTGTTGCGTATCGCATGGATGCGAGAAAACGTACCCTTTGAAAGATGGCTGCTCCGGCGAATAGCGGATTAGTGACGCTAACGTATTCGCAGAAAACATCTGTGGAAGCACATAATGCCAAATTCGTATTGAACAGCGCGTTAGGCCAAGCCGATGGCACGCCGGAAGTACGTCGTAGAAGTCGTACGGCTTATATTAAAATGACGCGAATTATTTGAATGTTGCACTGTTGAAAGTTGCTTCAGTGCCACTGCACAGTTTGGCAATATTTGTGCACTTATTGCAGCAGCAGCGCTCGTTTTTCTAAGCTTGTGAAGCTGAAGAAAACGATTAAGAAGCTTCAACTCTAAGATAAACATTGCCTTCCTGGTGAAAAAGATCGAGCCCGACAACCTGGCATAGCAGACTTGGTAGTTCGTCGCTCAGCACTGTAGCCACGTGTTTTTTTTTTGTACTTGTCGCAAGCTGCGCATGACTTCGCTAGATCAGAAGAGGTTAGCACTCGTGTTTGGCGAGTACATTACTTCCTTTGCTCTCCCCTTCGATTTATCTCCGCCGCTGTGTGCAGCGCGGAGAAAGTCCAGAGCTTTTGTGAGTTTTGCGGATGGTTGCTTCTGACAAGCAGCCGATCCTCGACGTACAGCTCATCACGGTAGCTCCAGTGTGGCTTGAGTGCTTCCTGCAGCTGCTGCTTGCTTCGCGGCCATTCTGTACTTGCGCAGTGGCAGAGTTCAGTCAAGATGGTGTCCTTATCGTTCTCCATTTTCATGTTGAAGCAGCTTCTGATCTGAAACAGGCAACGAAGAAAGAACATTGATTTGTGATTGACGTTTCTTTTAACAGCATTGTTTTGTATGGACCATGGAAAGAAACAGCACGAACACAAGGACGATGAAAAAAGGAACACACACCACACCACGGCGCTCCGTGGTGTGGTGTGTATTCCTTTTTTCATCGTCCTTGTGTTCCCGCTGTTTTTTCCATGATGGTTGAACAACTAGCCTGCAAATACGTCCTATTTGTATGGACATCGCGCAAGTGCATTGGCCAAAGGAAATTCCTTTCCCTGTATGTATATCATGCTCATAGAGAATCCGCGAAGAGTAAGGCGCATGCGTTGAAGGACAAGAAGGCAGTTACACAGAGGTTTCTTGAAGATTCGTTCCAATGGTGGGACTGTAGCGTGACCATTGGTTGTTCGAATATGTAGCCCCTGAGATTAATATAGCCGTGAACTATTGATTGCTAGGTGTAACGAGCGAGGGAGTGAGAGAGGGACGAACAACTCTCTCTCTTAGAAACGAGAAGCTCGTGTTTGTGCTCGAGTACCACCGATGACTCAACCGTCATCCGGGCAATAACGAAGGCGTTTATGCAACAAACACTGTATTTACACAAGAAGCAAGATGATCGACTACTTAAGTAAACTAGAAAGCAGAGATACAGAATACAGCAGAAATACAGATCGACCGCAGTAAAAGTCTGAAGGGCGGAATGAAAAAAACAGAAAAATTTGTTGTTGTTTTGTGGGGTTTTACGTCCCAAAACCAGTTCTGATTATGACAGACGCCGTAGTGGAGGGCTTCGCAAATTTCGACCACCTGGGGTTCATTAACGTGCACTGACATCGCACAGCACACGGGCCTCAACATTTCGCCTCCATCGAAATGCAGCCGCCGCGGCCGGGATTCGATCCCGCGACCCTCGGATCAGCAGCCGAGTACCTTAGCCACTAGACCACCGCGGCGGGGCAGAAAAATTTCACCGATGGGCAAGTCGGTGATCGGTCACTGTGGCAGGCGAATGCAGGGAGGACACGGTCGAAGTTAAAGAAGCGCTGTGGACGCGATGCCCGCCGCCGTGGTCAGGAACGCTTTTCACAGCTGAGACGTTGCGCTGGAGCGCGTTCGGCGTCTGCGCTGCTGAACTCGGCGGGTGGCTTGCGCTTGCTCAAGTGGCAGCCGGATTTGCCTGGTGGGAACGTCCTGGCGACGTTCCACCCACGCCAGGTCCGAAGTGAGAGGTGGTACGGCCCCAGCTAGGAGCCCGCTGAGACATCGACTCCGCAACCCGACGGGTCCCTATACCGAGTCCTGGTTCCTTGGTGACCCAGCCACGTCTGCCTGGCTCTTCTCCCGAACCCTTGGTCTCTTCCTGCCTTGTTGCAGTGTCGCCTCCTAATTCGCTGATCGGCTTCACGCCATCATGTGCAATGACGCAATGCGTCGTCATCCTCATCGAATGCATCGGTGGTGCGCAATTTAAACACATTGCAGTGTTTTATTCCACAGGTCATTTCTCTCATAGCACTAGGGTTTCCTTGTCAATTTATACTTACAACTGTTATGCGGCGCTGAAAAAGGCGGGAAGAGTAAGCTATGGGGTGTCATCTTGCCAAATGACTGCTGCGACAATGTACTCACTCTAGTTGACGGGCAGGTTCTCTCATTAGGACTTGCGGAATTAAGCTAAGGCTGGGACTGTAGCAAGACTACCTTGTAACCCTTGTGGACCGTTTTGCCGCACTACTCACCACGTCCAAGCGGCGTCCTTCTTAAGGAGCTCCGGAATAGCTGCGGGTGCGTCGGAAAGGTTTGAAATACACAAAGTTTATGATTAATGCTTCAAGCCTCTTACGGTTCTTCGGGCGGAGGCACATGCATCATAGTGTTGATCCTTTCCCGAGTCCAGGGGCGAGGAATGGTGTCATAGCACACACAGACAAGGACGAGAAAGACACAACAGGCGTGCTCAGGAGGTGGCCCATCTAATGTAGGCTGGCCAGCAAAAATTGGCGTTTCATTTAGATGAGCTTTCATTGCGTTCCCTACAGCGTTCAAGCAAGGTGGTGAAGCTTTTGTAGTGCCTTTGCCTTGCCTTTCTCCTGGCTAATATAGGCCCATAACGACAGCTGTGCTAACCAAGCATCCGACAACCTCGTGCATGGTGCCTGAAAAAAAACAACTGGGGTTACGTAATTCCGAATGGCATGCGCAAAAAGCTGTGCCATCCGAACGGCGTGCTCATGATGGAAATACGGGAACTTTATTGGTGGACAGTTATTTTCCAGAACCGTGGCGTGGCAACGAGGGTGGAAAATTGGCCACTTTCAGGTGCGGCAGTATGTCTTCCTATCCAGACATAATGTGATGCTCCCTCAAAATTTCTTTCTCTAAGTCTGAAGGATCCAAGCATAATGACGCGAGGGGATGTGCCCACTATGATTACTTCTTGCCGGAATCTAGCTACCAGTACGGGCACCCTTTCCACAGTCCGAAGACGAAGAATAGCGCAGTTGTGCGAGCGTTCTGTTCGAGGTGTACGCCGTCATTAAAGCAGGACGTGCTTCTTTGCTGAGCCGTGTTGATCAGCTTCGTGACAATGTGCATCTTTCCAGTGTACTATCCTGTGTACCCTTCCTGCGTACTACGACCATATATCTAAAGGTGAAAACGGGGGACACCAACCAAATTATAATTATTTAAAAGTAAAATTTACTTCCAAAGATGAAAAAACCCGACGTTTCGGGTCCCACTCGGACCCTTCTTCAGGGGTGACTGGAGGGCACCATACAACAGCAGTGCTTATAAGGCCTTCTTTCTCTCTTCCCTCCTTTCTCACTTTCTCTTTTTTTTCCGGTTCTTCAAGCCGAGGGGGTCACGCTAGTGTTGAACCAAGTGCCGGAGTCCGCTAAAATAGACACTTGGCATTGCACCTGCAGACCGGTTCACGATTCCAGGTGTCGCCTGAATGTGTCATGATTCCACAAAGAGCTGCTTGTGAAAACTGGTTTCCAAGTCGAGGACGCGGGAGTTGTCAAAATCGATGCGGTGGTCGTGCACCTCGCTATGTTCAGCTAATGCACTCCTTTGTCTGTCGAACTTGCGGACATCGTTCCTGGGCTGTCCTAGCCTCTCTGGGAAGTTATTGGTCTCTCCCACGTACGACGCGCCTGAATCTGAACAAGGAATGGAGTAAATCACACCTTGCGCTCTCTCCCTCGGCAGCCTCTCTGTCGGGCGCGGAAAGAAACGGCCAAGCGTGGAAATTGGCTTGTGAGCTACTCTTATTCCCTGCTCAGACAGCACACGTGCGAGCGCTTCGCTGGTACCCTGAACGTAGGGAATACACACGCGTATGGGCTTGGAATGCGGCGGGTCAGTGTCCTTTCGAAGGGGTACGCCAATTGTCAGTCTTTCCGCCACTTGTCACTTGTCAGTCTTTCCGTCAACCAACGACTGTTCACGCCGCTGTTGCTGTGCATTGTCATTGGCTTTGTTTTGCTGGGCTCAAGTTCACCCAATAAACAGTTCCCCTGACATCACTTGAGTCCTGCGTGCTTCGCCTTGAGTGCTGTGTGCGTCACTACCACGTGACATCTGGGGGAGGTGCTGGGTAGTGACGCACACAGCAACAAACAAGAAAAACAAGAAACAAGAAAAAGAAGGCCTTATAAGCACTGCTGCTGTCTGGTGCCCTCCAGTCACCTTGAAGAAGGGTCCGAGTGGGACCCAAAACATCGGCTTTTTTTCATCATTAGAAGTAAACTTTACTTTTGATGATTATAATTTGGTTGGTGTCCCCCTGTTTTCACCTTTAATTTTGTCCCAACCAGAGAGATCTCTGTCAAATGTTCACATGTCAAATGTTGCTGTGTCAAATGTTGCTGTCAAATGTTGCTGTGATGTATCATGTGCGCGGTTTTAAAAAGTGCGCGTGAGGAATGTGATTGAAGGGGAAAAAGAACGAAAACGACCTAAGACGCTAGCGGACCAGAAAACAACTATGAATGAAGCACGACAAAGACGAAGAACAACGAAAGGCGGGGCGTTGCAAAATGACATAGAATGAAGCAACCAATCAGCAACACCCACGACGTTGGCGTTCCCAATGGCCTATAGCTGGTGAACACGGGAACACAGCGGTGGCCAATCAAAGAGTAACGAATAAGCAGAAGCGAAAGAAAAGCGAGCGGCATGGGATTCTTCGGCGGTTCCACGAAAGACAGTTCCAGGAAGGAGAGTTCGAGAAAGGCAGCGGATCGTCCACCGGCCCGGGCGTTGAAGACGGCAGTCGAGTTCCGGACCCGAGCCACAAGGGCTTCACCCGACCGGGACCTCCTGCTGACCTGATCCCCAGCCAAAGGAACCCCAGTGGCTCGCAAGCTCCAGGCGAGGACTTCCTGAATCTTGTGCCCGCAGGCATAGTGTGAACAGTCGGGCTGCGGGTCCGAGTTCCACACCGAGACGCCTGGCCAAGATGCCGGTACCATCTCATCGAGCTGCCTAACCGCCCACGTCCTCCGTCGCCATCAAACATCTGGCATCGTGTTCTTCGCAAGTCTGCTGTACTTCGCTCACTTGTTCACTCAAGCTCATCGGTGATTTGGTGAGCCATGCACTTCTCTCGCGTCGCCTTCACGCATGACTGACGGACCCTTAGAGATTAAACTGCCAGGACTCTCGTAGCACCCGTAGAGACGCTATTAGAGCGTGCTACTTTCTTAATGGTGTGATTTTTTTTTTCCGTTTCAAGTGCTTCTTTCATTATGCTCTTTCTTATCAGTTTAAATTAAAACCCTTGTGTTTTGTTGTGTTGTGTTAAGAACGGCTTTGTCCTTGATTAGACTCTCGGAGGCTTCGCCTGAGAGAGTCTTCCGAAAACGAGTCTATAAAAGAACCTGCTTAAAATATCATCACAAATTGGCGTCCGCTACGACAGGACAGAACAAAGCCGTTTATTTTTCGCAGAAATTGTATCTTCCACAACCATGAGTTCAGAATTGCGGGAAGTCTTAGAGAAGTTGGCACGGCGCATGGGCCTTGAGGGCGATGAGTTAAAGGCGTGGTGTAACAAACGCGAAGCAGCAGAACTAGAGGAGGAAAGTGTGCAGATGGAGTTTGAAAAGGAAATGGAAAAGAAGGAAAGGGAACTTGATGAGTTGAGGTTAGGGACGCTTCAGTTGCGGCTTCAGCTGGCAGAGCAGACGAGGCTCGTGAGAGAGAGGCACGAGCGGGCGTTAGGCGGGAGCTCCAGCGTGCCGGCGTTCGAGGTGTTCTCCAGGAGCATTGGTAAGGAGAATGAACCCCTCGTGAATAGCTATGATGAGCATCACTATGGCATTTCGCAAGATGAGCAGCTAAATGTTGGTTTAGAGGATGGTAGGGAGGTAGGCAGCCGAGAAAGTAACTATACCTTGTGTGAGCTTGATGAAGCGAAGTGCAAGTTCGTAAATCAGGAACACGGAAGGTCCACAGAGGATGAGTTCTGTGATACAACCTCTAGCAGGCCAAGCTCATTTAAGGAGGAAGTAAGAGAACCTCAAGAATATGACGGTCAATGTCGTTCCGAAAAGTCCAAGGTGTTTGTCGCCAAGAATTTAGGTGTGCCGCTTGCTGCGGGTACACATGACATAGGCATTGTCCAGGACCATTTGGGTGACCGTGTTGTGAATGGAGGGAGGCTTAGTTCTGAGGACAGCACAGCTGTGGCCTATGCTAGCATAGTCGAGGAGAATGAGCAAGGACTCATTAACGCGGGCGCAGTAGAGACTGAAATTGAGACAGCACTATGGGATAGTATAAGCTGTAAACAAGATACGAATGGAATGATTGACAGTGTGAAAGAATTCACTACAAGGTCTGTTGAAGGAGATGTTGAACTCCTTAGCGTTCAAGGTGGAGAGCCAGCAACCACTGTTCCGACACTCGCTAGAGAGAGCTCGGAAAAATCAGATGGAAAGACGCCCGAGTTGCGTCCGATTAATGAAATGGAAAAAGGTGCCTCAATGTTTGTGGAGGGCTCTATGAGCAAGAATACTGATACATCTCCAGATGCGTTTGTGCGGCTAGACCGTATTCCTGCAGATGATTCGCGAGCTTTACCGGTTGATCGACTTGGGCTAAGCTTTTACATAGCTGGAGTGATCTTCCCAACGCGTCTGGCACGTTGCGCGTGCGGTCAACAGCTTGGGCTGGCAGAGAACTGCACGTGCGGGCATGTAGCTCGACAGAGCGTCCGAGTCTTTTGTGGTGGAAAGGAAGACACACGTCTCAGTGGAAGCATCTACAAGAGTCTGTCATGCTTTTCTTTAAGTTTGTGAAATGTGCCGCACATCTTGTTTGGGACGCAATAACGTAGGGGCACTCTGACAACTGGAGGCTGTCGTGGTTTATGAATATTGGACTGTCTAATGGACCTTTTGTAAATAGTTTTACAGATGTAAATGCTTTTACTCCCTGTTGAACTAGGCTTTAAGCTGTTTGTTAGTGAGTGATATATATGTGCCAGTATGCAGTGTGTGTTTATGTGCACTGTCGTTTGAACTGTGTGTGGACGAGTTGTGCTTAACTTGACGCGCACATCTCTGCAGTTTTTTTTACGAAAAAAAAAACTTATATCGAAGGGGGCTTATTGTGATGTATGATGTGCGCGGTTTTAAAAAGTGCGCGTGAAAAATGTGAATGAAGGGGAAAAAGAACGAAAACGACCTAAGACGCCAGCGGACCAGAAAACAACTATGAATGAAGGACGACAAAGACGAAGAACAACGAAAGGCGGGGCGTTGCAAAATGAAATAGAATGAAGCAACCAATCAGCAACACCCACAACGTTGGCGTTCCCAATGGCCTATAGCTGGTGAACACGGGAACACAGCGGTGGCCAATCAAAGAGTAACGAATAAGCAGAAGCGAAAGAAAAGCGAGCGGCATGGGATTCTTCGGGGGTTCCACGAAAGACAGTTCCAGGAAGGAGAGTTCGAGAAAGGCAGCGGATCGTCCACCGGCCCGGGCGTTGAAGACGGCAGTCGGGTTCCGGACCCGAGCCACAAGGGCTTCACCCGACCGGGACCTCCTGCTGACCTGATCCCAGCCAAAGGAACCCCAGTGGCTCGCAAGCTCCAGGCGAGGACTTCCTGAATCTTGTGCCCGCAGGCATAGTGTGAACAGTCGGGCTGCGGGTCCGAGTTCCACACCGAGACGCCTGGCCAAGATGCCGGTACCATCTCATCGAGCTGCCTAACCGCCCACGTCCTCCGTCGCCATCAAACATCTGGCATCGTGTTCTTCGCAAGTCTGCTGTACTTCGCTCACTTGTTCAATCAAGCTCATCGGTGATTTGGTGAGCCATGCACTTCTCTCGCGTCGCCTTCACGCATGACTGACGGACCCTTAGAGATTAAACTACCAGGACTCTCGTAGCACCCATAGAGACGCTATTAGAGCGTGCTACTTTCTTAATGGTGTGATGTTTTTTTTCCCTTTCAAGTGCTTCTTTCATTATGCTCTTTCTTATCAGTTGAAATTAAAACCCTTGTGTTTTGTTGTGTTGTGTTAAGAACGGCTTTGTCCTTGATTAGACTCTCGGAGGCTTCGCCTGAGAGAGTCGTCCGAAAACGAGTCTATAAAAGAACCTGCTTAAAATATCATCACATTTGCTAATTGCCAAATCATAAATATTTGCAACTGCCTTCCCAGCACAAAAATCAGCATCATCTGCGTGTATCGGCGAGCCTGTGACAAAAGTCACTTCGCTTCTTGCAGGAAAAGCGGCTCCTCAGGTATTAATGACTCACGAGTCGCGTTGACCAGTCTACAGAGTCACGAAGGCGGAAGCAGGCGCGGCGGGCATGCCAGCGTAGCTGCATACTCGAAATGTTTGCCATGATACCGATGAGTACATCTTATATGCACTAATCTGGGCAGTGTACCCTTACTTCACACTTGCCGCAGTGCTGCCTGACTACCATTTCTTTTGATACACGGTACACGGTCTCGAAGTTACATGTAACGTACTGGTGGAGACGAAATGCTGGACTTCTTATACAGTGCGATTTCAGTGTACGCTAATGCGCTTCAGGTGGTCTAAATTACCCGGAGCTTTCCACTACGGCGTCTCACATAGCCTGACTAGATTCGGGACGTTAAATCCCAAAAAACAACAAAAACAAAAAGCATACATGCGCCATTACCGACATGTATAAGACCCGGGCCTGACCCAGGCCCGGCCCGGGCCCGAAGCTCATGGGCCCGAGCCCGGCCCGGGCCCGATCCAACAATTACATACCCGGTCCGACCCGGGCCCGTGCAGTGCTCTACTCGGGATTACTCCTCGACCGTGGTTCTGGCGGAGAGCTCCCGTGCCACGTCCGCCCTTATGGAACGCCGCCTTGATTCTCCTTCCAACATGGCGCCTCACGTGCACGCTCCACACGCCACGCTCCGTCTTTTCTCCTAGCAGCCATGCGCCGCCACCTGTCGTCGTCATCTTCGTCGACTCTCATGGTGAACCGGCGCTTCTGAATGCCATCTTCGTCCTTTGCACATTCGCCATAGCACCAAATGCCACAGGCGCGCACTTCTCCCATGACACATGTACTCTCACTTTCATGTTCTGCCTTCAGCATCGGCACGATGCTTTTTCAGAGGGGAGTAGTGACACGCGCGGTTGTTTTGGTTTACGCGTGAAGCCGTTATCACTTCCCTGTGACACGCGCGCTCGTTTTGATTGCTTGCGGGGAGCACTGTTATCACTTTCTGTTAAGCGCAAGGCAGGCCGCGTTTATCTTGCATGCCACTTCTGGAACCGTGTCGACCATTCTTCAAACTTTGCTTGCTTGACGCGCACATTTCAGTAACTTCTGGAACTCCAGAGATAATGCGAGAAAGCGTCATAACGCGTGTATAAAAGCCGGCGCAGTACGCCACTTGTCAGTCTTTCCGTCGACCGACGGCTGTTCGCGCCGCAGCTGCTGTGAATTGTGATTGGCCCTGTTTTGCTGCGCACAAGTTCGCCCAATAAACAGTTCGCCTGACATCACTTGAGTCCTTCGTGATTCTCGTTGAGTGCTGTGTACGTCACTGCTACGTGACAACATGTATATATCGAAACGGAAGGAGTGAAGGGCTGTCGACACACACACACACACACACACACACATATATATATATATATATATATATATATATATATATATATATATATATAGAAAACATTCTTCAACGACGACCACCTGCAATTTGCGATTTGGAGAGGCCCATGAAAGCACACAAAATTTACCCACAATGGTGTACCAGTGATTGAGCACATGCCTCCTAAGCATTAGGGCTCGGGTTTAAAGGCGAAAACCGGTGAATTATCAGTGTCTTCTTATCTTCATGAAATTTTCAATGTGCAATCGCTTCGATACTGTATAACATATGCCAAACGACGTGGTTTCGAGTGATTCAGTTTTCCTGCAAATGAATTTTAAAAATTTATAACTGACTTCCCTGCGGGCTACCCTGTGTTCTTGACTTCAATACCTTCAATGCTGCCTTCCCGTTACTGCGGGCCTTCAAAAGCAAAACGGGCTACTTCATCTCCCAAATCGTCGCTGTCAAGTGCAGAAAAGCTGGCATAACCCAATAAATCGTCGGATGACCTCGCCACTGTCATTTTTCTACCATGAGCTAGATGTTTCTGATGGCGGAAAGGCAGTGATGTCATCGCATACGCTGCACGAAACGTCTACCCGTGTCGGTTCGAACACGACTTTCTGTCGGTTATTTATTTATTTATTTATTTATTTATTTATTTATTTATTTATTTAATACATACTGCGGACATGTAGTCCATGCAGGGTAGGCAGAACACAATGGGTTAACAATAGTAATACAATCTTATAAGTTGAACTATACAGTCTTGAGCATACAACTGAAAGAGCATACAACTGAAAAAAAAAAAAACCAGGAAACACACTTTTAAGTGAACACCCTAAACAACGCAATTGTGCACAGTGTTTACATACGTAGGTTGTTCCAGTCATTAATGGTGCGCGGAAAAAAAGAATACTTGAAGAGGTTAGTTCGGGCAAAATAGGGGGTTAGAGCATTTGGGTGATGTTGTCGAGTAGGCCTCGTCATTAGTGGACTTAAATATGCTGCCGGATCGAACGATTAGATTTCCGTTTCTGCGGAAACTGAACCACCTTGGACGCTACAGGATTACCAATATCATTGGAAAATATCGATGTTATAACTTGGTGAATAAAACCGCCGGTGTTGCCCTTTAACTTCAGGCTGCGGGGGGGGCCTTTCCATAGAGGGGATATGCATAAACACATTCTTATTCTTGGCAAGCAGCTGTAGTTCTGCGAAATCATTCACGACTACGCTTATTGATCAAACATCAGAGGTGCAAACATCGTGGATAGTAAAACGGCAGGGCACATCTGCTCGCTTTCAGCCGGTGAAGGAAACCATTACATTTACGGCTTTGGATTGAGACGGAAGAGAGACAGAGAGGTAAGAAGATAAATAGAATAAGAGATAAGAGGTATATAATCTGATGGTATAAACAAATATTGAGATAAAAAGAGATACAAAGATAAAATCAACAAGGAAGATATTGCAATAATGACAGCGGCACAAGACGAGGGCAAAGAAAGAGCACAGCAGGAAGCGGCCGCTGTGAGTCAGCTGCCATGTCGAAGCCTCTGCACACGAGAAGCTCTCAACAAAGTGGGTTCCTTGTGTCTCCCTTGCACGCCACTAGTGCAAGTGTACACAACACGCGCAGCACAGAAACTGGAAATCGCCCGGTATTTCGCGTAGCATACTGCTTGTCCATTTTAGGGGGGTTCACGTCCAGGCCGTCTTTGTGCTTCCGTTTCGAACTCTAAAGGAGCATTCTGCTTAAAAAGGAGGACTACCTCACTCTACAGCTAATCTCCAATAGGAGCGATAATTCTCTCGTGGCAAATGGATTCCTTCGCATTCGAATAGCACATACCGTCTCTGTCGACCCTGAGAGCGTTCGCATGTGTCGTTCATTTGTTTCTTTTTTTAACGAGTAAAGGCCGCTGACACCTTGGAGCGGGTGGATGAATTCAGCGTGCGAAAGTGCAACAGTCTCTGCCGAAAGGGGAAGCATTTGAGCTTCCTGTTCTGAGACTTCTATGTGTAAAATAGTACTCCTGGCCACTCGACCTCCACTCCTTCAAATTATAGTAATCTCTGCGGGGCTCGTACACCTCAATCCTTAGGTGTGCCGCGTGTGACAATCTTCCACTTTGTCGTTCCAGGTGGTTTTCGCTTGGGAGCACTAGAAATGCCTTTCAGTGGATCACGCGATCACGCGATGGTCAGCATGACCTCTAATTTGAGCTGCAGTATGTTTTCCTTCCGCCAACCTTTCCATCAGCTTTTGCTCATTGCATTCATGTACTTCCAGCGTTGTCACCATCTACAACGGCGGAAGCTGGAAGTTTGAGAAGAAGCTATCGTGCAATCGCGGCAGCTCTCTACGAAGCGGAATCCTCCCGCACTTCCTCCGAGTACTCCGGAGAATAAGATTCTTCGTCTACGTTAAGTGCCGCCATGAACATTGTCGTACGATGGGCGCCGACGTTACATTTTGTTTCAAAGTGACATTTTGCTAGCGTTGCACCCCACACAATTGCCTGTGTCCAATGACGTGGACCGTCTCCACAGGTTGCTTCCAGCAAGGCTTTTGTCAGAACGGTGTGGGTGTTTGCGGTGATGGGAATGCTCCGAACATAGGCAGTGTGTGCAGCCTTTGTGAACTCGATTAGTCAGCGTGCCTTCAGAGCTTCTATCTGGAGGAGGGGGAGAGGGTGTCGCACCCCTCTCCCCCCTCCTCCTACCCGTCATTTGTTTCCTCTGGCGTCCATCCCCTCTTGCCTTGGAAAGTTGTGCGCCCGGGAGTTAAATATATAGGGGCACCTGTGAGAGTCCCGCTTTGTGGCCGTTCAAGTCGCGTGGTTGATTTTTACGTTCTGGAATCTGAATCTAGGTGGAGTGTACCTAAGGTGCTCCTTAAGGTGGCGCTGCAATATGCATGTGACAGATCGAGACTCGTTCATTCCTCCTGCCTGTTTTTATGTCTCCTCGGTACATATGGGGTGGCTGGGGCACATTGCAGCTACCTTTCAAATTTAGCTCCGTTCTCCGCCTTTGTTTTTGTTGTATTGGAATACGCATTCACATGGCTAACGCTTTCAAGGGTTGCTTTGGCAGTTCTATATGGTGGTTGGTGATGGTGGCGATAAGGGC
Source organism: Hyalomma asiaticum (assembly GCA_013339685.2). Taxonomy (NCBI): domain Eukaryota; kingdom Metazoa; phylum Arthropoda; class Arachnida; order Ixodida; family Ixodidae; genus Hyalomma; species Hyalomma asiaticum. The sequence goes on along the minus strand of CM023488.1, from coordinate 407,161 downwards.
ATGCATGCTTACACCTTACAGGGTTATTAGATTTTGTTGAACTGGCAGTGGTCTTCATAGCAAAGGCTGTTTTTTGTAAACGCGAGAAGCACATGGCAATGCAGGTAATGTTATATTAGCCTACCTTCCGTATGCTCTCCAGTTAAGATGCAATCATTGGCGGGCTCTCTGCAATAGTCACGAACCTTCCTCGATTGTTAGTAGCGGGAAGAGTAATTACTTGGAATTATGATTCAAGAGTTACACGAGCAGTTGATGCCGCACTTTCTAGTTTTTTTCAATGATAAATAGTTCCTTTTTAGTCATCTAAAGCTGAGATGATAATTTTATTCTAAGTATTGCGAAAGGTAAGAGCCCGGGTAAATTTCATGAAGGTGCGTCTAAGCGTTCTAAAATTCACTGGCGACCTTTTTCTTCGCGACATTTGAGAGCTTCACGTTCTCTTCATATTTCTAAATGTCATGTGTTTCATTTATATGTCAAACTCCGGTTGTTGGTGCACAGCTCAAAGAGTACGGCGCGATGACCTACAGACGGATGAAGACGAGCGCTCAAACTTCAGCGGTGACGTGCGCCATCTCATTTCGTCCGCGTACGTCATTGTCCTGCATGGTTTTAAATGTCACAAGGTATACTAAGTTCAAAAAATTCACAGCATATCCACGGAGTGAATGATGATGAGTGGGGGCAGCTCCGGAGGTTCATCGTAGATCGTGCAGAGTTCCGGATTAATTTAGTTAACGCGCACGCTACGAATCCTTATGGTTCATCTACGCACAAGTGAAATCTCCCACCAGCACTTTATTGCAAGTCAAGATCTAGTGCCTATATATATATATGGGTGGCCGGTGAACGGTTCTCCAGAGCGAGCAGTCGGTATTTTTCAATCAAGAAACTCGCTAGAAGACGCTGCCTGCGTCAAGCTTGTCTCTCGCGGGTAAGGGCGCGTTCTCCTTCTTTGCGAGCTGGTAGCGCGTTCATTGAAGAAAGAGAGTTTCCATAGTCAACGCGCGCCTTTCGCTCTCACTGTCTCTCACAAGACAGCAGATGGAAGAGTGAGAGCTCGCGCGCCGGGAGGCGTAATTTCGCTACATATCCGCAGCAATGCACAGGACGCGTTCTGCGCCGCCATTGGCCGCACGCGAGCCCCACGTCGTGAGAGCCGCCCGCTACGCATTTCCGGTAAGTTTGCTTACAGCAGTCGCGCAGTGCCCGCCTCTGACGACGGTCGTCGTTCTGTAGGAACGCGGCGCGGGGGGGGGGGGGGGGGGGGTTGGGGTTGCGCCGCCTTCGATTCTTCGATTGTTTTCCCTTCGGGAGCCGCTGGTGGGTTTTCAAACCTGTGCCAGTTAAGGGTGAACGCGGTGCGCAAGAGACGCTGGTTTGACGCTTGCTGTGCGAGTGCTAGGTGGCTGCTCTTTCATCCTTTTAGGGGTGAAGCTCCTTAAAGCGGCACCCGTTCGTCCCTCGTCGTAGTCGTAGTCGTAGTGCGTAACGAGTCTTACGCTTTGACCTCCAAGGTGTTGCCGGTGGGAGATTTCTCCTGTGCGTTGTTGAACAATAAAAAATTCGCAGCGTGCGCGTTAACTAAAAGCCGAATTCTTCTGCCTCTCATTCCCCATTAGCAGCCATTGGCATGTTCCAGTAGGAAACGTTAGTAGAAGTAGAAGTGTAAGTGTTAACTAAAAGCCGACTTCTTCTCTCTCTCATTCCCATTAGCAGCCATTGTTTACCTCCGAGTTGCCTTCAGGAACGTCAGGTGGCGCGCGAGCTCTCTCACACTTCCATCTGCTGTCTTGTGTGAGAGAGAAAGAGAGAGAGAGAGAGCGAAAGACTGTCCGTTTCTAACGATGATTATGGGTTTGTGCTAGCGCGTTACGGCGCGTGTAAGAAGCTGGTGTAAGACGCTGTGGCCTCTCCGCCTTATACTCTTTCAGCAGTCATGTGATGGCGTCGGCAAACGCGGTGCGCGTTCCGGCCTGTGTAAGGGGCTGCATAAGACGCTGTGGCCTCTCCCCCCTTACTAGAGTGTACTGCATGTTTGTAACGCGTTTGTGCTAGCGTCACCTTAAACGCCAGATCCCAGCGTTCGAATAGAGTGTTTCTGACGTCTTTACATGATGATCGACTGGGCGAATTACACGGAAGATTAACGGTTTATCGGTGGTTCACTCCGGAGCTTCGCCCACTCATCATCATTCACCCCGTGGATATGCTGTGAATTTTTTTGGGCGCTGAGAGCCGTGGGAAGGAGAGAAAAGAAAGAAAGACGTCGGATGCGCATGTGTGTGTTTTTTAAATGCGAAGCATTTCTTAGCGAACTTCGGCGAGTTTGAGCGTATCTATCTATCTATCTATCTATCTATCTATCTATCTATCTATCTATCTATCTATCTATCTATCTATCTATCTATCTATCTAGCCGCCTACGATTTTGTGCTCTCCTGGCCGTTTCGCTAATCGGATGTTTACGAAAATTGGTATGCCACATCATGACTACATGACGAACATAAATGACAGGTCATAACATGAAAATCATGACATGCGTGTCATGAGCGGCATGATTTACATGTCACAGTCTTAGGGCACTCCTAGTCGTCTCGTTAATGGGATGTATACAAAAATTGGTATGCCACAATATGACTGTATGGCAAACATAAATGACAGGTCATAACATGAAAATCATGACATGCATGTCATGAATGACATGAGTTACATGCCACGCGTTTCGTTAACGTGTGTGTACCAAAACTGGCATGCCACAAGATGACTGCATCATGAACGTAAATGACAGGTCATAACATGAAAATCATGACATGCATGTCATGAGCGACATGATTTACATGCCACGGTCTTGATGCTCTCTTGCCCGTTTCGTTAGTGGGATGTGTAGGAAAATTCGTATGCAACAATGTGACTGCATGACGAACAAAAATGGCAGGTTATAACATGAAAAGCATAACATGCATGTCATGGGCGGCATGATTTACATGCCAGGCGTTTCGTATAATTGGATGTATACGAAAATTGCTATGGCACAACACGACAGCATGACGAACGTAAATGACAGGTCATAACATTAGAATCATGACACGCGTGTCATGACGGGCATGAGTTACATGCGATGGTCCTGGCGCTATACTGCCGTTCGTTAATGGGATGTATGGGCTCCGTCTACTGACCAGATGGCACTACGTAGCTCTCGTCGGACGCCTCAGTCGCGCACGGTGGAAACCGAGGCGACAGCGACGCGCGCGTTTCTTCGCTGCTTTCCGGGCGTGCTGCGAATCACACGAACGCTCGCGGCGTCGCCCTTTGGAACGGTTTGCCCAAGGTTTGGCGCGCGCGTCTCAAAGGAAATAAAACGAAAGAGGGTGGGAGGGGCGGTCGCTGCTGCTATAGAGTTGTAGGCGCGCATCGCGTTCGCATATTTCCCAATTTTGCTTCTTCTCTCCGCCAGGCAGTGCATTCTGGCGCTGATGTCGCACATGGAAAGCTCGACTGCACGGAGCCTATACGAAAATTGGTTTGGCACAACATGACCGCATGAGGATCATAAATGACAGGTCATAACATGAAAATCGTGACATGCATGTCATTAGCGGCATGATCTACATGCTACTCGTTTCCTTAAAGGGGTGTATACCAAAATTGCTATGGCACAACACGACTGCATGACGAACGTAAATGACAAGTCATAACGTTAGAATCATGACATGCGTGTATGAGCGGGATGGTTTACACGCCGCAGTCTTGGTGCTCTTGTGGCCGTTTCGTTAAGTTCATATGTACCAAACTCGGTATAGCGAGAAAACAATGCAAATCCATTTTACGTTCCTTATGCCTGCTTCGCATTTCCTTGATTCCCACTGCACGTGGGATCTGCCAATTTTTTGTTTTGGTTTTTTCTTTCTTTCGGGGTGAAGCAGAGATTATCAAGGGGCTACGAGGCTCGGCGCTCGGGGAGAACTATTATTACTAACACAACTGCTCCGAAGGAGCCGCGTAATGTTCTTTTAAAAAAATTTACAGCATATCCACGGAGTGAATGATGATGAGTGGGCGAAGCTCGGGATGTGCATCGTAGATCGTGCCGAGTTCCGGATTAATTTAGTTAACGCGCATGCTACGAATCCTCACGGTTCAACTATGCACAATGCACAAGTGAAATGTCCCACCGGCACTTCATTGCAAGTCAAGATCCAGTATATATATATATATATATATATATATATATATATATATATATATATATATATATATATATATATATATATATATATATATGGGTTTTGCCGGTGAACGCTTCTCCAACGCGAGCAGTCGGTATTTCTCAATCAAGAAACTCGCTAGGAGACGCTGCCTGCGCCAAGGTTGTCTCTCGCGTTTGCCGGGGCAGTGTCGAGTTTGCCGGGGAGCGCGTGGCTCCCGGCGCTCGCGGCGAGGGCGAGCGCCAGGTGCCACGCGCTCGCCCTCGGCGCGTGCGTGCGCTCCAGCAGGCACGCGCCGGTGGCTACCTACTACTAACTACTACTACTACTACTACTATTACTACTACATACATCGGGGACGCACGAAATGGCTGCTAATGGGGAATGAGAGACAGAAGAATTCGGCTTTTAGTTAACGCGCACGCTGCGAATTTTTTATTGTTCAACAACGCACAGGAGAAATCTCCCACCGGCACCACCTTGGAGGTCAAAGCGTAAGACTGGTTACGCACTACTACGACTACGACTACGACGAGGGACGAACGGGTGCCGCTTCAAGGAGCTTCGCCCCTAAAACGCAATCGCGTTGGGTCGCAGCGGCGGGCGCGCCAGCGCTCGTCGCTGACGCGCCTGGCTCTGGCAGTAGTGACACGAGCAAAATAGTGAGAGCAAAATAGTGAGAGGTGAAAGTGGCGGCCTATGCCGATGATATTTCACTGTTTATTAGAAACATGGACAACTATAGAGCTTTTCTGCAGATTTTTCATACCTATAGTTGCCTGTCGGGAGCACGACTCAATCCGGGAAAAAGTAAAGCGATGCGCTTCGGTACGCACACTGAAGAGTTCCCTGATGGGGTCCAAATAGTTGAAGGAGTAAAAGTACTTGGTGTTACTTTCCTTGCGTCTGGAGAAGTAGCCCGCACCACCTGGACTGAGATTAAGCGTAAAGTAGATAAGCGCATTGAGATAGCCAGGACCTTTTCCTTGCCCTTTACTGAGCGAGCTTATCTCATCAAAACAAGCATAGCAGCATCTCTTTACTATGTAGCCAAAATCGCTCGACCACCTCGACGAGTTTTGCAGAGAGTAGCCACCGCGTGTGGCTCTTTCTTTTGGGATGGCCACACCGAAAGCGTAGCCAGAGCACTGGTCCGCCTGCCAGTAAAATGGGGCGGCTTCAGCATTCTAGATTTCGAAGTAATGTGTCGCATGTTGGCATTGCAAAACACATGGGCACTTTTCGCAGACACGACATACCGTGGCAGAAAACTAGCAGTGTATCTGATGGGAACCTCCAGAAGGGTCTTTGGTTTAACAGACACGGGACCGGCGGCTGAGCGGCCACCGGCGTTCTATATGTACATGATAAGATCGATGCACTTCTGGCGAAACAACTATCCAGACTGTGAACTGACGGACGTGACTCCCACAGACATTTGTGAAGGTATAGCACTGAAAAACTTGAGCGATGAACAACGCAGAAAGTGCCGAGAAAGAAGACGCTGGTCCTTCAGAAACGCTTCCCTTCCCGCTGAAGTCCGCGATTTCAATTGGCTAAGAGAATGGAAAGCTCTCCCGACGGCCGACCGCCTAGCGGCGTGGAGTGTGGCGCCCTCCGCCTCATGTCCGCAGTGCGGTCGTACGGAAACACTCAACCATTTCCTTCACGAATGTCTTGTGGCGCGCACTTTCTGGCGCTTGGTTACCACCATGTTTCAAGTCAGCATGCAGTGGCAGTCTCGCCATAAAGACGGTTTTGTTGAGTTGATAATGGCGATCGGAGCTTTTGTCTTATGGAAGCGGAGGGGACTGGCGTGCCTGCGGGGACGCCCGCAGCGAGCCATGTTTCCTCTGTTGTACCGTTTAAGGAACCTAATGATCACGCATCTAAACGAAGAATTAGTGATACTGGGGGAGGAAGCATTCCTTCGGCTCCTGCTCACCACCTCGCCTCGCTTCCAGAAGACCGGCCCGGTGCCTCTTTTTGTAAGAGGATATCGGCATTCCGCGAGTGCCTCCCAAAGAATTATACTCCTGCTGAGAGACTTCCGACGCCTCCTTGGTGTTTGGCCCGTCCAAAGGTACGGCTGACAGTGCCAGGGATTCGGACGAAAGCGGAGCTCTCACCGCCGGCTTTAAAACAGCTGTCTCTACTAATGCTACATGAGGACTACAGGAATCATCTTCAGCTTTACACTGATGACTCAACAGCAGCAGGCAGATCTGCAGGAGCTGTGACCTTCCCTGCCAAAGCAGTAGATGTGCTGTTCAGGACGTCTCATGGCACAACGTCGACAGCCGTGGAGCTTGAGGCACTACGCACCGCACTTTGCGTGATCGATGGAGAGCCACCACAGAAATGGGCCATCTTTACAGATTCCAAGTCAGCCCTTCAGTGCCTTTTATCGGCCTTACGTAGCGGGCCGCAAGACCAATTAGTGCTTCAAACACGACAGCTCTATCACGAATTAACCGACAAAGGCCATGACATCACGTTTCAGTGGCTACCAGGCCACTCTGGAATAATCGGCAACGAGCACGCAGATAATGCTGCGAAAAGTGCCCACGAAATTGGAGTGCTGCAAGCCATCCCACTGTCAAGAACGGATGCAGTAAGAAAACTTCGCTCGCTTGCGCGTGATATGACTATAGCGCTGTGGAACACTCCTGGTCTTCTGCATACCCGTCTGCACCGCCTCGACCCATCACTACAACTTCGAGTTCCGCGTGGGCTTACCCGCTGTGAAACTACCGTACTTTGCCGCCTGTGGCTAGGCACGGCATTCACAAGAAGTTTCAGCTGTCGCATTGGACTGGAAGACAGTGCTGCCTGTATTCACTGCGGCAGCGAGGAAACAATTGTGCACGTCCTCTGCGATTGCCCTGGGTACTGCTCCCAGCGACAGACTCTCGCCACAGAATTGTCACGCCTTGATGGTCGACCGCTGTCCGAGCAAACCATATTGGAATGCCGGACAGACAGTGTCTCGCAGCAGAAAGCCACGAAGGCTGTGCTCAAGTTTTTGCGCGCAACGGGCCTCGTGAACCGTCTGTGACACATGCCGTGCTTGTGTGTGTGCGCGATTTGACCTCTCTCTTTCTTTATTCTTTTTCCATCTCTTTCTATCTCCCTTCACCCCTTCCCCAGTGCAGGGTAGCAAACTGGATATTTTCTCTTCCGGTTAACCTCCCTGCCTTCCGCCCATCATCTCTCTCTCTCTCTCTCTTCGGCGCTGGTCCACACGATTCATTGTTATTAGGAAAAACAGAGTGTCCATGCCTTTCCTTCCTTACTGAGAAGGTAGGCTAGTGTTTGTTCTACTCTAAAAACCTACAGTGTGAATGTTGTATTGAAGCACAATGTCCTTTTCACGTAGCGTATTTGCTTGAATTCTTGTCTGCAAGTGCAAACAGTCCTCATTGTATATATGCAGTCTTCATTGTATATATGCAGTCTTCATTGTAATATCATACACTGTGAACGTCATGTTTGCCTGTACATACACATGTACAACATTGTATGCTGTGTTTTGTACTTTCTGTATATTTTGTATTTTTCGAGTGCACAAAAGAGTATTTGACTTGTACTGTAGAACATCCGGAAATAAAATTCTCTTAAGCTTCGCCCCTAAAACGCAATCGCGTTGGGTCGCAGCGGCGGGCGCGCCAGCGCACGTCGCTGACGCGCCTGGCTCTGGCAGTAGTGACACGAGCAAAATAGTGAGAGCGCCGAAGGCGCACCGCGAAGCGGCGACGTGTGTCAACGGTCCCTCCAGTGACACGGGCGAACCACGGACACGCTTAAAATAGCTATAGCAGGAAATGCGCCGGCAGCGATAAAAATGCCGGCAGCCTTCCCGTGCACGCTACTCTTTCTGCCGGCTGCTGGCATGTGTGACTGTAAACAAACATTTACCGGAAATGCGTAGGCGGGCTTACGTGGCCTCGCGTGCGGCCAATAGCGGCGTCTGTGCATTGCTCCGGATATGTTAAAGAAATACGCCGCCGGGAGGCACACGCCGTGGGCGCGCCTCCCACATGCGCCCTCATAATAGCGCGTTAGTAGCTAACGCGCAGCATGAAGGAGAATGCGCTCCTTGCACACCCGACACCCGTGATAAGTAAGCCTTTGTGCCCCACGGTGACATTTCTTCAAGTTCGTCTAAAACGTCGAACATAGTAATGGGTTCCTAAGGCTCCACTGTGCCGACAGATTCACCGCGAGGCAAGGTAATCGGGGACAGGAATAGCTTACAGTTGAGAACGTTAGTAGCACAATCTGCAAGGCCAAGCAGAGTGGTTGGGAGTGGTACGAGGTAGGACTGATGAAAGCAGTGGAAGATTTGAAGAGTAAATTGGCGTCGGAGGGAGAGGAAAAGTATGCAGTTGTCTTGATAGACGGGAATGGAGGGATTGGATTACATCTCCCATAACCAACTCGGCGCAGGATAGCGGAACATCGTCAGATAGGGCACCACCAAGTGAAGAGAAGGCATCTTCTGCTCAGACACAATTAGTGACAGCCTTGTGACAGGAGAGGAAATCCCATCCTAAAGTGATGAGGTGCGAACAGTCGGGCAGTACGACGAACCCGACGTTGTGGAGATTCCCTTGAATTACAACCGTTGCGGTACACGCAGCCACCGGCTTGACGTCTTGTGCTGTGGATGTGCGAAGTAATAAACCAAAGGGCGCTGTCATCTTTCGAAGTGAACGACATAGTTTTTCAACAATTAATGACATAGTAGCAACAGTGCCAATAAGCGCAAAAACAGAAAGACCTTCGAAAATGACATCCATTACATTTGGCGGCAAGCGAGGAGGGCTTAGATATTTTCGACGACAACGCAGTTCGTGCCTTGGGAACTGCCTCACTTAGATTTCCGGTTCGGTAGAAGATGGACGTCGACACATCGGGGAGAATGAGCGATGGAAGGGAGGAGAACGGCGGCCAGGTGTTGGTTGATGGCTTTGCGTGGGTAATACCCCTGTCACACGGGCATACTAAAGCTCCTTTGAGGTAAAGGAGCATAGCGACTTCGAAGGGAGCTGAGCCGGTGCTACACGGTGTCCATTCAAGTTTTTAACAAAAGCCACTACGTACACTTGGCGCTCCTATTGCACGGAAATGAGAAAAATAATACGGCTCCAAAGCCACCATAAATTAGGTGTGCATGCTTTTTTCTGCTTTTCCTTATCAAATATTTTGTTTTTTGACACTGATAAAACAATGTGAACTCCTAAATGTAATGGAAAAAAACTTCGAAAATCTCCCCGAAGGGAATCCTGATGGGATGCGAAGCAGCAGCGTTGCGCACGGGTGGCGTCACGGGTTGAATGGCACTAACGCGGGTGCTGGAAGAAGTTTGAAGCGAAACTCGGTGTAGCCTTTACTGGTGTAAACGTTTGTTTGAAACGCCGACACGGGAGGCGAGCAGGCGTTGGAGCCGGCAGCTGCGGGTGCTCAGGCGGGTGAGGGAGAGAGTGACGTACGCGCGCACCTGCGAGGGAAGCGTGCGAGGGGAGCCGGACCTACTTGGCACCGCTCCAACACCTGCGCCGGGGGAAGCGCGTTGCCTGCGCTTGTGCGGAGGAGGAGGATGATGATGATGATTGTGGTTCGGAGGGACAGCGTTATACAGGCTAGTCAAAGAGCTGCTTCGCATCTAATAATTCGCCATAATCAAAAGAAGAGGTGTGCAGCACACGGACACAAGGAGAGCAGTGAACACCACGAACGCCGACTAACAACTGATGCACAGCACAGAGGCGAAAGAGAAAGAAGACACACAGCTTATCTGCGCATGCTCGGAACGGTAGCGCCACCTGTCAATCGGTTACACGTGCCGGTCTTCGCGATAGACAACTCCTAAGGCATTCTATCTCCTCTCTATTTAAGCTAATCGACGGCTGACTCACGCATGCACTTCCACTAATACTGATATGCCAGGCCTCAACCAGTAAACGCGTATCCTCGTTCTTATGCCTGTACAGGATCTCGGTTTTGTCTAACTCGGGCATGCAGCTACAGATCTGGCAGTGCAAGGATAGATTGGACGGCGTCCCACCTGATAGCGACCTTCTGTGTTCAATTAATCTTTGATTAATACAACGCGCAGTTTGCCCTACATAAAAAAGCCCGCAGCTAAAAGGAATCTTATAAACCACACCCATGCGATAGTCGGTGAAATTATTCTTGGCTAGGTGCTTAACCGGACAGATATCCGTTCGCTTCTTACCTTCCATCTGCTCATTTCTTCTATGCGCTGCAGCACAAACCCTTCCTAACTTATTGGGAGCCGAAAACACAACATTAACCCCACATTTACTTCCCACTTTCTTAAGCCTGTGCGAAACTGCGTGGATATAGGGAATACTCACGACCTTTTTCTTGTTAATGTTACTCTCTACTACAGCTTTTGTTCCGTTCGAGATCGACTTCTTAAGACGCTCAGCTACTGTGGCTATGGCTAGTCTAGGGTAACCTGCATCTCAGAGGCGCTCGACCTGCGCATTAAAGCTAATGGTCAAACGATGCACGCACGACTTCGATAGGGCTGACTTGAGACAGGAGAAGGCTATTCCGTTTTTTACTACATACGAATGCTTGGAGTCAAAGTTTAACAACGGCTTAGATGCTCTAGGGGAATACTGCCAACACACGTGATTCTGCTCAAATGACAACGAGATATCTAAAAATTGTATTACTTTTCTCTCCGGTAGTTCTTTCGTAAACCTTAGAGCATCTCCATTAAGTTTAAATTGATCGCTTACATAGGTGACGACGGATTCAAAATCATCCTTACTACAAAGTACCACTTTGTAGTACTTTGTAATACTTAAGTTAGGAAGGGTTTGTGCTGCAGTGCATAGAAGAAATGAGCAGATGGAAGGTAAGAAGCGAACGGATATCTGTTAAGCACCTAGCCAAGAACAATTTGACCGACTGTCGCATGGGTGGAGTTTATAAGATTCCTTTTAGCTGCGGACGTTTTTGTGTAGGGCAAACTGCGCGTTGTATTAATCAAACATTAATTGAACACAGAAGGTCGCTATCAGGTGGGACGCCGTCCAATCTATCCTTGCACTGCCAGGTATGTAGCTGCATGCCCGAGTTAGACAAAACCGAGATCCTGTACAGGCATAAGAACGAAGATACGCGTTTATTGGTTGAGGCCTGGCATATCAGTATTAGTGGAAGTGCATGCGTGAGTCAGCCGTCGATTAGCTTAAACAGAGAGGAGATAGAATGCCTTAGGAGTTGTCTATCGCGAAGACCGGCACGTGTAACCGATTGACAGGTGGCGCTACCGTTCCGAGCATGCGCAGATAAGCTGTGTTCTTTCTCTTTCTCCTCTGTGCTGTGCATCAGTTGTTAGTCGGCGTTCGTGGTGTTCACTGCTCTCCTTGTGTCCGTGTCCTGCACGCCTCTTCTTTTGATTATGGACTGTTACCAACTCGCTCAACTTTCTGTCCTTTCAATAATTCGCCAAACACGGACGCAGCAGTAGCAGTGCGCCTCTGTGTACACCGTATTTATCCGGCCATGCGTGCTTATATTCCGTTTTTTTGCTGTTCTCGATTGTTTTTCAATCGCAAAGTCTCCAAACACGTGCCACGAGGCACTCAATTGATTGATTTGTGGGGTTTAACGTCCCAAAACCAGTTCTGATTATGAGAGACGCCGTAGTGGAGGGCTCCGGAAATTTCGACCACCTGGGGTTCTTTAACGTGCACTGACATCGCACAGCACACGGGCCTCAACATTTCGCCTCCATCGAAATGCAGCCGCCGCGGCCGGGATTCGATCCCGCGACCTTCGGATCAGCAGCCGAGTACCATAACCACTAGACCACCGTGGCGGGGCCACGAGGCACTCAACGTGTGAGGATCAAATATTCATCGTAGCGCCCAGTTTAGCGCCATGTGCCGAATATCCTGATGGGAAAAATGCTCTCTGGTATTACCTTACGCCGATAACAACATTCAAATACTTAGCTGACGTTTGCCCCACAGCTAGAAATGCACCGGCACATGACGCCTGTTCTCGAATGTGCGGTAGAAAAATGCGTCGCCGGCGGTTGGTACGAAAAAGATATGCCAAAGACACCTGGGCCTGCAGCAGACAAAACCTTTGACACCCAGGCCCAGCTAGCCGCCCCACCCCGGCAGCTGACCACAACGTCACCGCTACAGTGCACCTAAGGAGGTTCCATTGAACTTCCGGAGTGGAAGTCCCTGCAGCCGCCTACGGGGCCAAGTGAAGCCAGCGACAGCCACGTTACTAGAGGAAAAAGTGCGCGGGCGCGCCGTAGACGGCAATGTATTAAGATAGGCGCTGGACTTGTTTTCCAACCTCACGATCAAACATTGAGATAGAAACCAACTTTATGCTTATGCCAGTTACCAACGGCGTTTTCTAGTTGGAAAAAAAAATTTCCCGCATCCGCACTGAGCTGCAGGCGTCGAGGAAAACAAAAGAACACCGCTGACTGAGAGGTTCTATGCAAATCGTACTTGCCCGTTTACTTCGTTTTAGATGCGAAGCAGCTCTTTGACTAGCCTGTGTAACGCTGCCCGTCCGTGTCTCCGTGCCGCTCCCCTCGGCGCAGGTGCTGGAGCGGTGCCAAGTAGGTCACGCCCCCCTCGCAGAGCGTGGTGACGTCACTCTCTCCCTCGCCTGCCGCGCACTCGCCGCGTGTCACCTCTCTCAAGCTTCACCCTCTCCACCGCTCCCTACGCTCGAGCGCACATCGAGTGAACACTCTTTCGGCTCGTTTATCTGCGATGGAGAGGACGCCGGAAGACGACGCTCCATCGCCCGCCGAAACATGCGCCGAAGCGATTTGGCCTAACCCGGCCGTCGCCGGCGTTGCGAGGCTTAGCGAAGCAGATCGCGTTCGCGAATGGCGACGTCGTCCCTAAAAAACTGACGAGTCGCGAGCCAGGGAAGCCGAACGCAAGCGTCGGCAGTGGAAACCAACGACACCGACGAGGTGCGAGTCAAGAAAGCCGATCGCGTTCGAGAATAGAGACGGCGCGCGGGTAACACAGACGAGGCGCGAGCCAAGGAAGCCGAGCGCAAGCGTCTTCAACGCGTCCCGCCTCCCGTGTCTTTGCGTTTCAAACAAACGTTTACTCGAGTAAACGCTACACCGAGTTTCGCTTCAAACCGTTCTTCCAGCACACGCGTCGACGCCCGTTTCAACCGGGTCAACGCCTTGCGGACCGCCGCTGCTTCTGGGAGATGGTCCATAGTTTTCTTTTTGTTGGTAGAAACTAGGTTTTTATGATGCGGTGATGCGATATAGCGCAAATACGCGCCACTGTGAGACTGCCAGCTGACGTAAAATGCATTCGTGCCCTTTATTTAAACATGCATCAAACCCACTGAGAACAGCTCGTGGTTTCTACATATTGCCTTAACCGCATGCTTTTTTTTCGTCTTCCACGTACGTTTTTCCAAATTGGTTCACTCTTAGCGTTTGTGAAGTCTTCTCAGATCCGGGTCTATCAAGACCCTTTGGGTGCGTTCGGACAACTTTCTTATCTAGTTCTGACTGTAAACGTACATAGGAGATTTCTTACGCGGGACACGCGCCGAAAAGCATGCACTTGGCATCCCGACCAGAATTTCGTCAAATGCTGAAGACAGAGGTCGGGTTTTTCGATGTCAATAGAGCAGAGTTGATCGAGTGGCTGTTTCCAACTTTCCATTCACCCCTCCGAACACCACATGTTCTCAGTCAGAAGGCTATACATACAGTATTTTTTTCCTTCATTTTCGAAACCAGTACGGAGAAACACGCCATACATTCTCGCTGCATTTGCGCATTCGTCAACACGTACGCATAACAAATTCTGCGTCTATGCACCGGAATGATGCCCTTCCTCTAAAGTTCGTATACAAACACTACAGGGACGATCCAATACGCGTACCAGACGTTGCGTGTGTTTCAGCAGAACTCGAGCCCATGGCAAATTATGCACACACGGATCTGAAAACGAATCACTAACAAGTATTTAAAGCTTACAGTTAACTTTGATGCAGGCGTAGGGATGTAATATACGGATCCTAATGTTTATAATTCTCCTCTACTTAGCAAAATGCACTGAAAACGGGCAGGTGTACGTGAAGCAAGTGAGAAAGACTTACACGCGAAATGTTGTTCCAGGCTGCTTCTTAACGCGGTTCGTGCAGCCGAAAGCGACGCACGTAGTCACCGTTGCCTTCTCAGACATTTGGATGCTTAAAAAACATGACACTGGTGTTTAAACATCAAGAAACAGCGTCGCGCTGTCTGCGTGCTCCGCTGTCTGTATGGTTGACGGCTACTCTTTCCTTGAGCAAGATGGCGGCGACGGCTTCACTTTTGGCGGGTAGCTTCCACTCCAGAAAAGTAATATATAACCTCCATGAGTGCACCTGCCCTCAAGCTGTGCGATTTTCAGGTGACGTATGACAAACTGTGTCTATCAGCAGAGATTTGATGGTTTATGACTTCTAAGTTTACGTGAAAAGTGCTTTTTATTAAATAAAAGCGCGTTGGATTGGTTCCAAGGTAAAACATGTTTTTCTGCCGTCTGCCCCTTGCGAACGATGATAGTCCTTCAGAGCCTCAAGGGACAAGCGCGGACTCCCTAAGCTCGAAGCTCCTTTCAACTAATGCTCCCTCCTCGCGCCCGTGTGACAGCGCGCCCTCTCCTTTGAAGTAAAGAAGCTGTAGTTCAAAGGACCTTGAATGTGCCCGTGTGACAGGGGTATAAGTCTGTTTCGTGGTCTAAAGCGTAAGACAGCGGACGACAGCGACACAAGTGTGCGACGTGTCCGGCTATCTTACACGAATGTCATAAGAGCTTATTGTCTGCCGTGCACCAGAGCTTAAGGAAGCGATAGAATGAAGCTCGGTGTGGCGTTGGGGTAAAAATAAGGGTAGGCTCTGGAGCTAGAGTGCAGAGCGTAGGTGGTCGGTGTGGAGATTGTGCTTCGGCGTATGATAACGGGGCGGTGACTTTAGCAGGCCACTCATGAGGCAGAACCTCGGACACCTGCTCCTGCTTGTCGCATGCTCAGCTTGTAGCAGGTACTTTACTGAGGCTGGGAGGAAATGAGGGATAGCTGCCGGGCAAATTCTTCCCGCACGAAAGCTGTGACCAACGAAGGGAGGATGGAATCTTGAAAACTCGGTACCAACCCCGCAACGACTTTTGATGTGGCATAGAGCGGCTGCAGACGAAGGGTTGTCGGCGAAGCTCGTCTTATGCTTGACCTAGACCAACGACTTGAGTGACAGCGGAGAAGCTCCTCAAAATCAGCACTTGGAAAGAATCCTCATCGATATCCCTCAATATTACTTGAGTCTATCTCGCTCGGTCATTCTTGCACCAACAAGCTTGCACAAATCAATGCTATCTTCGGGAGAACTAATAAATTTCTAATAAAGACTAATAAATAATAGTTTAATAGTAATAATAATAATAAAGACTAATAAAGATCAGGAGAGAAGATTTTGCTCCGCACAAAGCTTTCGAACCGCAGGACATCGGAATACTTCGCTGAACATTGTTTTGACAGCATTACAGATAGGGACATCTGTTTAGGGGTTTATAAACCACAAGTAGGCAGTTCCGGTGGGCAGTTCCGATACGGCGGCCACTTTCACGATTTCGTCGCATTTGTTGTGGACACTCACGCGTCCGTAGGAGGAGGGCCACTCGTCGCGTCGTGGTCCTCGCTGCCACTGAATGTTGGAAGGTCACGCCGCAGACGTTCTTCTGAGCAGAAGAACGGGCAGACGTTCTTCTGAGGAGAAGCTGGTGAGAAACTCGAGTCTGTGTCGATTGCCGTGATGAGACGGAGAGTCCGGCGGCAAAGCTCCAGCATGGCAGGAGGCTCAACAATACTCCACCAATTCTGGTAAGGAAGCTCAACACGGTCGTGGACGATGAGGTCAGCACCAAATGGAAGAAACGATGGCATAGCCTTAACCAGCCACAGCAGCGACCACGTTATCCTCGCGCCTCACTCGCGTAGCGTTGGCGATCCGGCTGCGTAGCTCTAGAGGGCGCACTTCTTCACCACATCTATAAGGCTATGCTATGCCTTAACCTGCCTCCTCCTCCTCACCCTCACTTAGTTTCCCCACCCACTGCTATGCTACACTTTGCCACACTATTGCGCATGGTTTGCTAAGCAATGGTAGGTTGCCTCATCGCTCCACGAGGCATTTTTTTCCACAAACGAAGAAAAAACACTCGGCTTCAAGATCTCCACTGCTAAAAAACCGCACGGTATCTGTAGTGACGTTGCCAGTAAACGAAAGTATACAGAAAACAAATATAAATTGTGACCATTGTTGCGTCTCGCATGGATGCCAGAAAACGTACACTTGGACAGATGGCTGCTCCGGCCAATAGCAGATCACTGACACTAACGTATTAGCAGAAAACATCTATGGAAGCACATAAAATGAAAATTGTCTTGAACAGCGCGTTAAGCGAAGCCGATGGCGCGCGAGAAGTACGTTGTAGAAGTGGTACGGCTTTTATTAAAATGACGCGAAATATATGAATGTTGCACTGTTGAAGGTTGCTTCAGTGCCACCGCACAGTTTGGCAATATTTGTGCACTTATTACAGCCGCAGCGGTAGTTTTTCCAAGCTTGAGAAGCTGAAGAAAACGATTAAGAAGCTTCAACTGTAAAATAAACATTGCCTTCCTGGTGAAGAAGATCGAGCCTGACAACCTGGCATAGCAATCTTGGTGGTTCTTCCCTCAGCATGGGCAGCCACGTGTTTCTTTTTTCTTTGTACTTGTCGCAAACTGCGCATGACTTCGCTACATCAGAAAAGTTAGTACTCGTGTTTCGCGAGTACATTACTTCCTCTGCTCTCCCCTTCATTTTATCTTCGCCGCAGTGTGTAGCGAGGCGCAATCCCAGAGCTTCTCTGAGTTTTGCAGGAGGTTGCTTCTGACAAGCAGCCGATCCTCGACGTAGAGCTCATCACGGTAGCTCCAGTGTGGTTTGAAGGCTTCCTGCAGCTGCTCCTTGCTTCGCGGCCATTCTGTACTTGCGCAGTGGCAGAGTTCTGTCAAGATGGTGTCCTTATAGGTCTCCGTTTTCATGCTGAGCAGCTTCTGATCTGAAACAGGCAACGAAGAAAGAACATTGAGTTGTGATTGACGTTTCTTTTAACAGCCCTGTTTTTTATGGACATCGCGCAAGTGCATTGGCGAAAGCAAATTCCTTTCCCTGGTCGTATGTCATGCTCATAGAGAATCCTCGAAGAGTAAGGCACATGCGTTGAAGGAGAACAGGACAATTACACAGCAGTTTCTTGAAGATTCGTTCCAATGGTGGGACTGTAGCGTAACCATTGGTTGTTCGAATATGTAGCCGTGAACTATTTATTGCTAGGTGTAACGAGCGAGGGAGAGAGAGAGGGACGAACAACTCTCTTTCTTAGAAACGAGAAGCTCGGGTGTGTGTTCGAGTACCACCGATGACTCAACCGTCATCCGGGCAATAACGAAGGCGTTTATGCAACAAACACTGTATTTACACAAGTAGCAGGATGATCGAATAATTAATTAAAGTAGAAAATAGAGATACAGAATACAGCAGAAATACAGAGCGACTGCAGTAAATGTCTGAATGGCGGAATGAAAAAACAGAAAAATTTCACCGACGGGCAAGTTGGTGATCGGTCACTGCAGCAAGCGAAGGCAGCGAGGAGACAGTCGAAGTTAAAGCAGCTCGGTGGACGCGATGCCCGACGCCGTGGTTAAGAACGCTGTTCACAGCTGAGACGTTGTGCTGGAGCGCGTTTGGCGTCTGCTCTGCTGAACTCGGCGGGTGGCTTGCGCTCGCTGAAGTGGCAGCCGGATTTGCCTGGTGGGAACGTCCTGGAGACGTTCCACCCAAGCCAGGCCCGAAGTCAGAGGTGATACGGCGCCAGCTGGGAGCCCGTTGTGACATCGAGTCCGCAACCCGATGGGTCCCTACTCCCAAGCCCTGGCTCCTTGGTGACCCAGCCACGTCTGCGTGGCTCTTCTCCCGAACCCTCGGCCTCTTGGTGCCTTGTTGCAGTGTCGCCTCTTAATTCGCCGAACGGCTTCACGCTATCATGTGCAATGACGCAATGCGTTGTCGGCTTCATCCAACGCATCGGTGGTGCGCACTTTAGACACTTTGCAGTGCTTTGTACCACAGGCCATTTCACTCATAGCACTTGGGTTTCCTTTTCAATTTATGCGCTGTCATGCGGCGCTTTAGAGGCGGGAAGAGTAAGCTATGGGGTGTCATCTTGCCAAATGACTGCTGCGACAACGTACTGACTCTAGTCCACGGGCAGGTTCTCTCGTTTGGACTTGCGGAATCAAGCTAGGACTGGGACTGTAGCAAGACTACCTTGTAACCCTTGTGGACTGTTTTCCCGCACTACTTACCACGCCCAAGTGGCGTCCTTCTTAACGAGCTCCCGAATAGCTGCGGATGCGTCCGAAGGGTTTCGGATGAACCAAGACACAAAGTTTATGATTAATGCTTCAAGCCCCTTACGGTTCTTCGGCAGTGGCACATGCATAATAGTGTTGATCATTTCCCGAGTCCAGTGGCGAGAAATGGTGTCATAGCACACGCAGATAAGGAGGAGAGACACAACAGGCGTGCTCAGGAGGTGGCACATCTAATGTAGGCCGGCCAGCAAAAATGGGCATTTCATTTAGATGAGCTTTCATTGCGTTCCCTACGGTGTTCAAGCAAGGTGGTGAGGCTCTTGTCGTGCCTTTGCCTTGTCTTTCTCCTGGCCAATATATGGCCCATAACGACAGCTGTACTAACCAAGCTTCCGGCAACCTCGCGCACGGCGCCTCGAAAGAATAACGGGACTTACGTTATTCCGAATGGCATACGCAAAAATTGTGCCATCCGAACGGCATGCTCATGAGGGAAATACAAGAACTGTGTCAACGTCGCGTGTAAACGACGGTGAAAAATTGGCCGCTTTCAGGTGCGGCAGTATGTCTACCTATCCAGACATAATGTGATGCTCCCTCAAGATTTCCTTCTCTAAGTCTCAAGGATCCAAGGATATGCATATCCTATCCTTCCTGTGTACAACGACCATATATCTGCACCACGACCATGGCTCTGTCGTCTTCTCATTGACGCCATGTGATGATAGCAGGTTCTTTCCTTTCACGGATTTGTTTGAACGACTCTCTCAGGTGAAACCTCCGAGAGTCTAATAGAGGACAAAGCCGTTTTTTTCACACAACACACACACAAAGATTTTAATATAAACTAATAAGAAAAGAGAGAAAGTAAACTACAAGCACTTGAGAGAGAAACGAAGTGGAAAAGACAGTACGTCCTAATACAATCTCTATAGGCGCTACGTGTGACCTGGCAGGTTTTTGTCTCTAGGGTGCGGTAGTGATGTGACAAGGTGACACAGGTGAATCGGACGGCTCAACAAATTGTCGATGAGCTTCGTGAAGAACGAGTGAGCGAAGTGCAGCCGGCTCGGAAAGATGAGGTGATCGAAGCGCAGCTGGCTTGCGAAGGTCACCATGCCAGATGTTTGGTGGCGACGGTGGACGTGGTGTTACGACTGGCCTGCTACAAGAGCCGGCGAGCGGGTAGCGTGGTGGTGAGCGGTGAAAACGACCCGCAGGTGCCGGGTCTCAGGACGACGAGAGCCGGGGCAGAGTGGACTTCAAGGACGTTTAATTCACATATTTGCAGCAATAATGACGGAGTAAAAGTAATGCAAAAAAGGCGATGCAAAAAGCAACGGTAAAAAGCGATTCAAAAAATGCCGAGAGTGAGCTCGGCGGCTCGTCTTATACATCTCAAGAGTCCATTGTTCGGGAACATCTTGCATCGGTGTCCAATCATGGCACGATTGTCCGTTAGAAGGGGTCGTCCCTCCGACACCCACACTACCCGCCTCCACATTCCCTCTCCATGTTCGCCTCGAGTAGGAAAGGGGCAAAAGCACTGCCTTCTGCGGGCAAAGTAGCAGCGCTCGCACACACACGCACAAACACCGCGGGTGAGCAGCGACATTTGGCGGCGCCACCTTGTCGCGGAGGCATCTGGTCCAAGCGAGTTGGGTACACGTTTCCCGGGACACTGTGCTGACGGGCACCTGCAGTGTCGAGCCCCAGCAGCGATGGCCTGGTGGGTGACCGAATTAATCACCCTCCGGAGTGGACACTATAATGCAGGCATACAGCCACGTGCACCGTTCCTGGTAGAAAGCCCGGTCGTAACAGTGGGCAGCTAGGCGGCTCGACCAGGTGGTAGCCGCATCCTGGTCGGGCATCTCAGCGTGGAACTCGGACCCGTAGCCCGACTGTTCCCGCTATGCCTAGAGACACAGGATTCAACGGGTCCTTGCCTGGAGCTAGCGAGCCATTGGGGTTCCGATGGCTGGAGTCGGGTCAGCAAGAGGTCCCGGTCGGGTAAAGCCCTTGTGGCTCGGGTACGGAACCCGACTGCCGTCTTCAACGCCCGGCATGGTGGACGACCCGCTGCCTTCCTCGAACTCTCCTTCCTGGAACTGTCTTTCGTGGAACCCCTTTCGTGGAACTCCCCTGGAACTCGATGCCGCTCGCTTTTCTTTTCTTTCTGCTTACTTGTTCCTCGCTGATTGGCCACCGCTGTGCCACCGTGTTAATCAGCCAGTGGCCGCTAGGAACTCCGTGGATGTTTGTGGTTAGCTGCTTTGTTTTCTTCTCTTATTTAATTTTGCAACGCCACGCCTTTCTTTCTCATTCGTCGACATTTTTCATGTGCCGTCCTTCTGGTCCGCGAGCGTCTTCTCACGTCGTCTTCTTTTCCATTGCCTCACTTCTTTTGCTTTTCTACGCGCGCTTTTTAAACAGCGCACATCACACATCACAATAAGCCCCCCTTCGAAATAAGTTTTTTTTTGTTTCGTAAAAAAACTGCAGAGATGTGCGCGTCACGTTAAGCACAACACGTTCACACCCAGGACAACAATCGTTCACATGAAGACACTTAATGCAACTTCACACTACAATACTAGTGACACACTTAGCGCACTTTTACACTTAACAACAGAAGTTGTGGTGGGTCTACACAGAGTTCAAACAACGACAAGACCATACACAAAGAAATGTCCATCCCCAGTCCAGAATTCAAAAACAAGAGAGCCTCCGGTTGCCATAGTGCCCCTACGTTATTGCGTCCCAAACAAGACGTATGGCACATTTAACACACTTAAAGAAAAGTATAGCAAACGCTCGTAGATGCTTCCACTGAGACGTGTCTCTTGCTATACACCCCAAAAGGCTCGGACGCTCTGTCGAGCTAATAGTCAAACTCGTGGTCAGAACCCAGCAATGACACAACTGCCAACATTTCCTCCATGCGCACTGCGCCAGACGCGTTCGAAAGGTCCTTTCTGCCACGTCAACGCATAGGCTATGTCTATCAACGGTGAACTCTCGTGAACCCACAGACGGAATAAATTTTGAATTCATGAACGCCCCAAAAGGTGCATCAGCGTTCTTGCTGACAGAGCCCTGCATAAATATTGCGGCTCAGCTTGGGGTTTCACTGAAAGGACCTAGTTCAGGCGTCTTTATCTCTGTACCCTGACTCTGCCTAGAGAGTATTTGAACACTCGCCTCTTCATTTTCCTCTAGAACGCTATATAGTTCTAGTCCAGTTCCAACAAATTTTGTACTGCATTCTTGCAATTTATACTAATAATAACACTAATAATACTCTTTATTCTGGCATGTGTAAAACAGTTACATGCCACCGAGATCAGGTAAAAGGAAACAGACGTAGCTGTTTCCTGAATAGTCCTACATCCCGGCACGTCAGCCCATCAGGATAGATCTGCCCATCAGGATCATTTTGCCAGCTTATGCCATCGCCTACTGCTTGCTCTACTGCGACCACCTTGAGTCCTTGCGCATTCTCTCCGACCATTCTCGAATATATCACATCTGTGGTTTGAGAAGCTAACTTTCATCTATTTAGGAGAAGGTCCTTTAAATGGTCGTGGACCGAGCTAGTGACATGTGTAACCGCAGCCCGCGGCACACCCGAGCAAAGGGTGACAAATGCCGCCGAGTTTTCTGAACGGCCTTGACCGTCCTGTTTAGGAGGTTGTCTTGCCTCCTCAATTATGCTAGGCCTCGTAGAGGCTCTACCAGAAAACTGATCCTCCATGGAACTTCCATGTTCCTCCGTCCCGAAATTGCTATTCGGTTCATCAAGCTCACACAGGGTATAATTACTTCCTTGGCTGCGTACCTCTATACCATCGTCTAAACTAAAATTTAGCTGCACGTCTCGCTGAATGCCACAGCGACGCGCATGATCGCCATTCAAGAGAGGTTAAACATTCTCCTAAGCAGTACACTTAGAGAACACGTCAAACACCGGTTCGCTGGAGCTCCCACCTAACGACCATTCGAACCTCTGTCTTTCAAAGTTCGTCTTTTCAACGTCAGCGAGCCTAAGCTGCAGCTGGAGTATTCTCGTTTTAAGTTCACGATCCTTCGCTTTTTCGCTAATTTCGAGATCTCTTTGTCTCTCTCACTCATTTCTCTCTAGAATTCCATGTGCACTCATTCTTCCTCTAGTTCTGCTGCTTCGCGTTCGTCACACCACGCCTTTAACTCCGCGCCCTCAAAACCCATGCGTAGGTTTCGGGGGCTATTAATGCGTAAGCAAAGCCGAGGCACCGAGGCGGTCGCGATCGTATCAACAACGCAACGTCGTCTTCTTCTCTTCTCTGCGCGCTTCTCGTGAGCCACTGGCGCCTGTCTCAAACCACTGACGCGCTGCAACATTCCTGCTCTCCCAGACGAAGCCCTCCGGGCGAATCACTCCTGCTGCCTGCATGTGAAAGGCTTTAGACGGGCGACATGCGTCACGTCAGTTTTAGATGAGCGTCTTCCGCTTGGAGTGAGGCGTGCAATTTTAGAGGCCACCTCGCTCAGACGCTCTAGGATTACGAATGGTCCGGCGTATTCCGCGAATAGCTTTTGGCACGAGCCACGCTTGCGTACGGGGGTCCACAGCGAAACGAGGTCACCGGGAACATAGGTGACATTCCTGTGGTGACTGTTATGGCGTGCTTTTGAACAGTCCTGTGAAGCCAACGTACGTAAGCGAGCTAGACGACGGGCCTCATCTGCACGACACAAAACCCCTGCGATGGCCGAGTCGTCATGAACAACAAAAGAGAAGATAGTATCCAGCGCAAGTCGAGGTGGACGAGCGTTCAGGGGGTACAAAGGGCTATAGCCTGTGGTCTCGTGTTTCACAGAGTTGAAAGCGTACGTCACGAATGGCAATACTTCATCCCAGTTCTTGTGGCCTGAAGCGACGTACATCGATAACATGCTAATCAATGTTCGGTTCGTACGCTCAACCAAAGCATTTGTCCTTGGGTGATAAGATGTGGAATGTCGGAACTTCGAGGCACACAAACAAAGTAATTCTTCGACGACATAGGCCATAAACTGGCGACCACGGTCACTTATTATCACGCGGGGCGGCCCGTGTCTGAGTATAATCGAATGCAGCATGAACTCAGAAACCTCAGTTGCGGTGGCGGACGGTAGGGCTGCTGTCTCACAGTAGCGTGTCAGGTAGTCGGCGCACACGATTATCCGCCGGTTGCCTTTTGAAGAACGCGGAAACGGTCCGATCAGGTCTATGCCAACTTTTTTCAATAGGGGAGCTGGGGGGCGTTACTGGCTGTAGTTGACCGGCTGAAGCAGCAGTTGGTCGCTTGTGGCTCTGACACTGTGTACAACTGGCTACATACACATCAATTGTCTTGCGCATTCGAGGCCAGTAAAATCGATCTTTGGTAAGATGCAGCGTTCGTGCAGCTCCAAGATGACCAGACGTGGGGTCATGGCGTGTAACATGCAGAACAGACGATCGAAGGGATTCTGGAACCACCAGTAAAAAGCGGGCGCCAGTCGTGAATAAATTCCTCTTGTAAGGAAGGTCATCTCGGATACACTATGGGTTTTCGGCCATGGAACCTTCTGCTGCTGAGAAAATGTTTTTCAAGCTGGGGTCTTTGCGCTGCTCGGCGGCGAACGTCAAAGCGTCGGGAAAGTCACGCGACAGAGAAGCGATAAGATGGTCGAAGTTATCGGCGTCACAATCTATTGTAGGTAGTGGCATCCTAGAAAGGCAATCCGCATCGGCGTGTCGACGGCTACTCTTGTAGGAAATAGTAAACGCGTATTCTTGTAAGCACATGGCCCATCGCGCGAGGCGACCGGATCGATCCAGAAGGTTCACCAACCAACACAGGGAATGGTGGTCGGTTACAATGGTGAAATGGTGGCTATATATGTAAGAGTGGAACCACTGTACGGCGAATACTACCGCTAAGCACTCCTGTTTGGTCACGGTATAATTGCGTTCAGGTTTGCTTAAAGAGCAGCTCGCGTAGGCTACGACATGTTCTTTGTCCATAATCAAAAGAAGAGGCGTGCAGTACACGGACACAAGGAGAGCAGTGAACACCACGAACGCCGTGGTGTCTCCGTGGTGTTCTCTGCTCTCCATGTGTCCGTGTCCTGCACGCCTGTTCTTTTGATTAGGACTGTTACCAACTCGCTCAACTTTCTGTCCTTTTGATGTTCTTTGTTGTCAGCGCGTTGAATGAGGACGGTGCCGACGCCAATGCCACTTGCGTCTGTGTGAATCTCCGTTGGTAATGAAGGATCAAAGTGCCCAAGTATTGGCCGCGAAGTTAATAATAACTTCAGTTGGCGAAAGCGGCGGCCCACTCAGGAGTCCGGTGGAACGGAGTGTTCTTCCGTAAAACATTCGCCAGGGGGTGTGCGACATCCGAGAACCCACGTATGAACCGGCGAAAATATGAGCAGAGCCCCAGGAAACTGCGTAGCTGCTTCACAGATTTTGGTTGTGCGAATGATTCAACTGCTGCTGTCTTCTGCGGGTCAGATCTAATGCCGTGTGTGTCTATCCACGAGATGTCCTAATACCAGTGTTTCGCGTTCGCCAAAACGGCACTTCTTCGAGTTGAACACAAGACCGGCCTTCTTAACGCGGTCGAGTACTATATCCAAACGAGTGTTATGTTCGTGAAATGTGCGCCCAAAAATGACGACGTCATCAAGAGAGCACATACAAATCTGCAATTTCAGACCACGCAGAATGGTGTCCATGAATCTTTGAAATGTCGCAGGGGCGTTGCACAGTCCAAACAGCATGACGTTAAATTCATACAGCCCATCAGGCGTAACAATATATATTGAAACAAGGTGTGTTCTAGCGACACTTGAAGGTGCCGCGACTCAATAAGCCTACTCAGTTGGGACGGGTCACATAGCGCACACCACACAAACCTCAACGTCTACTTTCACACTGAATCGCCGCTGGTGCCGATATGCTCTGCTACAATCACTCCCCGCACAGAAAGGAGCCAACCTGACGACCTAGGGGAATGACACGACAGTGAGGTCGTAGTATTGTTTGAGCCGCGCTGCGTGCACAGTTTCACGTCTTCGACAGCGGCGGTCGGACGGCGGTATAAGTGGCTCGACGACCTAGTCCACTGTAGATATCTGCGCGACAACACGGTAAGGTCCATGATCGAGTGAAAGAAGCTTGGTGGAAAGTCCGGGTGCAGTCGGTGGTACCCGGAGCCAAAGCGGCAGCCCCAGAGTGTTGTGGGCATTGGAGTAAGAAGCGTCATGGCGGGATTGCTGGCGCCATTGGTCTTGCGCGGTGAAAGAGCGGGTGAGTTGACAGCACTCTTCGGCATATGCAGCTGATTCGGAAGCAGGTGTCGTTTCAGTAAGGTCGGGTCGGTAGGGGAGAATGGTGTCCATTGAGCAGGATGGTTCACGTCCATATAACAGAAAGAAAGGAGAGAAGCCGGTGGTGGTTTGCGGCGCAGATGTACACGCGTAGGTACGAACGGAAGTACCCGATCCCAATTTTAGTGGTCTTCCGACGAGCATGGCGAACATGTCGCCAAGGCTGCCATTGAAATGCTCAGTCATGCCGTTTGTTTAGGGATGGTACGCGGACGTGGTGCGGTGAATAATGCGACACTCCTTCAGCAGTACCTCAATGGCACCGGGCAGGAAGACACGGCCGCGGTCCCTTAGCAATTCACGTTGTGCGCCATGTCGTAAAATGAGATTATGAAGAATGAAGCCGGCGAGGTCTTTCGCCGTGGCAGCTGGTAGCACAGACGTTTCGGCATAGCGTGTGAAATGGTCGACGGCGACTATGATCCATCTGTTTCCGTCAGAGGTGTTGGGGAGTGGACCATAGAGATTGATTCCGACGTGATCGAATGGTCGTGCTGGGCAAGGTAGGGGTTGTAGAGGCCCAACAGTGCTGTGAGGCGGTTTCTTCCGGCGTTGGCATGCGGGACACGACCTGATGTATTGGCGAACATATCAGTGCATGCCGCGCCAGTAATACCTCATTCAAAGGCGGGAGTACGTTTTGAATACACCAGTCTGGCCACATTGAGGGTCGTCCTGGAAGGCTGAGCAGATGTCGGAGCGTAGATGACGAGGAATAACGAGAAGCCACCCGCGGCTGTCGGCGAGATATTTTCATAGATACAACAAGCCTTCACGCAAGACAAAATGTTAGGCCTGACGACGAAGGCATCGCGGCACGGGGCTGTGCGAATTGTTGCATAGGACGTCAAGAAGGGAAGAGATCCAGGGATTCTTGCGCTGTTCAGCCGGCACGTCGGTGATGCTAAGAGATGAGACGCCGTAGGTGGAAGTTGGTAAGTGGTCAGGGTCAGACGGCAGCGGTGAACGGGACAACGCATCAGCGTCAGAATATCAACGTCCTGAGTGGTAAACGACGCGTATGTCATATTCCTGAAGTCGTAATGCCCAACGAGCGAGGCGGCCAGTCGGGTCTTTCATAGACGATAGTCAGTACAGGGCATGGTGGTCAGTAACCACGTAAAACTGGCGCCCGTAAAGGTATGTGTGGAATTTTCCGAACGCCCAGGTAATTGCCAGACATTCCTTTGCTCTTACAGAATAGTTAGATTCTGGTTTTGTGAGGGCGCGACTAGCGTATGCAACAACGTACTCGCCACAGCCGTTTTTTCATTGTGCAAGGATGGCACCAAGACCTACACTGCTCGCGCCTGTGTGGATTTCCGTAGGCGCCCTAGGTTCAAAGTGGCGTAACACCGGGGGCGACGTGAGAAAATATCGGAGCGTCGTGAATGATTTTTCACAATCGGATTTCGAAGCTGACAAGTTGGCGCTGCCAGAAAGAAGCCGAGTCAAAGAGGCGATGATCAGGCAAGGTTGCGGATAAAACGTGGAAAGTATGAACACAACCCTATGAAGCTTCGGAGCTCCTTTAGTGTAGTGGGCTTCGGATACTCGGCACTGCGCGTAGTTTTGCTGGGTCTGGTTGAATTCCCTCTTTAGAGACGACGTGGCCAGGAATTGTGAGCTGTCGAGCCGCATTTTCATGTTTAATTGCAAGCCCGCGGCTCTGAGACACTCAAGAACTTCCTCGAGGC
Source organism: Hyalomma asiaticum (assembly GCA_013339685.2). NCBI lineage: Eukaryota > Metazoa > Arthropoda > Arachnida > Ixodida > Ixodidae > Hyalomma > Hyalomma asiaticum. The sequence continues at coordinate 379,386 of CM023488.1, read as the reverse complement.
GAACGAGATGAGATCTAAAGTTAGCGGAAAACACCACGATGTCGTCTAAGTAGCAAAGGCACGTGTGCACTTGAGCCCCCTGAGAATCGTGTCCATCATCCACTCAAAAGTGGCAGGCGCATTACGAAGGCCGAACGGCATTACGTTAAATTCATATAACCCGTCAGGGGACACAAAGGCCGTTTTAGCGCGGTCCGCTTCAGCCACCGGCACTTGCGAATACTGAGAGCGCCAATCAAGCGAAGTGAAATACTCGGCATCTTGAAGGCGATCCAGAGCATCGTCGATTCGGGGCAGGGGATAAACATCTTTGCGTGTGATCTTATTGAGCCGGCGATAAACTACGCAAATCCAGATGGAACCGTCCTTTCTTCGTACCAGCACGACTGGAGATGCCCGAGGACTGTGAGGCGGCTGGATCACGCCACGTTGCAGCATGTCGTCGACTTGTTCGCTGATGATGTTGCGCTCTGCTTGTGATACCCTGTACATACGCTGGCGCAGTGGTGCTTCGTGAGAGGTGTCAATACGGTGCACAACCATTGACGTGCGGCCCAAGGAGGGCTGTCCGAGATCGAAAGAGGCAAGAAAACTGGGAAGTAGTTGAACAACCTGGTCACGCTCAGGTTGCATGAGCGGGCTATCGATGCTGCGCAGGAAGACGTCATGGTCAGGTGAGACGGATACGGCGGCAGAAGTCACGGTGGCGAGAGGAAATGGCGTACCATACGTTGTGTCAAATGGGAAAATTTCGTCTAAAGTCTCGAGACGTTCAACGCATTCCCCACGTAATAGAACTGAAGGGCAGGGGAACGGGTTGAACGTGTATACCGCAGCGGAACCATTAGCAAGTGTGACAACGGCGAATGGGACTACAAGGTTGCGGCGACGCGCACATTCCACAGATGAAAGCATAAAGCGCGGTTAAATCGGTCACAGAATCGCAGCAGTTTTTTTGTTGTTTGTTTTTGTGGGGTTTTACGTCCCAAAACCAGCTCTGATTATGAGAGACGCCGTACTGGAGGTCTCCGGAAATTTCGACCACCTGGGGTTCTTTAATGTGCACTGACATCGCACAGCACGCGGGCCTCAACATTTCGCCTCCATCGAAATGCAGCCGTCACGGCCGGGATTCGATCCCGCAACCCTCGGATCAGCAGCCGAGTACCTTAGCCACTAGACCACCGTGGCGGGGCTATCGCAGCAGTCGGAAACTAAGGCGGTAGCGAAAGGCGAAATGACGACGTCAGCAGCGACAACCACTTTAGGAAAACCGCACGGGAGGTCTTTGGTCACAGAGGGGAACGGCGACAAGGCGAGTTGTGCGCGAGCGCAGTCGGTAGTCGCGTGATGTGCAGAAAGGAAATCCCAGCCCAGGATAACATCATATAAGGCATGGGAAAGGACGAAAAATTCGATGACGTAGAGCGAATCTCGAATTAAAACACGAGCGGTACACGTGGCCGAAGGCTTGATGTGCTGCGATCTAGCTGTACGAAGCGAAAGATCAAGAAGCGGAGTAGTGACATTGTTAAGTTTCCGGCACAGCATGTTACTGATAACACAAACGGCAGCTCCTGTGTCGCGAAGAGCGTTAGTCACGGCACCATCCACAAACACTACAACCTCATTAGGGGGCGAAAGGGGAGGCCTTGAAAATTCCGACCACGGCGCAGCTTTTGCCTCACGAACTGCGACTGCTAGTTTTCCTCCTGGGCTTGAGTGGGACTGCGACGCATAGGGGACAAGGAACGGCGACGGGGTGAAGGAGACCGACGGGAGCGGAAGTCGGGTCGACCTGCGTAGGCATCTCTCGCTTCATGGGCCACGTTATGGGCAGGGTCGGGGAGGTCGAAGGCAAGATTTGGAGCGTCGTTTCGAAAATATGCCCGGCGTCGACAAAATCGCGCAACGTGGCCTGGAATACCGCAGGCGTAACAGATGGGCTTGTTATCCGGAGTACGCCAGGGGTTCACATGCTGTCTGGGAGACGAAAAGGGTACGTAAGCCGGGGGTACCGGACGTGGTGGGGTGTAGTAGTTAACAGCCGCGGTGGGTGAAGCCGGCGCTGGTTGGGCATAAAGTCGGCTAAGGGCGTCAGCGTACGTCAGCGGCGCAGTAACCTCCGCAGGCGCAGCAGGGGTTGGAACAGCCTCAGCAACTTTTCCCTGGATGACGTGACGTAGCGGGGGCTCTAGCGTACATATATATATATATATATATATATATATATAGAAAATATTCTTGAACGACGACCACCAGCAATTTGCAATTTGGAGAGGCCCATGAAAGCACACAAAATTTACCCACAATGGTGTACTAGTGATGGAGCACATGCCTAGGGTTCGGGTTTAAAGGCGAACACCGGCGAATTTTCAGTGTCCTCTGATTTTCATGAAATCTTCAATGTGCTGTCTCTTCGGTACTGCATAACATATGCCAAACGACGTAGTTTCGAGTAATTCAGACTGATTCCTCCTTCGTGGAAGTCCAGTCGCCTTGTCCCTCTGCTGAAAACAGGTAAATCTCCTCTTGACTTGGCCTCCTATCGCCCCATTGCGCTGGCTAGCTGCTTAGGAAAGGTGATGGAGAGGATGGTGCTGACTCGCCTTGAGTGGTATCTGGAGCACTATGACATATACCCTGATGCTATGGCTGGTTTCGGCGCGGACGGTCTTCTATTGACAACGTTGTAGACCTTATCTCATCTGTACAGCAGGAAAAAAAGCCTTAAGAGATTATCCGCAGCAATATTTTTGGACGTAAAAGGCGCATACGACAATGTTTTGCATGGAGCCATACTGGATGTTCTGGGCAATGTTGGACTAGGTGGCCGCGTCTACACATGGATCTACAGCTATTTAAAGGACAGAACCTTCTTCGTACAAACAGAGGATGGTACCACAACGCACCATTGTACCGGTCGCGGCGTGCCACAGGCGGAGTCCTGAGCCCCACACTTTTCAACCTAGCACTCCTCGGCCTCGTCGACGCACTTCCACGGTCTGTCCATCTTTCTATATATGCAGACGACATTTGCATCTGGGCGTCTGGGGTGACACGTATGCACGTACGGGCCCGGTTACAGAGAGCGACCACAATAACCTCGAATTACCTTCATGAAAGGGGGCTCGAACTGTCATCCGAGAAGTGCTCGTTAGTTGCTTTCACACGCAAGGAAATGGGGCACTACGTAATTAGCATTAACGGACAGGCTGTCAAGTGTGAGAAGACCCACCGATTCCTGGGAGTAATAATCGACCGCGACCTGTCTTGGAGCCCTCACATCTCCTATATGAAAAGGAAGCTAACCAATATCACCCATGTGCTCAGGTTCCTTGCGGGAAAATCGTGGGGTGCATCTGTACGAGCGATGCTCCAGCTTTACACAGCGTTGTTCCTTGGATGCATGCGCTATAGCCTACCAGTGCTGGGCGGAATACGTAAAACTAACGTGCGCGTTCTCCAGTCGCTTCAAGCCCAAGCTTTGAGAATATGTCTTGGACTGCCGAAATGTGCATCAACAGCAGCGACTGTAGTCGTCGCACGTGATCACCCAATCATGACATACCTTCGTGTGGATGCCCTACGAGTACACATAAGGCATCTTGCTCGAATTCCATCGCACCACCTAGCGTCTCTTTCCGTTTCAAGGCCAGACTCTGAATTCAGCGCCATTATTGCTGCTCATCGTGCTGTCCTGCCGTCGAGTTTCACGCCTCCAGCAAGGCCATCATTACCATTGTGGTGTCTTCATCCCCTCGAAGCGCTCCTGACCATTCCCGGAATCAAAAAGAAAAGCCACTTGTCATCTATAGCTTTACAACAAGCCACCCTAATGTTCCTGCATGAGAAACACAGAGGACGCCTTCACGTTTATACGGATGGGTCAGTTTCCTCTGTAAGCTCCACAGGAGCAGTGGTCATTCCAGCAAAATCCGTCACCATACGATTTAAGACGTCCCATTTTACAACTTCGACGGCTGCAGAACTCGCCGCCATTCATGCTGCGGTAGAGGTCATAATTGCAGAACCTTCCCATGCATGGTCAATATTCACCGACTCCAAAGCAGCTCTTCAGTCCCTTATATCACCATTTCGTCATGGACCTCACGAGCAATTAGTTGCTGACATAAGAATTCTTCATCACCATGCAGTCGAGCAAGGACACGACATCACGTACCAGTGGATACCGGGTCACTGTGGGATCAGCGGCAATGACCTCGCTGATGAATGCGCCCGATCTGCCCACGATGATAACCACTGTAGAGGAATACCGTACTCCAGGACCGACGCATCCGCAAGGCTTCAATCCCTAGCACGTGAACTTACACGTGCACAGTGGAATTCATCAGAATTCACCAATGCTCGTGTCCACAGTTTGCACCCGGACCTTCAGTTCCACCTTCCGTCAGGAATACCTCGCGCTGAGGAGACGCTTTTGTGTCGCCTGTGGCTTGGGGTTGCCTTCACGAAGGCCTACTCATTTCTCATTGGAATGACGAACGACCCTAAGTGTGAGAACTGCGGCTGCGACGAAACGATACGTCATCTTCTTTGTGAGTGTCCCCGTTACAGTGGCCCTAGGAAAGAACTTACCGCTGCTCTAGACAGACTTGACAGCCGCCCTTTGTCCGAGCAACGAGTTTTGGGACACTGGCCAGGACCATCGTCAGCCCGGAAAGCGCTGAACGCGCTGTTACGATTTTTAAGGACGAGCGGTCTAAAGGACAGACTCTAAGCAGTGTCGCGTTTCCTTTCTTTTTCAGTGCGTGTTTTTTTTTTTCTCTATCCTTTTCTTTTCTCTTGTCGTGTCTCCTTCTATTGTCTTTCATTCCCCTCACCCCACTTCCCCTGCACAGGGTAGCCAGCCGGTCTCAGCACTGGCTAACCTCCCTGTCTTTCCTCCCTCCTTTCTCCTCCTCCTCCTCCTGCAAATGAATTTTAAAAATTTCTAGCTGACTTCCCTGCCGGCCTCCCTGTGTTTTTGACGTCATCACCTTCAACGCTGCCTTCCCGTTACTGCGGGCCTTCAAAAGCAAAACGGGCTACTTCATCTCCCAAATCGTCGCTGTCAGTGCGGAAAAGCTGGCATAACCCAATACATCGTCGGATGACCCCGCCACTGTCATTTTTCTACCATGAGCTAGATATTTCTCATGGCGGGAAGGCAGTGATGTCATCGCATGCGCTGCACGAAACGTCTACCCGTGTCGGTTTGAACACGACATTCTGTCGGTTATTTCAAATTAGATTTGCGTTTCTTAGGAAACTGAACCACCTTGGACGCTACAGGATTGCCAATATCATTGGAAAATATCGATATTATAACTTGGTAAAAAAAACCGCCGGTGTTGCCCTTTAACTTCAGCCTGCGGGGGCGCGTGTCTATAGAGGGGACATGCATAAAGACATTCCTATTCTTCGCAGGCAGCTGTAGTTCTTCTAAAATCATTCACGATTACGCTTATTGATCAGACATCAGAGGTGCAAACATCGTGGATAGTAAAACGGCAGGGCACATCTGCTCGCTTTCAGCCGGTGAAGGAAACCATTACATTTACGGCTGTGAATTGAGATGGAAGAGAGACAGAGAGGTAAGAAGATAAATAGAATAAGAGATAAGAGGTATATAATCTGATAGTATAAACAAATATTGAGATAAAAAGAGATACAAAGATACAATCAACAAGGAAGATATCGCAATAATGACAGCGGCACAAGACGAGGGCAAAGAAAGAGCACAGCTGGAAGCGGCCGCTGTGAGTCAGCTGCCATGTCGAAGCCCTCAGCACACGAGAAGCTCTCAACAAAGTGGGTTTCTTGTGTCTCCCTTGCACGCCACTAGTGCAAGTGTACCCAACACGCGCAGCACAGAAACTGGAAATCGCCCGGTATTTCGCGTAGCATACTGCTTGTCCATTTATGGGGGTTCACGTCCTGGGCGTCTTTGTGCTTCCGTTTCGAACTCTAAAGGAGCACTCTGCTTAAAAAGGCGGACTACCTCACTCTACAGCTAATCTCCAATGGGAGCGATAATTCTCTCGTGGCAATTGGATTCCTTCGCATTCGAATAGCACATACCGTCTCTGTCGACCCTGAGAGCGTTCGCATGTGTCGTTCATTTATTTCTTTTTTTAACGAGTAAAGGCCGCTGACACCATGGAGCGGGTGGATGAACTCAGCGTGCGAGAGTGCAACAGTCTCTGCCGAAAGGGGAAGCATTTGAGCTTCCTGTTCTGAGACTTCTACGTGTAAAGTAGTACTATTGGCACTCGACCTCCACTCCGTCAAATTATAGAAATCTCTCTGCGGGGCTCGTACACCTCAATCCTTAGGTGTTCCGCGTGTGACAATCTTCCACTTTGTGTTGTTTTCGCTTGGGAGCACCAGAAACGCCTTTCAGTGAATCACGCGATCACGCGATGGTCAGCATGCCCTCTAATTTGAGCTGCAATAGGTTTTCCTTCCGCCAACCTCTCCATCAGCTTTTGCTCATTGCATTCATGTACTTCCAGCGTTGTCACCATCTACAACGGCGGAAGCAGGAAGTTTGAGATGAAGCTATCGTGCAATCGTGCCAGCTCTCTACGAAGCGGAATCCTCCCGCACTTCCTCCGAGTACTCCGGAGAATAAGATTCTTCGTCTACGTTAAGTGCCGCCATGAACATTGTCGATACGATGGGCGCCGACGTTACATTTTGTTTCCAAGTGACATTTTGCTAGCGTTGCTCCCCACACAATTGCCTGTGTCCAATGACGTGGACCGTCTCCACAGGTTGCTTCCAGCAGGGCTTTTGTCAGAACGGTGGGGGTGATTGCAGTGATGAGAATGCTCCGAACATAGGCAGTGTGTGCAGTCTTTGTGAACTCGATGAGTCAGCGTACTATGCAGAGCTTCCATCTGGAGGAGGTGGGAGAGGGTGACGCACCCCTCTCCCCCCTCCTCCTACCATTCGTTTGTTTCCTGTGGCGTCCATCCCCTGTTGCCTTGGAAAGTTGCGCGCCCGGGAGTTAAATGTATAGGGGCACCTGTGAGGGCTTTATGGCCGTTCAAGTCGCGTGGTTGATTTTTACGTTCTGGAATCTGAATCTAGGTGGAGTGTACCTAAGGTGCTCCTTAACGTGGCGCTACAATATGCATTCCTGCTGCCTGTTTTTCTGTCTCCTTGGTACATATGATGTTGCTGGAGAACGTTGCAGCTACCTTTCAAATTTTGCTCCGTTCTCTGTCTTTGTTTTTGTTGTATTGGAATACGCATTCACATGGCTAACGTATTTAAGGGTTGCTTTGCCAATTTCATATGGTGGTTGGTGATGGTGGCAATAAGGGCATGCATGCTTACACCTTACAGGGTTATTAGATTTTGTTGAATGGCAGTGGTCTTTATAGCAAAGGCTGTTTTTTGTAAACGCGAGAAACACATGGCATTGCAGGTAATGTTATATTAGCCTGCCTTCCGTCTGCTCTCCAGTTAAGATGCAAGCATTGGCGGCCTCTCTGCAATAGTCACGAACCTTCCTCAGTTTTTAGTAGCGGGGAGAGTAATTCATTCATTCCTTCATTCATTCATTCATTCATTCATTCATTCATTCATTCATTTTATTATCTCAAAGGTCCCGGTGGGGATATTACATGAGGGAGTGGGTGAAAAAAAGGCTATCAATATAATGGTGGAATTACTTGGAATTATGATTCAAGAGTTACACGAACTGTTGATGTCGCACTTTCTAGTTTTTTTCAATGATAAATAGTTCCTTTTTAGTCATCTAAAGCTGAGATGATAATTTTATTCTAAGTATTGCGAAAGCTAATAGCCCGGGTAAATTTCATGAAGGTGCGTCTAAGCGTTCCAAAATTCACTTGGCGACCTTTTTCTTCGCGACATTTGAGGCCTTCACGTTCTGTTTATATTTCTAAATGTCATGTGTTTCATTTATATGTTTAGCTCCGGTGTTGGTGCAGAGCTCAAAGATTACGGCGCGATAACCTACAGACGGATGAAGACGAGCGCTCAAACGCCGCGCGCCATGGACTTCAGCGGTGACGTTCGCCATCCCATTTCGTCCGCGTATATCACTGTCCTGCATGGTTTTAAATGTCACAAGGTATACTAAGTTCAAAAAATTCACAGCATATCCACGGAGTGAATGATGATGAGTGGGCGCAGCCCCGGAGGTTCATCGTAGATCGTGCCGAGTTCCGGATTAACTTAGTTAACGCGCACGCTACGAATCCTTATGGTTCAACTACGCACAAGTGAAATCTCCCACCGGCACTTCATTGCAAGTCAAGATCCAGTGCCTATATATATATATATGGGTGGCCGGTGAACGGTTCTCGTGCGCGAGCATCGGTATTTTTCAATCAAGAAACACGCTAGAAGACGCTGCCTGCGTCAAGCTTGTCTCTCGCGCGTGAGGGCGCGTTCTCCTTCCTTGCGAGCTGGTAGCGCGTTCATCGAAGAAAGAGAGTTTCCATAGTCAACGCGCACCTTTCGCTCTCACTGTCTCTCACAAGACAGCACATGGAAGAGTGAGAGAGGTCGCGCTCCGGGAGGCACACGCCGAGGGCGCGCCTCCCACACGCGCACTCATAGTAGCGCGCTACTAGTAGGTAACGCGCTACAACGGACGGACAGACCCAAACCTTAAGGAGCTTCGCCCCTCAAACACCAAACGATTGCAATGTTCTCCGAAAGTAAAGGAGTACATTGACACTAAGTACTTTTTTTTGCTGAGCAAGCGTGCCACTATTCGTCTTCTTTGGCATGATTGTGCTTTTGTTTCAATCTAGGCTTTCCTTGCCTGTGTGTAGAAAAGACGTTAAGTGCTCAGCGGTAGTGAACATTTAAAAGAAATCGATCATTTGCAGCAAGTTTAGGTCAGAAGCATGGTTCCTCTAATTAACAGCCCGGGAATTTTTGAGGAAATCCCCATCGTAGGTTTTGTTATAAATGTTCACAAATATGATGTCGTCACATATTAGCCTTCATAAAAAGCATGTACGGCTTACAACCGCCTATTCATAGCGGCAGCAGATTCCAGATTCACATTTTAGAGCTTTTATAAATTAATGTACATTTAAGTCGACAAGTTATCTACGACAAGTCGTAGAGGCGTGCCTACATAACATAAAAAATTGGGAATTTGTCTTATTTAAAGACATTTCCCGTTGTTATAACTGAAAATAAACTTTTCAAGAAAAAAAGGAAGGCACCATTGCTCGCTGGCCTAGATAATAAGATAGGCCCAAGAAAAGACTAGCCCAGCAAATAGATCTGTTCAGGGAAAAGTTGTAGTAGTCAGCCGCCATTCATCGTAACGATAATAACGTGTTAAAAACTGATAGAAAAGCAGAGAACAAGCAGCACAAGTGGGTGTCAGAGGGCAGGTTCTCTTACATGGTGTCTATGTCTATACACCTGTCCTTACGCTGCCACCGCGTGGTCTAATGTTTCAAGAAAAATCGACAAACAGCTATATAGCGAAATGAGATCGAACAAATAATCAAATAACCTGCTCAAGGAATGACGTACCACAGCTTGCTCCATAATTCTGCGAGTGCAAGCGGTACTCGAACGGCCAACGTATTTCCCATTTTCACCACGAGATGGTGCCACCGACGTAGACTGGATACGTTCGCGCCCCCAGTTTCGATGCCACCGCGGGGATCGCAATGCAGCGGAGCCGGCCTGTTTATTTATTTTCGGTTTTTCTCGTGTAGAACGGCACGTATATCTCAACATTTATTGGCGATGTATTTCAAGACCTGAGCTCATCGTCAAGGGACCGTGGTTCCACGATGCTTTTGAGGTGGGTCCAGGCATTACTACCGATGTTGTCTCGATGCTCAGGTTAACGTTCGTGCATATCTTCCTTGTAGGAACTTCCCAACACGGTGGAAGCCTTTCGAAAGACGCTACTGAATATTCCAGTAATAAATGCGGCCTTTTAGAGCCGCCGACATCGACGAATTCGTCAAGCCTGTGGGTTTCAAATTTGTAGTAACTTCTCGCATCTCTTGTTCCAAACCCACCGAGACGCGTAACGCAGGAATATGAATTAATTTCACCTTTACAAGACCAACACTTGAATATGCCAGTATTGTGTGCAGCCCCCTGGAGAACGTATTTGTAGGTAAATTAGAAAACATATGGTAGACCTAGTGGCTTGCCGTGCTATTAAATTTAGCATCATTTGGAATATAAGTCTTATATCTGGGACGGGAACAAGTTATGACGCGGCCAGTGGGCTGAGGCTTTACTTTGGCACGTACTAACATGTCCTCAAAGTTTATATTATGGTGACAGGTCACTCTTAGAATTTCGGGAAACGCCCTTCTAAGACGCTCGCTACTCGCTTGCATTGCATAATATTTACGGAGAATATTATTTATGCTTGGAAACGCATTGGAGTATTCTGTTGTTGATGTCGGCCGCTGGTTGGTCGCGCCTTCCTAGTGATGTTTTCCTGTCTAGTTTACATGCGTCATTGTATGCCTTCCAAATCGCGTCGTGCGGGTGATTTCTTTCACCTAAGGTCGCCTTTAGATTGCTTCATATCTTAAGAAATAATGAGTTCTTCGAGCCTTTCTTAGACGCCCGCCGCTCCCATGTCAGTCTTTGCGTTTTTCAGAGAATTTTTCATTGTCGACTCTGTCGTCTTTAAGTCATTCCACCTCCATGCACGTTTCACCGCATTAGTCAAACAACCCAACTGGCCTTGCCGCGTAGAAAAAACGGCCACCTTTACATCTGCTCTACGCGGAATGCAAAGGACGAAAATGACCTTGCCCGTGAAGTTGTCGCACTTCCCTGCCAACCAACATTTTATTGCGGACTATGCACATGGTTTGCAAAGTCATAAATAATGGCAACAAAGCAATTTTAACCCCCTCCACCCCCCCCCCCCCCCCCGATGCCTTCCACGTATCTTTAACGAAAAAGTCACAGTTTCGCCAGAAGGGCGGCGCAATTAATGCGACAGCAATGCATGATGTAATATATGAAACAAGTAAATTTAGGGGCATTCTGAATTGCAGTGAACGTGGGCTTATTAAGTAAGCATGTATGTGTGCTTAAGTGTGACCAGACTCCCACGAAGGGAATGAATGACCACGACATGCCGCTCGCAGAAGAGTGGTATTGATGAGAAACGACGCCCGTGGGGAGGACGTCAAAGTTATTTACGCTCCATGTTGCTGCTGTGTTATCAGCATTGCTAGTGTACCACACTGTGGAATTCGAGCACAGGGCGTTCCGACCGAATGCTTTCATTTTACGCCACTGTGAAGATAGCGTACGTAAACGTAGAGCACGAGCAGCAGCCTCTGCTTGCTCTCGACTTCGTGTGGCCGCGATGCGGGCCATAGTAGGTTACACTACACGCAACGTCCCAAAACCAGCTCTGATTATGAGACACTATTGCGGAGAGCTGCGGAAATTTTGACCACCTGAGGTTTTTTAGTGTGCCCTGAAATCGCACAGTACAAGGGCCTTAACATTTCGCCTCTATCAATATGCAGCCATTGCGACCGTGATTCGATCCCGTGACCTTCGGATCTGCAGCCGAGTAGCGCAGCCACTATACCACCGGGGTTGCGCCGGAAGGTGGGGTCGGCAATCGATTATGTTAGTTCTCAGCGACAGCCCCTCCACTTCAGGTTGCATCACGAGACGCATTAAATTCACTGCAATAAATTACCTCAATTCGCAATAGCTGAGCTTATGTCATCTTTCCATCACCTGAATTCACTTTTATTCTTCTTTGATTCATGGCGATACCACTGTATCCATGCTTGATTTATCTACTCACAGCTCCGTATCGCTGCCTCTAGTGTTCACTAACTCTTTCCTATTCGCCGTGTAGGTGGTTACCGACGGAATCATGCCCCGCCACGGTGGTCTAGTGGCTATGGTAGTCGGCTGCTGATCCGAGGGTCGCGGGATCGAATCGCGGCCGCGGCGGCTGCATTGCGATGGAGGCGAAACGTTGAGGCCCGTGTACTGCGCGAAGTCAGGGTCACGTTAAAGAACCTCAGGTGGTCGGAATTTCCGGAGACCTCCACTACGGCGTCTCTCATCATCAGAGCTCGTTTTTGGGACGTTAAACCACACAAATCAAATCAATCCCAGGCAGTCATCTTGATGCTTCTTCGTGCACAGGAAGGCATTGTTCTGTCTCGCATGGCAAATGCGTCAATTTCATGGCGCCACGCAAGCGATTGTCCTGCGGCTGTCGCAGTGTGTTTAAAGAGTCATCAATGTTGGGACTGAGCAGGGTGTATCGATCCCGGCGCCTCTGGTGATCGGTCTCACTTGGCATGCGACATTAACATTGGCAGCCGTCAGCACGCCAGCCATAGAAAGACCGCATATATGCTGCTCGCTTCGTGAACTCGGTGTCCATCATCAGGTTACAGTGTCCACCAACCGATTGCTATTCGCGATGCAGGTTAGTCCGTCGCGCTCTTTATTTGCTAAAGGAATGAGCAATGACTTTTTGGCACAGCGGCCGAGCCTCCAGTGCCTCTTTAAGTAGCTGATAAATGCGCTGTCGTTGTAGGTTTTTTATGTTGCTGTCGTGAGATATAGAAAAAATCCTGGACATGTTTCAGCAGCGGTGCCGGCAGAAAGAAAGCAAAAATATAGTGGGCATGTTTAGCCTCTATCGGAAGTCCGAGATCTCGAGTGCCAACTCCTAGCAACCAACCACACCCTGCCTAACCCAGCCAATGCCTATGAACCACGGAAAGTAATTGGCGGCAAATTCAGCCCAGCAGCTTGGAACAATGTAAACCGGCACCGATGAAACGGCCCGCCTGAGGTGTCATTTTGAAACTTGTCTCGATGAAGCGGGAAACCGCTATCGACGTAGTAACCCTATTTTCGTAATTATTCGAACACGAATTATTGCCACAGTCTGTAATATTGGTCATTGGGCTAAGCTCCGCGCACTTGTATTTTTCCCTGGCAGCAAAGGCAATCGATCCAGCACATAGGCTTGGTCATCCATAGTACCCTGGTCGTAACCGGCCTATTATAACCAAACATTACTTGTTTAAAAACAATGATCCTGTCTTTCGGAATGACCGTAAGCTTGATTGATTCATTGATTTCTGGAGTTTACCGTCAGAAATCCATGGTCACACTTGTGGACTGCTCCGAAAATTCTGACTTGCACATGCACTGCATGATAAAGTACACGAGCCTCAACATTTCGCCTCCAGCTAAATGCAGCTGCTGTGGCTAGGAATCAATTACCCAATAATGGGATCAGCTGCCATAATGGGTCTAGTGCCATAGCCACTAGACCATCGTGGCGGTGTGGCCGTGGACTTAGAAGCGCTCCTTAAAGGCTGGGCAAAGCTTTCATAACTTGCAGACTGCTCATAAACATCTAGTCGCTTTTCCTAGAAGCAAGTCCATTCCTTTTTCTTTTCATTATAAAACGTCGTAGACGGGCTCAAAGCATTGCACTTTTGATAAGACAGCGCAGTCCGTCATATGATTACAGCTCACGTGCTGTCATCACCAACCCACTCGACGTTTTTGCCTGCCCCTCAGAAGTCTTTTTAGGGGCGAAGGTCCTAAAAAAGGCGCTAGACTAATCCTAAACGAAGCTAATGTCTCCCCTTCTGCCTATTTCAAGCACGCGGTTACGCTGCCGACTGAAACAAGAGATAACTACAAAGCCTCACCGTTTCTCAGAAACATCTGCCCAGAACGTGGGTAGGCGCCTGACCGCGCCCGTGCGGTTCTCGACCGCACCGATGTGGAGCGTGACGCCCCCGCATTTGTGAACGCGGCCCTCATACAGCAACTTATCAACTTTCGCAAGACCAGCCGTGAACAGCAACAGAACGTTACGATCATCCGCATAAGTTCAAATGACCACCACGCTAAAGGGTAAGAGGTAGCCGTAGCCATCGCTATGCAGACGCAACATTTGCCATGTATTCACGGACTCTCGTGCCGCAATTCGGGCTTCCGAAAGCGGCAATGCATCGAAAGAAGTAGTGCGTACACTACTAGCGAGCACAAAAGAGAGCAAACGATGCCTCTCCTGATTTGATGCTCAGATGGAGAAAGACATTCACCCGGAAAAACCCAACTTCAATGCAACGGCTCCCGACCGTGCGCGAGAACTTGTCCGCCGCGACAGTCCCACGGCCTCCGAAGGGCTGGGCATTCAACTTAATAAAACGCTACTCACTTACCAAGAAATCGCCTCACATTATCGAAAAGGCAGAATAAAATACCCGCTCCAGCACGTGAAACTCGGATGCGCGCTGGCGGCCGCGTTGCGATTGCTGCAAATGGATTCGTATCCGTCACGAAGCCTGCAGTCACGAGTCACGACAACTCGGACATCCCGGCAAATGGCCAAGAATTCCCAGAACTTTATTTCTCCCACTCGCATATGCTCTGGCAATGTACCGTGTAACCAAAGGGCCTCTCTCCAGTGAGTCCGAATGGGAAGAAGCCCTCAAAAGCCTAGACCTCCAACTCCAACTCAAGGCCGTGCAGAGGGTCCAAGAATTGACGGAGCGTCACCACGTTCCCGTCCCGAATTGCGCGTCGCCTACGTGTTCTGCCGGAGGAGATCCCCGCGAATGCATGCTTCTTGCATTTTGAGAACTCCAGCTATCCACATGTAGACTGCGCTAATTATTCTAAGTCACGTATTAGCAATGCAGTAGTTCAAGATTTCCTAGGTCTTTAACCTTTCACAGATGGTAAAAGATTCGTTGATTTGTGAGGTTTACGTCCCGAAACCATCTATGATTATCACTGACGCCATGTGGAGGTCTGCGGAATTACGTGTAGTTCTGTGAGCGCCATGGTAGGTAGGTCGCATATGATGGCAGATGAAGTTCTCAGCGCGACAAAACGCAGACATGCGTGCAAAGTAAATTATGAAACGGAATTTGTAGACTACTGCGTAGGAGCCGTATATAAGATACCATTAACTTTCGACAGCTGTTACTTTCGACAAACGGGGTGCTGTGTGAATAATTGGTTAGCGAAACATTAGTACGACTCAACAAAATGAAACCCACCCAACCTAGTCATGCACTACAACAGCTGCAGCGGCCAACTTCAGTGTCGAGCTGAATCTATGCTGTGCCGCCATCGTGACAAATTTATGGCGGGAATTGCTAACGCTTTTTTTGTTAAGAAATATGGTGAGAAATGCGTTAGCCAGCCCTCAATTAACTTGAATGATGAAGGGCCCCGCGCTCTGAAACCTATTGTAATTTTGTTTGCCCAAGCTCTCGTGTTTGTTCTAACAAGATTCTAAAATTTCACACGACTGGTTTATGATGCGCTCGATCACTTCATGCACTGTCATATATTTATGGGTTTTACCAATAAATCAATCGGTAGTCAGCAATTGTGTGTGCCCCTCTTTGTGGTCCTTGTCTTTATCTTTCTTTGTTCTTGTCTTCGCAAAGTTTTGCAAGCAAGCATTCATTCGCGGAGCTCCATGGAAGTTCGAGTTCACCCTGAGTCGACCGCTAACGGACGTTACAAGACAGTGGTAAAGGGCGAACAACCATAGCGATACGAAGGAATGGACACAGCTTGAAATATCAGGGCAAGCGAACGTTGCCTTGCCTTTCAAATAAAAACGCTTGACTCCTCATTAAGTTCGTTGATGTGCCACTGCTCTTTCGCCATTTAAGCAAGTACAACGTGTGGGCGGGACGCCAAGGAAATTCCTGTGGTTTATCATCCAAATATATTTAGTTTACTCTGAGTTTCAAGCCTCATGCTTGGTCTCGTGGTCAAAGACATTCAATTACGAATTAATAAGGCTATGACGGAGATAAAGGCTTGACGTAAAAAGGATATTTCGCAACTGCAAATGGACATTTGGATCTGTATATATGAGGGGCGAAATTGCATTGATGACATAGTGCCTGTAAGAACGGCAGAATAAGCACTGAAATTTCTTGAAGGAAACACACCGTAAGGCAGACATTGTCGTATTTGTTCTTCAGATGAAGTACTTTAAAGCTCAGATGTTCTACCCTTCTTGCTTCGCAATCGCCATTGCACTTGGTGCGTACAGCTACGTCGAATGCGCTCAACCTGAAAAAGGAGACCTGGCAAGAGGACGGTCTGAGCTGAATTTCTGGATGGTAAGTTGTGAGCGTCACATATTTTTCGGATTATTTTTACCAGAGTCAAACGTGTCGGAGTTTGCTGCAGCAGGTGACACCGCGGGTATCGACCGGGTGTGGATCTTGGCGGAAATGCACTGAGAGTGAATTACACAAGAAAAATTGCTCACTCCTGAATTATTCTAGTCAGAATTCTGATGTCTTTGATGTAACCTTCGTTCCGGTACTGGGCAAAGTGTAGGCCAGGATTTACACGCTAATTAAGCCTAGTAAATCGTTCGGCCCAGGAGAAGGCGTGACGTTCTCTTCCACCCATGTAAGCAGTTCGGGTAGGCGAGCCTTTCACCTGCGCCTGAATTTTGCTGGGAAATTCGGAACAAGTCGCCCCATTCCAGAACACACTTCACGAACAGACACGCTTTCTACTCATAAGCAAATCCCTTTTTCAGCCTTCCATATGCCTGTATAAAATAATCGTTCTCTTGAGCTCGATGTACGCGCCAATCATGTATTTCATAACAATTCACATGAAGCCATAGAAAAGAGCTATTGGTTCGCCTTAATATTGTATCTTGTAAACAGAGGATGACGTGGTGCATTTGCCAGAGCATTCTTAGTACTGAACTTGTCAGCCACTGTTCTTTGTCTCAATATTCAAAATACGATGAATTAACCGAATTGCAAGGAACCTTATGGAAGGCTTCTACGTCGAAAATAATAAAAAAGAATTGTATTAGCTAAACATCTGCAATCGTTTGTCCTACGCAGGTCCTACAGATCTGTAAATCGTTTTCCCCTTTCATTCTCGTAATTTGTGAAAAGCCTACACGTCCATGTAACGAAAGGCGTAAAGATCAAGGGCTCGTCTTTTTGTTGAGCATCATCATATTGTCATAACCAGTGTGTTCTAAGTCTACTACAGGACGAACGCCTGACTCAACAATTTCCAAATTGACCGATTCTGAGCTAGTTGTCTCCACTATATGTCTACGAATTTCTTAATGTCATCCTTCCAACTCACCTTTTGCTTGCCCCTGTTGCGTTTTCCTTCTGCTGGTATCCATTCCGTCTTACTGTCCCCCCTATTGCAAAAACCAGATCCCCAGTGCATTTCCAGTGCGTTTTCCGTACTGGGAGCACCGGAAACGCGCTGGGAACGATGATATTTCACTGGGCGGTACACACTGGGACGCTGGCAGCGCTGGCTTTAACGGGTGTGCGCTGTCGTTGTACTGGGACAAGCTGGCATAGCTAGAATATCACTGGTACCATTGAGAGGCTCGCTGGAAAGCGCTGTACACTGGGAGGCTGCGCGCTGGCACAAGTGCGGAGCACACTGGAAGCAGCCCTAGAGACGCTGGCGCTTGTTTCACAGGCGAACGCTCTGCACTGGGCCAGTATTAGTTGATTTCGCTAGGTTTGAAAACTCTGGGAACATTTACGGCTTGGCCGTACTTCATCGCTGCTAGCTACAGTGTGCAGCAATTCGCGGCGCACGGCGTCCGCGCGCACTAGGCGCTAGCAACAGTGAATGTTTACATTTGTGCATTTTCCCCGCACTTATTTCAGACACGCAATGTCACGTCTATGAACCACTCTGGTAATAGTTCTGCTGTAGTGTTCGCTTGTGTCGAGGAGTCGGTGCAAATAAGAGCAAAATTTTACATCGCCGCGCAATTTAATGACCCTCTCAAAGCGTCGATCCCAACTAAAAAGAAAAAAAAGCACCGATCGGTATCACCGCGCTGCAAATGCACCTCTGGCGATTGCTGCCTCTTCAATTCCTTTAGATGCGCCAAAGAGTAATCATATGAGAACGCTACTTTATCAAATATACAATAATTTTAGCTTTCTCAAGGCGCCGAGCCCCGATCGGTGAGTCCCAGTATGCCCCCAATGAAGCTTGGGCATAGTGTACCGGCCGAGTCCGTCTACACGCGAACAGCACTCCAAGCCTTACGAATACGCGACTTCGACGAAACAAAATTACTGCTCTGTACAGCCTTGGCATCGGTTAAGCTGAACAGATGATTTTAGGGGCGAAGCTCCTCTTAGTCTAACCTTGTCACGCGTCCGGCGTAAGGCGTAACCGGCAGTATCTCCCGAACAGTATAATAGATGGCGCTGTCTCATAGAAGTACATACAAACTGCAGTTGAGTGATGATATTCTAGATGGTGCTGTACACAATCTCTGTCGTCATCACCATTTCTCGTCTCATTTCCTAGATGGCGCGGGTCCAATAGAAGCGTGTGCAATATAGTGCACACACTTCTTCGTGGACACCGCGTGCAAAGACTTTGACGCCAAATACAGAAACAGACCGTTCGTGCTCGTGGGTGACTTTAATGTCGACATATCGCACCGCTCCACCAACGATTGGCTCGTTCAGCACATGGCCATCAGATACTCGCTCAGGTGCATCTCCCTAGACCACCTTGCACCTACTACCGTGCGGGGGTCGTGCATAGACATCGTGTTTGCTAACATTCCCCTTAAGCCGGTTCTCGATCCCCTAGCTGTGCACTTCTCCGACAAGTGCGTAATATATAAAGGTAACTTGAAATCTCAATAAAAGTTTTCTTCACCGTACCTCACGTGTTTGCATGATGATTTTATCGGGCGAATTTCTCGGAGCATTAACGGTATCACACACAACCTCCGGAGCATCGCCCACCTCACCATGGTTCACCTCGTGTATATGCTGTGAAGTTTTTTTATTTCTTCGCGATCCTTGAAGATGAAGCGGTGAGCATCGAAGCCACGCAGTTTGAGCAAGCACGTATGTCGCGGAAAGTTGCTGCCGCACTCTTCTCTGACTCAACTGCAATCAGACGTATTTGTGGATCATTACCGGTTACTGAACAAAGATGATGAGAGGTTTCCCACTGCACTGCGCTTCCTTTTTGCGAAGCGATTAACAGTTGTGAGCTTCGATGAAGCTGTGTATGTCAGACACTGGTACTGCCGCTGTCCCAAAATATCACCGTTTGAGCGAGAAAACTGCTAAGTGCCACTTGAAGTACACGTTCAGTTATCGAGTGGCATTATATTCTACATAAAACACATCGATATCTATATATATATATATATATATATATATATATATATATATATATGCTGACTGTTCGTAAGAGCAAGAAAAGGCTATCGAGCTCGGCCATAACAGCCGATAGTCCCTGCCCATCGGTCTGGTTATATTCTTTTCAGCATTAGATATGCATTGTATAATATACTGACTGCTGTCGCCATTATTCGAATATCATGCGTGATGGGTGGCTTGGTTCATTTGTCTGACAAACGTGTGAGGTTCAACTGCGCATAAAAAGCGCGTTCGTCTTGTGCGGCAGGTCACACCACTGACTAACCTGTTTACGGGCACTTCAACGTGTTCTGGCGCAGTGGTAGTGGGCTAGGTTAGCAATGCGAAGGTGCTACGTTCGAATCCTGGTCTGCGAAGCTTTCCCCTTTTTGTGCTTCTTTTGTTATAATACGTCCTCTCGCTTTATTTATAGTTGTATATTATTTAGCATGCATGGCAGGGAAGTACCACGTTTTTTTTTGCTCTAAAGCGGTTTTGCGTGCCAGTATGCAGCGTCGTACTGGGCCCATAATCAGGCATGGCGCTGGACGCTGGCTCCCAGTGGCGCTGGGTTTTCCAATAGGGCCTCTGCTATCTGTCCTCCTCATGACGTGTCTTGTCCAAGCCCACTTCTTTCTGTTAATTTATATAAGAATATCAGTGGGCCCTGTCTTCCCCTGTTCCATTCCGCTCGCTTTTTTTATCTCTTAGCGTTACACCTATGATTTTTCTTTCCTTAGATACTGCGTGTTCCTTAATTCAATCTCTAGTTTTTTTAATTATCCTCCATGTTTATAGACCGTACGTTAGCACCACGAGAACGCAATGAATAAATATTTTCGCTTTAATTACAGCGGCGAGTATCCAGTAGTGATTTAGAAATGCCTCCCGAATGCGCTCCAGCCAGCCTTATTCTACGGAGAATTTCCTTTTCATGGGTAGAGGTCCATGTTAATAAATGTCCTGTAAATTTGTGCTCGTTCACACATTCTAAAGGCTGAATGCTAATTTCAGATTCCTCCTTTTTATCTCGACGTTTGAGCATAGTTTTGGTTTTTTCTCTATTTATTAACACGGAAGTGTCTTATGCCAGGATCCACCACGACCGCATACGCCACTACCGTAATGGATATGAAGCAGTAAAATAAACATGAACAGCAAAGAAAACACTCGAAAAATTCTCTTCATGCACGGGGAATTGAACTCACAGCAACCCGCTTCACGGCGGAAGGTGACCGGAGCTCTGCCTCTGCGCTGACGCCGCATGTGCCCGAAGTTGTACGAACGCGCTTTATATTCCTTCAAGATCTCTTCGTTCGACGCTCTCATCCGGCTCAGTGCGCGCGCAACCAGGCGTACAT
This sequence comes from Hyalomma asiaticum, assembly GCA_013339685.2. Lineage (NCBI taxonomy): Eukaryota > Metazoa > Arthropoda > Arachnida > Ixodida > Ixodidae > Hyalomma > Hyalomma asiaticum. The sequence continues at coordinate 358,811 of CM023488.1, read as the reverse complement.
TGCCAGGAATGGTGCCGCCATCCAGGAGAAACGAAGTGGATCGTTGCAGCTTACTTCTCCTCTCATTGATGGTGGCGCCATTCCAGGCGCGTTAAAAAATGCACGTGGATGCACGCGTGCGGAGTAAGGAAGCAGCGTGATAAGAAAGGACATACCCAGGTTCGTAGAGCTTCGAGCGTTTGTGCACCGATGGCGCCGTGGTAGAGCACAGACCACCCTTCATTGTGGGTGCGTTTCACCACCGACCACCCTTCGAGGGTGATGGGACCAAGAAAACTGCTGCGTGAGGAGCCCAGGCAAGGCAACGACGTTGACGGATCAATGTGGAGGAACTAAATATGATTGATACCTTTGTCGCGCGGCATTTACTATCGACGCTGTGCAGTTATTATGTAAAGTACCTCAGTTACCACAAGGGGTTAGTCATTGATGTTACGCAGGCGATGCCTGAAGGTGGATTCATCCACGTCGAACGGTGCCGTACCAGCGAAACACCGATAGATATGGCCAAATTCACCTATATACAACTATAAAAATGCTACTGCTTATGCGACATCATTTCTATTTCGTGTCATACCGATTCTTTGAGAGAGGGATCAGCTACATCTTTTAGTCCTGTTTTAACAATTTCACGGTTTAGGTATTCAGTGATGTCCTGTAGTTCGTCACCGTCTGGCTAATGAGCGAAATTTCATCTGCAAACCTTAAATTGCTCAGATGTTCTCTGTATGTTCTACTTCGCTTTTCTTCCCAGGTTTGGTATATTCAGCGACCCTCTGAATTATTACGTTGGTAGCATGGTGAACGGCCACTGCTGAGTAATCTTTCCTAAAACCAGTTTGTCCTCCTTGGTTAGTTAAAGTTGAGTATTTCTTTAAACTAGCAAAAATCACTTTCGTAAATGCTTGCATATTACTTGGAGTAGCTTAATTGATCTATAATTTTGTAACTGCCTTATAGCACCTTTCTTGCGTATTAAGACACCTTTAGTGTTTTTCCTGCTAACCGCTACACTAGATGTCTTGATACATTTCGGGAAGAGCGACGCAAGTTTTCGAAGTATGTTTCTTCCGTCTTTGACCAAGTCCGCTGTAACAGCGTCTTCACCTTCTTCGCCGCACGACGTGCCCTTGACGGCTTTTCTGACTTCGTCAGTGGTTATACATGGAAACTCAGTTCCCTCCTTCGAGCTGATGCCTAATAAAGCGACTTGGTCTCTCTGGGAGCTGTACAGTTAAGTGTAGGTGTGGAGCTTCCTATTCCGACGCCGTAGTTGCCCATCACTAGCTCTCCACTTTCTCTTGTTCTTCCTGCTTTTGTGTCAAGATCCCCCACGAACCTAATGAATCCAACAGACAATGAGGCGGACGAAGACCTTGGGGAAACGTGCAGGTTTTTACCTGTAGTAAAGTAATTATGACATAAGTAGTAAGGCACTAAAGCGGACGAAAAATTCACTTGTCCGTGGTAGGGACCGAACCTGCGATTATCAACTGATGCTGACTGCGTTATGCATGTTTAAATATGCTACAGTGTAAGCTATTATAGGCTCGTTAAAGTGACGGAAACATGTGGTCATGGTGTCCACCACCGTCGTCGCCATTGTCTAACCACTATGAGGCTCAATCTGACAAAAAAAAAACAACCTTCGTTCCTGTACAGACTTATATAGAAGTTGCGCTGCTACAACCCTGACTCTGTACAGCCTGGTTGGGCATCTTGCATTTCAGCCATGATTCTAATAATCTAGGCGAAGAAGCGGAATCCAATCCCGATTCCCCCTAAATCACTGGACACTTTCTCCACCCAGTTCAATCAATCAGTCCACCCTTACAAAAATGCGCTTTGCGTTTCAATTTACTTCGTATCGGGTTCCTTTTGAGTTTATAGATAATCATTTAAATGGCAATTTCTATTGAGCGCCCTCAATGAAAATCTAATTGGCATAATAATAGAAAGCGTCAATTGACTCTCAGTCAATACCAATTCAATTGGTAAAATTAAGCAAGGTTTCATTGAATCGCACTCAGTGGAAATCTTATTGACCCTATATCAAACGCTGCCAAAATGATCTCATTTTAGTATCAACTACATTCTACTTCGTATGTCAAATTTACAACATTTATCTCTTGTATAATGTTTGCTACCATGGCCGACCGGGATTACGCATGACGTATAGCATCAGTGCTGTCTGAAACGTTCTCTTGTGGATATTTTTGGCGGAACATCACTCTCGGTAATACTCGCCTTGCACGGCGCATAAGCAATATTGTCATTAATATTATAACCCTTACTGAAGCAGCCATCTATAACTTAAATCTGCAGGCAAGCGTGTCTTTTCAGGCAGCGAAATGATTGGCGTTCATAATCACAATCTACACGGAAGCTAGTGAGAAAAATATTCTCGCTGATTCCGTGTGTATGGCATCTTCACTCCCTTTCCCCTACCCCTACGGACGCTTAGCCGTGCTCCCTACATGGGCTGCAGAAATTAGCGTCATTTCCTAACCTGAACCACAATCATTAATCAAACAGCGATTTATTATGGCTAATATCACTGCATATCAACTAAGATAAAAACACAGATAAAGCCTGTCACGCATGTTAACTACTGAGGGTACGTGAAGCTTTCATGTGCCAGCCAGGGGAAACTGGCAGAGGTAGAAACAACTTTATTTTGGAATAGTTTATACAGAAGCCTCAGGGGGAAGGGGTAATTTGCAAAAAGCACAAGAACGCCTACGTGCCTGCACGTGCAGCGCTGTAAAAGATGGTGCTCAAGTTTACTCCTGTATTTCCGCGACCAAAACGAAGTGTGTTGCTTGCGCGAGCAAAAAACAATAAATACCTCGCTCTGCAGCCTCACGTCATAATAAAGTTCCGATCAGCTAACAAACACGCTCGTAATTGCAGGGGAAGCAATCGAAATGTGCGAGTCTGTGTTTGTGGCTTCGCTTGTGCGTCGGAGCGATACACCCTCTCCTTTTAAATGCGAAGCATTCTTAGGCGAACTTCGGCGAGTTTGAACCTATCTATCTATCTATCTATCTATCTATCTATCTATCTATCTATCTATCTATCTATCTATCTATCTATCTATCTATCTATCTAGCCGCCTACGATTTTTGTGCTCTCCTGGCCGTTTCGCTAATCGGATGTTTACGAAAATTGGTGTGCCCCATCATGGCTACACGACGAACATAAATGACAGGCCATACCATGAAAATCATGACATACATATCATGCGCGGCATGATTTACATGCCACGGTCTTGGTGCTCTCCTGGCCGTTTCGCTAATGGGATGTATGCGAAAATTGGTATGGCACAACATGACTGCCTGACGAACAAAAATGGCAGGTCATAACATGAAAATAATTACATGCATGTCATGAGCGGCATGATTTACATGCGACGGTCTTGGTGCTCTCCTGGCCGTTTCGCTAATGGGATGTATGCGAAAATTGGTATGGCACAACATGACTACCTGACGAACATAAATGGCAGGTCATAACATGAAAATCATGACATGCATGTCATGAGTGACATGATTTACATGCAACGGTCTTGGTGCTCTCCTGGCCGTTTCGTTAATGGGATGTATACGATAATTGGTATGCTACAACATGACTGCATGGCGAACATGACTGACAGGTCACAACATGAAAATCATGATATGCATGTCGTGAGCGACATGATTTACATGCCACGGTATTGGTGCTCTCTTGGCCGTTTCGTTAGTGGGATGTATAGGAAAATTGGTATGCAACAATATGACTGCATGGCGAACGTAAATGACAGGTCATAACGTGAAAATCATGACATGTATGTCATGAGCGACATGATTTACATGCCACGCGTTTCGTTAATGGAACGAATACGGAAATTGGCATGCCACAACATGACTGCATGACAAACATAAATGACAGGTCATAACACGAAAATAATGACATGCATGTCATGAGCAACATGATTTACATGCCACGGTCTTGGTGCTCTCTGGGCCGTTTCGTTAGTGGGATGTATAGGAAAATTGGTATTGAACGATATGACTGCATGACGAACATAAATGACAGGTCATAACATGAAAAGCATAACGTGCATGTCATGGGCGGCATGATTTACATGCCAGGCGTTCCGTTAATGGGATGTATATTAAAATTGCTATGGCACAGCACGACTGCTTGACAAACGTAAATGACACGTCACAACATTAGAATCATGATATGCGTGTATGAGCGGCATGGTTGACATGCCGCAGTCATGGTGCTCTTGCGGACGTTTCGTTAACTTCTATGTACCAAACTCGGTATAGGCTCCTTGCAGTCGACTTTTCCATGGGCGACATCAGCGCCAGAATACACAGCCTGTTGGACAGATGAAGCAAAAAACTGGACAGACTGTGGCCGGAGAATACGCAAACGCGACGGGCGCGTCTCCAACTCTGTAGCAGTAGGTCTACACAGCGCGTCCCAACTTTATCTTGTTTTGTTTCTTTGAGACGCGCGCTCCAAACCTGCAGCAAAACTGTTCCAGAGAGTCCCGAGCGTGCGTGTGCTTTCTTCCTAGCACGCCGAAAAAGCAGCGAACAAACGCGCGCGTCGCTGTCGCCTTGGCTTCCACCATGCGCTGGCTATGAGCGGCGAACGCGCGTGTCTCATAAGTGCACCCCAAGTGGCGAATGTCAGCGACACTGAGCCGTCCGACGAGAGCTACGTAGCGCCCTCTGCTCAGTCGACGGAGCCCATAGCGAGACAACAATGCAAACCCATTTTACGTTCCTTATGCGTGCTTCGCATTTCCTGGATTCCCACTGCACGTGGGATCTGCCAATTTTTTCTCTACGGACTATTCGTGTAGCCTTTCCAGCGTTGCAGCTCATGTATGAAACGTGTCAGTGGTGGCGACAGGACACTGTCGCGCAGGGCCAACGTGGCCCAACATGAGGCAGAATTTTTTAGAAGTGTGCGCGCGCGGTCGTGGTGTGACTAAGGTGGCCGAAGGGTGATGTTACTAAGGTGGTGTTTTCTGAAAGCACACGGACATGGCGAACGAGCCCACCAGTGCTTTCAGCAGAGATCACCGTAGCGAGGAATCGACAGCCCGTTGCTTGTTCTATGGACTATAGGCTCGCACGCCACGGATAGGGCCACGTGTTAGCAAGTACTCTTACGGCTCATCGGACTTCTTATCTCTTCTGATCGCGCGTTAAGTATTGCTCATTCTCCTTGTATGTTTTGTTAATAGGGTTTTCTTGCATGTTTTTTTTTTCTTTAGCTCTATGGCCTTTCCGATTTTCTTGCCAAAGAGGCACACGTGGGAGACGTTTATTCTTTTCGTTGGAATTTCACCTTGATCTTAGCAGCGTGTGTGTATCATACAGATGTAAAACATGCAGGACCTTGTAGCGCTCGTAGTCTTTTCTTTTCCTCCCATTACCTGCTTCCTCATGCCCCTAGTCTGCAGTGTTCGTACCCATTGAGGTCATGTGCCTGTTATGCTCCTAGTCTGTGTGTGCCTACTGCGGACGCAAGTTTCTGAATATGAATCCGCAGTAGATACACGGCGCAGGCTATTTTTTTTTACTATTGCGGTTTGCATTATTGCGTAGCAGCGTCTATTGATCGAGCTCAATAAAAGCTGAATACCCAGTCTTTGCTGCTGTTTCAATTGCAACTCATTAGAAATAGCCAAAACAAGCTCAGCTGCAGGTCAATTGGCGCTTTTGACTGACCAAAATACGCTTAATTGGACGCAAAAGGAGACTTCCAATTGAGACACGGTCGCCAATCTGTTTATGATTTTCAATAGAAATAGTCGATTGGTATTAAGTTGTACACAATACACCTTATGGGGGAAACTCAATACAGCCTGAATGAATCCCTAAGCATTTGTTAAGGGAATCAATATTTTTTATTCACAGTAACTATATAAAAAGGAGGATATAAAAATGGAGATCCCGCAGTACTAACTGCATTAGACCTCCTCTGCATAATAAACATGAAAGTGTTTGCACAACTACTAGCAAAGTGAATGCGATTACAAAAATAAATATATAGACGCAGATAATGAGCAAATTCAAATGCAGGCGAACAACAGCTTATTGCAGTAAGGTAAACGAGGAACAAATAAACAAAAGAAGAAAGAGATGGAAAAAATACACTATAGCTGAACCACAAGACATACACGATATACTACGAGACAGCGAGCGGGGTTCAGTTCTCTAAAGCGTGGTGTGCACCACAGTCGATTGCGCTGACAAATCAATAATTAGAAATATCCGTGTTTTACGGCAATAGGGCGGCAATAAGACACGTGCACACGCTACTGGATATGTGCTACTGTTGCGCCAAGATGTGTGCCTCGATACACTTTCCTTCGAATACATATATACCTGTATAGCAAAACGAAATTTCAGTGGAAGTCATCCCCTTTCATTTGCCCTGTCCTTTTGTTTCTTGTGAGCACTGCTCTGCAAAATTCTTTCATAATTGATTATACCAACTCGTCGAACGTTAAACGTGAATAGGGAGCGTGGTCAACGCACGCCTGATCTTTTCAAGAGAGAGCATCTAGCATGCGCGAACCTGGCAGCCGGATTACGTCGCAGTACTCGGATGCAACATCCCCATCCTGGCCCTCTTAATTCAAAACTCACGTTCAGAAGCACCGACACTTGCGCTATGGTACAGCCCTACGAGCAAAGACAAAATATGTCATATCATTGGCTTACATGGAATCGATTGTACGTCATCTGTCGGTGGACGTGGGGCATGCGTGCTGCGCCAAGGCACAATT
>CM023488.1:262546-351915 GCA_013339685.2 Hyalomma asiaticum | reverse complement strand
GAAGAACATCGAGTTGTGATTGACGTTTCTTTTAACAGCCCTGTTTTTTATGGACATCGCGCAAGTGCATTGGCGAAAGCAAATTCCTTTCCTGGTCGTTGTCATGCTCATAGAGAATCCTCGAAGAGTAAGGCACATGCGTTGAAGGAGAACAGGACAATTACACAGCAGTTTCTTGAAGATTCGTTCCAATGGTGGGACTGTAGCGTGACCATTGGTTGTTCTAATATATAGACCCTGAGATTAATAGAGCCGTGAACTATTGATAGCTAGGTTAACGAGCGAGGGAGCGAGAGAAGGACGAACAACTCTATTTCTTATAGAAACGAGAAGCTAGTGTTTGTGTTCGGGTACCACCTATGACTCAAACGTCATCCGGGCAATAACGAAGGCGTTTATGCAACACTGTATTTACACAAGAAGCAAGATGATCGAATAATTAGGTAAAGTAGAAAGCAGAGTTACAGAATACAGCAGAAATACATAGCGACTGCAGTAAATGTCCGAATGGCGGAATGAAAAAACAGAAAAATTTCACCGACGGGCAAGTTGGTGATCGGTCACTGCAGCAAGCGAATGCAGGGAGGAGACAGTCGAAGTTAAAGCAGCTCGGTGGACGCGATGCCCGACGCCGTGGTCAAGAACGCTGTTCACAGCTGAGACGTTGTGCTGGAGCGCGTTCGGCGTCTGCTCTGCTGAACTCGGCGGGTGGCTTGCGCTCGCTGAAGTGGCAGCCGCATTTGCCTGGTGGGAACGTCCTGGCGACGCTCCACCCAAGCCAGGCCCGAAGTCAGAGGTGGTACGGCGCCAGCTGGGAGCCCGTTGAGACATCGAGTCCGCAACCCGACGGGTCCCTACTCCCAAGCCCTGGCTCCTTGGTGACCCAGCCACGTCTGCGTGGCTCTTCTCCCGAACCCTCGGCCTCTTCGTGCCTTGTTGCAGTGTCGCCTCTTAATTCGCCGAACGGCTTCACGCTATCATGTGCAATGACGCAATGCGTCGTCGGCTTCATTCAACGCATCGGTGGTGCGCACTTTAGACACTTTGCAGTGCTTTGTACCACAGGCCATTTCACTCATAGCACTTGGGTTTCCTTTTCAGTTAATGCGCTGTCATGCGGCGCTTTAGAGGCGGGAAGAGTAAGTTATGGGGTGTCATCTTGCCAAATGACTGCTGCGACAACGTACTGACTCTAGTCCACGGGCAGGTTCTCTCGTTTGGACTTGCGGAATTAAGCTAGGACTGGGACTCTAACAAGACTACCTTGTAACCCTTGTGGACTGTTTTCCCGCACTACTTACCACGTCCAAGTGGCGTCCTTCTTAACGAGCTCCCGAATAGCTGCGGATGCGTCCGAAGGGTTTCGGATGAACCAAGACACAAAGTTTATGATTAATGCTTCAAGCCCCTTACGGTTCTTCGGCGGTGGCACATGCATAATAGTGTTGATCATTTCCCGAGTCCAGTGGCCAGAAATGGTGTCATAGCACACGCAGACAAGGACGAGAAAGACACAACAGGCGTGCTCAGGAGGTGGCACATCTAATGTAGGCCGGCCAGCAAAAATGGGCATTTCATTTAGATGAGCTTTCATTGCGTTCCCTACAGTGTTCAAGCAAGGTGGCGAGGCTCTTGTCGTGCCTTTGCCTTGTCTTTCTCCTGGCCAATACATGGCCCATAACGACAGCTGTACTAACCAAGCTTCCGGCAACCTCGCACACGGCGCCTCGAAAGAATAACGGGACTTACGTTATTCCGAATGGCATACGCAAAAATTGTGCCATCCGAACGGCATGCTCATGAGGGAAATACAAGAAGTGTGTCAACGTGGCGTGTCAACGACGGTGAAAAATTGGCCACTTTCAGGTGCGGCAGTATGTCTACCTATCCAGACATAATCAGATGCTCCCTCAAAATTTCCTTCTCTAAGTCTCAAGGATCCAAGGATATGCATATCCTATCCTTCCTGTGTACAACGACCATATATCTGCACCACGACCATGGCTCTGTCGTCTTCTCATTGACGCCATGTGATGATAGCAGGTTCTTTCCTTTCACGGATTTTTTTGAACGACTCTCTCAGGTGAAACCTCCGAGCGTCTAATCGAGGACAAAGCCGTTTTTTTTCACACAACACACACACACAAAGATTTTAATATAAACTGATAAGAAAAGAGAGAAAGTAAACTACAAGCACTTCAGAGAGAAACGAAGTGGAAAAGACAGTACGTCCTAATAGAATCTCTATAGGCGCTACGTGTGACCTGGCAGGTTTTTGTCTCTAGGGTGCGGTAGTGATGTGACAAGGTGACACAGGTGAATCGGACGGCTCACCAAATTGTCGATGTGCTTCGTGAAGAACGAGTGAGCGAAATGCAGCCGGCTCGGAAAGATGAGGTGATCGAAGCGCAGCTGGCTTGCGAAGATCGCCATGCCAGATGTTTGGTGGCGACGGCGGACGTGGTGTTACGACTGGCCTGCTACAAGAGCCGGCGAGCGGGTAGCGTGGTGGTGAGGGGTGAAAACGACCCGCAGGCGCCAGGTCTCAGGACGACGAGAGCCGGGGCAGAGTGGACTTCAAGGACGTTTAATTCACATATTTACAGCAATAATGACGGAGTAAAAGTAATGCAAAAAAGGCGATGCAAAAAGCAATGGTAAAAAGCGATTCAAAAAATGTCGAGAGTGAGCTCGGCGGCTCGTCTTATACATCTCAAGAGTCCATTGTTCGGGAACATCTTGCATCGGTGTCCAATCATGGCACGAGGGTCCGTTAGAAGGGGTCGTCCCTCCGACACCCACAGTACCCGCCTCCACATTCCCTCTCCATGTTCGCCTCGAGTAGGAAAGGGGCAAAAGCACTGCCTTCTGCGGGCAAAGTAGCAGCGCTCGCACACACACCCACGCGCACACACACGCACAAACACCGCGGGTGAGCAGCGACATTTGGCGGCGCCACCTTGTCGCGGACGCATCTGGTCCAAGCGAGTCGGGTATACGTTTTCCCGGGACACTGTGCTGACGGGCACCTGCAGTGTCGAGCCCCAGCAGCGATGGCCTGGTGGGTGACCGAATTAATCACCCTCCTGAGGGGGACACTGCAATGCAGGCATACAGCCACGTGCACCGTTCCTGGTAGAAAGCCCGGTCGTAACAGTGGGCAGCTAGGCGGCTCGACCAGGTGGTAGCCGCATCCTGGTCGGGCATCTCAGCGTGGAACTCGGACCCGTAGCCCGACTGTTCCCGCTATGCCTACAGACACAGGATTCAACGGGTCCTTGCCTGGAGCTAGCGAGCCATTGGGGTTCCGATGGCTGGAGTCGGGTCAGCAAGAGGTCCCGGTCGGGTAAAGCCCTTGTGGCTCGGGTACGGAACCCGACTGCCGTCTTCAACGCCCGGTATGGTGGACGACCCGCTGCCTTCCTCGAACTCTCCTTCCTGGAACTCTCTTTCGTGGAACCCCTTTAGTGGAACTCCCCTGGAACTCGATGCCGCTCGCTTTTCTTTTCTTTCTGCTTACTTGTTCCTCGCTGATTGGCCACCGCTGTGCCACCGTGTTAATCAGCCAGTGGCCGCTAGGAACTCCGTGGATGTTTGTGGTTAGCTGCTTTGTTTTCTTCTCTTATTTAATTTTGCAACGCCACGCCTTTCTTTCTCATTCGTCGACATTTTTCATGTGCCGTCCTTCTGGTCCGCGAGCGTCTTCTCACGTCGTCTTCTTTTCCATTGCCTCACTTCTTTTTCTTTTCTACGCGCGCTTTTTAAACCGCGCACATCACACATCACAATAAGCCCCCCTTCGAAATAAGTTTTTTTGTTTCGTAAAAAAACTGCAGAGATGTGCGCGTCACGTTAAGCACAACACGTTCACACACAGGACAACAATCGTTCACATAAAGACACTTAATGCACCTTCACACTACAATACTAGTGACACACTTAGCGCACTTTTACACTTAACAACAGAAGTTGTGGTGGGTCTACACAGAGTTTAAACAACGACAAGATCATACACAAAGAAATGTCCATCCCCAGTCCAGAATTCAAAAACAAGAGAGCCTCCGGTTGTCATAGTGCCCCTACGTTGTTGCGTCCCAAACAAGACGTATGGCACATTTCACACACTTAAAGAAAAGTATAGCAAACGCTCGTAGATGCTTCCGCTGAGACGCGTCTCTTCCTATACACCACAAAAGACTCGGACTCTCTGTCGAGCTAGTAGTCAGAACCCGGCAATGACACATGCGCACTGCGCATGTGTCACCGCTCCATGCGCACTGCGCCAGACGCGTTCGAAAGGTCCTTTCTGCCACGTCAACGCATAGGCTATGCCTATCAACGGTGAACTCTCGTGAACCCACAGACGGAATAAATTTTGAATTCATGAACACCCCAAAAGGTGCATCAGCGTTCTTGCTGATAGAGCCCTGTATAAATATTGCGGCACAGCTTGGGGTTTCACTGAAAGGACCCAGTTCAGGCGCCTTTGTCTCTGTACCCTGACTCTGCCTAGAGAGTATTTGAACACTCGCCTCTTCATTTTCCTCTAGAACGCTATATAATTCTAGTCCAGTTCCAACAGATTTTATACCGCATTCTTGCGCTTTATACTAATAATAATACTAATAATACTCTTTATTCTGGCATGTGTAAAACAGTTACATGCCACCGAGATCAGGCAAGAGGAAACAGACGTAGCTGTTTCCTGACTAGGCCTACATCCCGGCACGTCAGCCCATCAGGATAGATCTGCCCATCAGGATCATTTTCCCAGCTTATGCCATCGCCTACTGCTTGCTGTACTGTGACCGCCTTGAGCCCTTGCTCATTCTCTCCGACCATTCTCGAACAGATCACATCTGTGGTTTGAGAAGCTAACTTCCCTCTATTTAGGAGAAGGTCCTTTAAATGGTCCTGGACCGAGCTAGTGACATGTGTAACCGCAGCCCGCGGCACACCCGAACAATGGCCGACAAACGCCTCCGAGTTTTCTGAACGGCCTTGACCGTCCTGTTTTGGAGGTTCTCTTGCCTCCTCAATTATGCTAGGCCTCCTAGAGGGTCTACCAGAAAACTGATCCTCTATGGAACTTCCATGTTCCTCCGTCCCGAACTTGCTATTCGGTTTATCAAGCTCACACAAGGTATAATTACTTCCTTGGCTGCCTACCTCAAATACCATCGTCTAAATTAAATTTAGCTGCACGTCTCGCTGAATGCCACAGCGACGCGCATGATCGCCATTCAACAGAGGTTCAACATTCTCCTGAGCAGTGCTCTTAGAGAACACGTCAAACACCGGCTCGCTGGAGCTCCCACCTAACGACCATTCGCGCCTCTGTTTTTGAAAGTTCGCCTTTTCAACGTCAGCGAGCCTAAGCTGCAGCTGGAGTATTCTCGTTTTAAGTTCACGAACCTTCGCTTTTTCGCTAATTTCGAGATCTCTCTCTCTCTCTCTCTCATTTCTCTCTCGAATTCCATGCGCACTCTTTCTTCCTCTAGTTCTGCTGCTTCGCGTTCGTCACACCGCGCATTTAACTCCGCGCCCTCAAAACCCATGCGTAGGTTTCGTGGGCTTTTAATGCGTAAGCAAAGCCGAGGCACCGAGGCGGTCGCGATCGTATCAACAACGCAACGTCGTCTTCTCTGCGCGCTTCTCGCGAGCCACTGGCGCCTGTCTCACACCACTGACGCGCTGTAACATTTCTCCTCTCCCAGACGAAGCCCTCCGGGCGAATCACTCCTGCTGCCTGCATGTGAAAGGCTTTAGACGGGCGACATGCGTCACGTCAGTTTTAGATGAGCGTCTTCCGCTTGAATTGAGGCGTGCAATTTTATAGGCCACCTCGCTCAGACGCTCTAGGATTACCAATGTTCCGGCGGATTCCGCGAGTAGCTTTTGGCACAAGCCACGCTTGCGTGCGGGGGTCCACAGCCAAACGAGGTCACCGGGAACATAGGTGACATTCCTGTGGTGACTGTTATGGCGTGCTTTTGAACAGTCCTGTGAAGCCAACGTACGTAAACGAGCTAGTCGACGGGCCTCATCTGCACAACACAAAACCCCTGCGATGGCCGAGTCGTCATGAACAACAAAAGAGAAGATAGTATCCAGCGTATGTCGAGGTGGACGAGCCTACAGGAGGTACAAAGGACTATAGCCGGTGGTCTCGTGTTTCGCAGAGTTGAAAGCGTACGTCACGAATGGCAATACTTCATCCCAGTTCTTGTGGCCTGAAGCGACATACATCGATAACATGCTAATCAATATTCGGTTCGTACGCTCAACCAAACCATTTCTCCTTGGGTGATGTGGAATGTCGGAACTTCGAGGCACACAAACAAAGTAATTCTTCGACGACATAGGCCATAAACTGGCGACCACGGTCACTTATTATCACGCGGGGCGGCCCGTGTCGGAGTATAATCGAATGCAGCATGAACTTGGAAACCTCAGTTGCGGTGGCGGACGGTAGGGCTGCTGTCTCACAGTAGCGTGTCAGGTAGTCGGCGCACACGATTATCCACCGGTTGCCTTTTGATGAACGCGGAAACGGTCCGATCAGGTCTATGCCAACTTTTTAGGGGCGAAGCTCTTTAAAGCGGCACCCGTTCGTCCCTCGTCGTAGTCGTAGTCGTAGTGCGTAACCAGTCTTACGCTTTGACCTCCAAGGTGGTGCCGGTGGGAGATTTCTCCTGTGCGTTGTTGAACAACAAAAAAATTCGCAGCGTGCGCGTTGACTAAACGCCGAATTCTTCTGTCTCTCATTCCCCATTAGCAGCCATTGGCATGTTCCAGTAGGAAACGTTAGTAGAATTAGAAGTGTTAAAAGCCGACTTCTGCTATCTCTCATTCCCAGTAGCAGCCATTGTTTACCTCCAAGGTAGTGCCTGGTGAGATTTCTCCTGTGCGTGATTAAACAATAAAAATTTTGTTCAAAACGCCGTTGATTGATGAAATAAACCAACGAAAGACGCCAGATGTTTTCTAAAAGCAAAACGAAAAGACGCCAGATGTTTCTAAAGCAAAACGAAAAGACGCCAGCTGCTTAACGAAAGACGCCAGATGTTTCTAAAGCAAAACGAAAAGACGCCAGCTGCTTAACGAAAGACGCCAGGTAAAGCAATGGTTTTCATCTGCAACCAGTGCAAGAACCACTTAGCTTACATTTCGCCGACCACAAAGCGGTCATAATGAAAGGACAACGGAAAGCAGCAATAAAAGTTTGATAAAACATTTAATCAATCGTTTCACGTCATTTTTCTCGGGCGAATTAACGGAAGAAATTTCATGGTTTAACCGATGATTACTTCCAGGAGCTTCGCCCAATCTCAACATCATTCACCTCGTGGATCTGCCGTCAATTTTTTTCAATAGGGGAGCTGGGGGGTGTTACTGGCTGTAGTTGACCGGCTGAAGCAGCAGTTGGTCGCTTGTGGCTCTGACACTGTGTACAACTGGCTACATACACATCAATTGTCTTGCGCATTCGAGGCCAGTAAAATTGATCTTTGGTGCGATGCAGCGTTCGTGCAGCTCCAAGATGACCAGACGTGGGGTGATGGTGTGTTACATACAGAACAGACGATCGAAGAGATTCTGGAACCACCAGTAAAAAGCGGGCGCCAGTCGTGAATAAATTCCTCTTGTACGGAAGGTCATCTCGGATACACTATGGGTTTTCGGCCATGGAACCTTCTGCTGCTGAGAAAATGTTTTTCAAGCTGGGGTCTTTGCGCTGCTCGGCGGCGAAAGTCAAAGCGTCGGGAAAGTCACGCGACAGAGAAGCGATAAGATGGTCGAAGTTATCGGCGTCACAATCTATTGTAGGTAGTGGCATCCTAGAAAGGCAATCCGCATCGGCGTGTCGACGGCTACTCTTGTAGGAAATAGTAAACGCGTATTCTTGTAAGCACATGGCCCATCGCGCGAGGCGACCGGATGGATCCAGAAGGTTCCCCAACCAACACAGGGAATGGTGGTCGGTTACAATGGTGAAGTGGTGGCTATATATGTAAGAGTGGAACCACTCTACGGCGAATACTACCGCTAAGCACTCCTGTTTGGTCACGGTATAATTGCGTTCAGGTTTGCTTAAAGAGCGGCTCGCGTAGGCTACGACATGTTCTTTGTCCATAATCAAAAGAAGAGGCGTGCAGGACACGGACACAAGGAGAGCAGTGAACACCACGAACGCCGTGGTGTTCTCTGCTCTCCTTGTGTCCGTGTCCTGCACGCCTGTTCTTTTGATTAGGACTGTTACCAACTCGCTCAACTTTCTGTCCTTTTGATATTCTTTGTTGTCAGCGCGTTGAATGAGGACGGTGCCGACGCCAATGTCACTTGCGTCTGTGTGAATCTCCGTTGGTAATGTAGGATCAAAGTGCCCAAGTATTGGCCGCGAAGTTAATAATACCTTCAGTTGGCGAAATCGGCGGCCCCTTCAGGAGTCCAGTGGAACGGAGTGTTCTTCCGTAAAACATTCGCCAGGGGGTGTGCGACATCCGAAAACCCACGTATGAACCGGCGAAAATATGAGCAGAGCCCCAGGAAACTGCGTAGCTGCTTCACAGATTTTGGTTGTGCGAATGATTCAACTGCTGCTGTCTTCTGCGGGTCAGGCCTAATGCCGTGTCTATCCACGAGATGTCCTAATACCAGTGTTTCGCGTTCGCCAAAACGGCACTTCTTCGAGTTGAGCACAAGACCGGCCTTCTTAACGTGGTCGAGTACTATATCTAAACGAGTGTTATGTTCGTGAAATGTGCGCCCAAAAATGACGACGTCATCAAGATAGCACATACAAATCTGCAATTTCAGACCACGCAGAATGGTGTCCATGATTCTTTGAAATGTCGCAGGGGCATTGCACAGTCCAAACAGCATGACGTTAAATTCATACAGCCCATCAGCCGTAACAATATATATTGAAACAAGGTGTGTTCTAGCGACACTTGAAGGTGCCGCGACTGAATAAGCCTACTCAGTTGGGACGGGTCACATAGCGCACACCACACAAACCTCAACGTCTACTTTCACACTGAATCGCCGCTGGTGCCGATATGCTCTGCTACAATCACTCCCCGCACAGAAAGGAGCCAACCTGGCGACCTAGGGGAATGACACGACAGTGAGGTCGTAGTATTGTTTGAGCCGCGCTGCGTGCACAGTTTCACGTCCTCGACAGCGGCGGTCGGACGGTGGTATAAGTGGCTCGACGACCTAGTCCACTGCAGATATCTGCGCGACAACACGGTAAGGTCAACGATCGAGTGAAAGAAGCTTGGTGGAAAGTCCGGGTGCAGTCGGTGGTACCCGGAGCCAAAGCGGCAGCCCCAGAGTGTTGTGGGCATTGGAGTAAGAAGCGTCATGGCGGGATTGCTGGCGCCATTGGTCTTGCACGGTGAAAGAGCGCGTGAGTTGACAGCACTCTTCGGCATATGCAGCTGATTCGGAAGCAGGTGTCGTTTCAGTAAGGTCGGGTCGGTAGGGGAGAATGGTGTCCATTGAGCAGGATTCACGTCCATATAACAGAAAGAAAGGAGAGAAGCCGGTGGTGGTTTGCGGCGCAGATGTACACGCGTAGGTGCGAACAGAAGTACGCGATCCCAATTTCAGTGGTCTTCCGATGAGCATGGCGAGCATGTCACCAAGGCTGCGATTGAAATGCTCAGTCATGACATTTGTTTAGGGATGTGCGCGGACGTGGTGCGGTGAATAATGCGACACTCCTTCAGCAGTGCCTTAATGGCACCGGGCAGGAAGACACGGCCGCGGTCCCTTAGCAATTAACGTTGTGCGCCATGTCGTAAGATGAGATTATGAAGAATGAAGCCGGCGAGGTCTTTCGCCGTGGCAGCTGGTAGCACAGACGTTTCGGCATAGCGTGTGAAATGGTCGACGGCGACTATGATAAATCTGTTTCCGTCAGAGGTGTTGGGGAGAGGACCATATAGATCGATTCCGACGCGATCGAATGGTCGTGCCGGGCATGGTAGGGGTTGTAGAGGCCCAACAGTTCTGTGGGGCGGTTTCTTTCGGCGTTGGCATGCGGGACACGACCTGATCTATTGGCCAACATGTCAGTGCATTCCGCGCCAGTAATACCTGAGTCGAAGGCGGGAGACGTTTTGAATACACCACTCTGGCCACATTGAGGGTCGTCCTGGAAGGCTGAGCAGATGTCGGAGCGTAGATGACGAGGAATAACGAGAAGTCACCCGCTGCCGTCGTAGAGATATTTTCATAGATACAACAAGCCTTCACGCAAGACAAAATGTTAGGCCTGACGACGAAGGCATCGCGGCACGGGTCTGTGCGAATTGTTGCATAGGACGTCAAGAAGGGAAGAGATCCAGGGATCCTTGCGCTGTTCAGCCGGCATGTCGGTGATACTAAGAGATCTGACGCCGTAGGTGGAAGTTGGTAAGTGGTCAGGGTCAGACGGCAGCGGTGAACGGGATAGGGCATCAGCGTCAGAATATCTGCATCCCGAGCGATAAACGTCGCGTATGTCATATTCCTAAAGTCGTAATGCCCAACGAGCGAGGCGGCCAGTCGGGTCTTTCATAGACGATAGCCAGTACAGGGCATGGTGGTCAGTAACCACGTAAAACTGGCGCCCGTAAAGGTAGGTGTGGAATTTTCCGAACGCCCAGGTAATTGCCAGACATTCCTTTGCTGTTACAGAATAGTTAGATTCTGGTTTTGTGAGGGCGCGACTAGCATATGCAACAACGTACTTGCCACAGCCGTTTTTTCATTGTGCAAGAATGGCACCAAGACCTACACAGCTCGCGCCTGTGTGGATTTCAGTATAGGCGCGCTAGGTTCAAAGTGGCGCAACACCGGGGGCGACGTGAGAAAATATCGGAGCGTCGTGAATGATTTTTCACAATCGGAATTCGAAGCTGACAAGTTGGCGCTGCCAGAAAGAAACCGAGTCAAAGAGGCGATGATCAGGCAAAGTTGCGGATAAAACGTGGAAAGTATGAACACAACCCTATGAAGCTTCGCAGCTCCTTTAGTGTAGTGGGCTTAGGATACTCGGTACCGCGCGTAGTTTTGCTGGGTCTGGTTGAATTCCCTCTTTAGAGACGACGTGGCCTGGAATTGTGAGCTCTCGAGCCGCATTTTCATGTTTAATTGCAAGCCCGCGGCTCTGAGACACTCAAGAACTTCCTCGAGGCGAGCGAGATGAGATCTAAAGTTTGCGGAAAACACCACGATGTCGTCTAAGTAGCAAAGGCACGTGTGCACTTGAGCCCCCTGAGAATCGTGTCCATCATCCACTCAAAAGTGGCAGGCGCATTACGAAGGCCGAACGGCATTACGTTAAATTCATATAACCCGTCAGGGGACACAAAAGCCGTTTTAGCGCGGTCCGCTTCAGCAACCGGCACTTGCGAATACTGAGAGCGCCAATCAAGCGAAGTGAAATATTCGGCACCTTGAAGGCGATCCAGAGCATCGTCGATTCGGGGCAGGGAATAAACATCTTTGCGTGTGATCTTATTGAGCCGGCGATAAACTACGCAAATCCAGATGGAACCGTCCTTTCTTCGTACCAGCACGACTGGAGATGCCCGAGGACTGTGAGGCGGCTGGATCACGCCACGTTGCAGCATGTCGTCGACTTGTTCGCTGATGATGTTGCGCTCTGCTTGTGATGCCCTGTACATACGCTGGCACAGTGGTGCTTCGTGAGAGGTGTCAATACGGTGCACAACCGTTGACGTGCGGCCCAAGGAGGGCTGTCCGAGATCGAAAGAGGCAAGAAAACTGGCAAGTAGTTGAACAACCTGGTCACGCTCAGGTTGCATGAGCGGGCTATCGATGCTGCGCAGGAAGACGTCTTGGTCAGGTGAGACGGATACGGCGGCAGAAGTCACGGTGGCGAGAGGAAATGGCGTACCATACGTTGTGTCAAATGTGAAAATTTCGTCTAAAGTCTCGAGACGTTCAACGCATTCCCCACGTAATAGAGTTGAAGGGCAGGGGAACGGGTTGCACGTGTATACCGCAGCGGAACCATTAGCAAGTGTGACAACGGCGAATGGGACTACAAGGTTGCGGCGACGCGCACATTCCACAGATGGAGCATAAAGCGCGGTTAAATCGGTCACAGAATCGCAGCAGTTTTTTTGTTGTTTGTTTTTGTGGGTTTTTACGTCCCAAAACCAGCTCTGATTATGATAGACGCCGTACTGGAGGTCTCCGGAAATTTCGACCACCTGGGGTTCTTTAATGTGCACTGACATCGCACAGCACACGGGCCTCAACATTTCGCCTCCATCGAAATGCAGCCGCCACGGCCGGGATTCGATCCCGCGACCCTCGGATCAGCAGCCGAGTACCTTAGCCACTAGACCAACGTGGCGGCGCTATCGCAGCAGTCGGAAACTAAGGCGGTAGGGAAAGGCGAAATGACGACGTCAGCAGCGACAACCACTTTAGGAAAACTGCACGGGAGGTCTTTGGTCACAGAGGGGAACGGCGACAAGGCGAGTTGTGCGCGAGCGCAGTCGGTAGTCGCGTGATGTGCAGAAAGGAAATCCCAGCCCAGGATAACATCATATAAGGCATGGGAAAGGACGAAAAATTCGATGACGTAGAGCGAATCTTGCATTAAAACACGAGCGCTACACGTGGCCGAAGGCTTGATGTGCTGCGATCTAGCTGTACGAAGCGAAAGATCAAGAAGCGGAGTAGTCACATTGTTAAGTTTCCGGCACAGCATGTTACTGATAACACAAACGGCAGCTCCTGTGTCGCGAAGAGCGTTAGTCACGGCACCATCCACAAACACTACAACCTCATTAGGGGGCGAAAGGGGAGGCCTTGAAAATTCCGACCACGGCGCAGCTTTTGCCTCACGAACTGCGACTGCTAGTTTTCCTCCTGGGCTTGAGTGGGACTGCGACGCATAGGGGACAAGGAACGGCGACGGGGTGAAGGAGACCGACGGGAGCGGAAGTCGGGTCGACCTGCGTAGGCATCTCTCGCTTCATGGGCCACGTTATGGGCAGGGTCGGGGAGGTCGAAGGCAAGATTTGGAGCGTCGTTTCGAAAATATGCCCGGCGTCGACAAAATCGCGCAACGTGGCCTGGAATACCGCAGGCGTAACAGATGGGCTTGTTATCCGGAGTACGCCAAGGGTTCACATGCTGTCTGGGAGACGAAAAGGGTACGTAAGCCAGGGGTACCGGACGTGGTGGGGTGTACTAGTTAACCGCCGCGGTGGGTGGAGCCGGCGCTGGTTGGACATAAAGTCGGCTAAGGGCGTCAGCGTACGTCAGCGGCGCAGTAACCTCCGCAGGCGCAGCCGGGGTTGGAACAGCCTCAGCAACTTGTCCCTGGATGACGTGACGTAGCGGGGGCTCGAGCGTACATATATATATATATATATATATATATATATAGAAAATATTCTTGAACGACGACCACCAGCAATTTGCAATTTGGAGAGGCCCATGAAAGCACACAAAATTTACCCACAATGGTGTACTAGTGATGGAGCACATGCCTAGGGTTCGGGTTTAAAGGCGAACACCGGCGAATTTTCAGTGTCCTCTGATTTTCATGAAATCTTCAATGTGCTGTCTCTTCGGTACTGCATAACATATGCCAAACGACGTAGTTTCGAGTAATTCAGACTGATTCCTCCTTCGTGGAAGTCCAGTCGCCTTGTCCCTCTGCTGAAAACAGGTAAATCTCCTCTTGACTTGGCCTCCTATCGCCCCATTGCGCTGGCTAGCTGCTTAGGAAAGGTGATGGAGAGGATGGTGCTGACTCGCCTTGAGTGGTATCTGGAGCACTATGACATATACCCTGATGCTATGGCTGGTTTTCGGCGCGGACGGTCTTCTATTGACAACGTTGTAGACCTTATCTCATCTGTACAGCAGGAAAAAAGCCTTAAGAGATTATCCGCAGCAATATTTTTGGACGTAAAAGGCGCATACGACAATGTTTTGCATGGAGCCATACTGGATGTTCTGGGCAATGTTGGACTAGGTGGCCGCGTCTACACATGGATCTACAGCTATTTAAAGGACAGAACCTTCTTCGTACAAACAGAGGATGGTACCACAACGCACCATTGTACCGGTCGCGGCGTGCCACAGGGCGGAGTCCTGAGCCCCACACTTTTCAACCTAGCACTCCTCGGCCTCGTCGACGCACTTCCACGGTCTGTCCATCTTTCTATATATGCAGACGACATTTGCATCTGGGCGTCTGGGGTGACACGTATGCACGTACGGGCCCGGTTACAGAGAGCGACCACAATAACCTCGAATTACCTTCATGAAAGGGGGCTCGAACTGTCATCCGAGAAGTGCTCGTTAGTTGCTTTCACACGCAAGGAAATGGGGCACTACGTAATTAGCATTAACGGACAGGCTGTCAAGTGTGAGAAGACCCACCGATTCCTGGGAGTAATAATCGACCGCGACCTGTCTTGGAGCCCTCACATCTCCTATATGAAAAGGAAGCTAACCAATATCACCCATGTGCTCAGGTTCCTTGCGGGAAAATCGTGGGGTGCATCTGTACGAGCGATGCTCCAGCTTTACACAGCGTTGTTCCTTGGATGCATGCGCTATAGCCTACCAGTGCTGGGCGGAATACGTAAAACTAACGTGCGCGTTCTCCAGTCGCTTCAAGCCCAAGCTTTGAGAATATGTCTTGGACTGCCGAAATGTGCATCAACAGCAGCGACTGTAGTCGTCGCACGTGATCACCCAATCATGACATACCTTCGTGTGGATGCCCTACGAGTACACATAAGGCATCTTGCTCGAATTCCATCGCACCACCTAGCGTCTCTTTCCGTTTCAAGGCCAGACTCTGAATTCAGCGCCATTATTGCTGCTCATCGTGCTGTCCTGCCGTCGAGTTTCACGCCTCCAGCAAGGCCATCATTACCATTGTGGTGTCTTCATCCCCTCGAAGCGCTCCTGACCATTCCCGGAATCAAAAAGAAAAGCCACTTGTCATCTATAGCTTTACAACAAGCCACCCTAATGTTCCTGCATGAGAAACACAGAGGACGCCTTCACGTTTATACGGATGGGTCAGTTTCCTCTGTAAGCTCCACAGGAGCAGTGGTCATTCCAGCAAAATCCGTCACCATACGATTTAAGACGTCCCATTTTACAACTTCGACGGCTGCAGAACTCGCCGCCATTCATGCTGCGGTAGAGGTCATAATTGCAGAACCTTCCCATGCATGGTCAATATTCACCGACTCCAAAGCAGCTCTTCAGTCCCTTATATCACCATTTCGTCATGGACCTCACGAGCAATTAGTTGCTGACATAAGAATTCTTCATCACCATGCAGTCGAGCAAGGACACGACATCACGTACCAGTGGATACCGGGTCACTGTGGGATCAGCGGCAATGACCTCGCTGATGAATGCGCCCGATCTGCCCACGATGATAACCACTGTAGAGGAATACCGTACTCCAGGACCGACGCATCCGCAAGGCTTCAATCCCTAGCACGTGAACTTACACGTGCACAGTGGAATTCATCAGAATTCACCAATGCTCGTGTCCACAGTTTGCACCCGGACCTTCAGTTCCACCTTCCGTCAGGAATACCTCGCGCTGAGGAGACGCTTTTGTGTCGCCTGTGGCTTGGGGTTGCCTTCACGAAGGCCTACTCATTTCTCATTGGAATGACGAACGACCCTAAGTGTGAGAACTGCGGCTGCGACGAAACGATACGTCATCTTCTTTGTGAGTGTCCCCGTTACAGTGGCCCTAGGAAAGAACTTACCGCTGCTCTAGACAGACTTGACAGCCGCCCTTTGTCCGAGCAACGAGTTTTGGGACACTGGCCAGGACCATCGTCAGCCCGGAAAGCGCTGAACGCGCTGTTACGATTTTTAAGGACGAGCGGTCTAAAGGACAGACTCTAAGCAGTGTCGCGTTTCCTTTCTTTTTCAGTGCGTGTTTTTTTTTTTCTCTATCCTTTTCTTTTCTCTTGTCGTGTCTCCTTCTATTGTCTTTCATTCCCCTCACCCCACTTCCCCTGCACAGGGTAGCCAGCCGGTCTCAGCACTGGCTAACCTCCCTGTCTTTCCTCCCTCCTTTCTCCTCCTCCTCCTCCTGCAAATGAATTTTAAAAATTTCTAGCTGACTTCCCTGCGGGTCTCCCTGTGTTTTTGACGTCATCACCTTCAACGCTGCCTTCCCGTTACACCGGGCCTTCAAAAGCAAAACGGGCTACTTCATCTCCCAAATCGTCGCTGTCAAGTGCGGAAAAGCTGGCATAACCCAATACATCGTCGGATGACCTCGCCACTGCCATTTTCTACCATGAGCTAGATGTTTCTGATGGCGGGAAGGCAGTGATGTCATCGCATACGCTGCACGAAACGTCTACCCGTGTCGGTTTGAACACGACATTCTGTCGGTTATTTCAAATTAGAATACCGTTTCTTAGGAAACTGAACCACCTTGGACGCTACAGGATTGCCAATATCATTGGAAAATATCGATATTATATCTTGGTAAAATAACCGCCGGTGTTGCCCTTTAACTTCAGCCTGCGGGGACGCGTGTCTATAGAGGGGACATGCATAAAGGCATTCCTATTCTTCGCAGGCAGCCGTAGTTCTTCTAAAATCATTCACGATTACGCCTATTGATCAAACATCAGAGGTGCAAACATCGTGGATAGTAAAACGGCAGGGCACATATGCTCGCTTTCAGCCGGTGAAGGAAACCATTGCATTTACGGCTGTGAATTGAGATGGAAGAGAGACAGAGAGGTAAGAAGATAAATAGAATAAGAGATAAGAGGTATATAATCTGATGGTATAAACAAATATTGAGATAAAAAGAGATACAAAGATACAATCAACAAGGAAGATGTCGCAATAATGACAGCGGCACAAGACGAGGGCAAAGAAAGAGCACAGCAGGAAGCGGCCGCTGTGAGTCAGCTGCCATGTCGAAGTCCTCTGCACACGAGAAGCTCTCAACAAAGTGGGTTCCTTGTGTCTCCCTTGCACGCCACTAGTGCAAGTGTACCCAACACGCGCAGCACAGAAACTGGAAATCGCCCGGTATTTCGCGTAGCATACTGCTTGTCCATTTATGGGGGTTCACGTCCTGGGCGTCTTTGTGCTTCCGTTTCGAACTCTAAAGGAGCACTCTGCTTAAAAAGGCGGACTACCTCACTCTACAGCTAATCTCCAATGGGAGCGATAATTCTCTCGTGGCAATTGGATTCCTTCGCATTCGAATAGCACATACCGTCTCTGTCGACCCTGAGAGCGTTCGCATGTGTCGTTCATTTATTTCTTTTTTAACGAGTAAAGGCCGCTGACACCATGGAGCGGGTGGATGAACTCAGCGTGCGAGAGTGCAACAGTCTCTGCCGAAAGGGGAAGCATTTGAGCTTCCTGTTCTGAGACTTCTACGTGTAAAGTAGTACTATTGGCACTCGACCTCCACTCCGTCAAATTATAGAAATCTCTCTGCGGGGCTCGTACACCTCAATCCTTAGGTGTTCCGCGTGTGACAATCTTCCACTTTGTGTTGTTTTCGCTTGGGAGCACCAGAAACGCCTTTCAGTGAGTCACGCGATCACGCGATGGTCAGCATGCCCTCTAATTTGAGCTGCAATAGGTTTTCCTTCCGCCAACCTCTCCATCAGCTTTTGCTCATTGCATTCATGTACTTCCAGCGTTGTCACCATCTACAACGGCGGAAGCAGGAAGTTTGAGATGAAGCTATCGTGCAATCGCGCCAGCTCTCTACGAAGCGGTAGCCTCACGCACTTCCTCCGAGTACTCCAGACAATAAAGATTCTTCGTCTACGTTAAGTGCCGCCATGAACATTGTCGATACGATGGGCGCCGACGTTACATTTTGTTTCCAAGTGACATTTTGCTAGCGTTGCTCCCCACACAGTTCCCTGTGTCCAATGACGTGGACCGTCTCCACAGGTTGCTTCCAGCAGGGCTTTTGTCAGAACGGTGGGGGTGATTGCAGTGATGAGAATGCTCCGAACATAGGCAGTGTGTGCAGTCTTTGTGAACTCGATGAGTCAGCGTACTATGCAGAGCTTCCATCTGGAGGAGGTGGGAGAGGGTGACGCACCCCTCTCCCCCTCCTCCTACCATTCGTTTGTTTCCTGTGGCGTCCATCCCCTGTTGCCTTGGAAAGTTGCGCGCCCGGGAGTTAAATGTATAGGGGCACCTGTGAGGGCTTTATGGCCGTTCAAGTCGCGTGGTTGATTTTTACGTTCTGGAATCTGAATCTAGGTGGAGTGTACCTAAGGTGCTCCTTAACGTGGCGCTACAATATGCATTCCTGCTGCCTGTTTTTCTGTCTCCTTGGTACATATGATGTTGCTGGAGAACGTTGCAGCTACCTTTCAAATTTTGCTCCGTTCTCTGTCTTTGTTTTTGTTGTATTGGAATACGCATTCACATGGCTAACGTATTTAAGGGTTGCTTTGCCAATTTCATATGGTGGTTGGTGATGGTGGCAATAAGGGCATGCATGCTTACACCTTACAGGGTTATTAGATTTTGTTGAATGGCAGTGGTCTTTATAGCAAAGGCTGTTTTTTGTAAACGCGAGAAACACATGGCATTGCAGGTAATGTTATATTAGCCTGCCTTCCGTCTGCTCTCCAGTTAAGATGCAAGCATTGGCGGCCTCTCTGCAATAGTCACGAACCTTCCTCAGTTTTTAGTAGCGGGGAGAGTAATTCATTCATTCCTTCCTTCATTCATTCATTCATTCATTCATTCATTCATTCATTCATTCATTTTATTATCTCAAAGGTCCCGGTGGGGATATTACATGAGGGAGTGGGTGAAAAAAAGGCTATCAATATAATGGTGGAATTACTTGGAATTATGATTCAAGAGTTACACGAACTGTTGATGTCGCACTTTCTAGTTTTTTCAATGATAAATAGTTCCTTTTTAGTCATCTAAAGCTGAGATGATAATTTTATTCTAAGTATTGCGAAAGCTAATAGCCCGGGTAAATTTCATGAAGGTGCGTCTAAGCGTTCCAAAATTCACTTGGCGACCTTTTTCTTCGCGACATTTGAGGCCTTCACGTTCTGTTTATATTTCTAAATGTCATGTGTTTCATTTATATGTTTAGCTCCGGTGTTGGTGCAGAGCTCAAAGATTACGGCGCGATAACCTACAGACGGATGAAGACGAGCGCTCAAACGCCGCGCGCCATGGACTTCAGCGGTGACGTTCGCCATCCATTTCGTCCGCGTATATCACTGTCCTGCATGGTTTTAATGTCACAAGGTATACTAAGTTCAAAAAATTCACAGCATATCCACGGAGTGAATGATGATGAGTGGGCGCAGCCCCGGAGGTTCATCGTAGATCGTGCCGAGTTCCGGATTAACTTAGTTAACGCGCACGCTACGAATCCTTATGGTTCAACTACGCACAAGTGAAATCTCCCACCGGCACTTCATTGCAAGTCAAGATCCAGTGCCTATATATATATATATATGGGTGGCCGGTGAACGGTTCTCGTGCGCGAGCATCGGTATTTTTCAATCAAGAAACACGCTAGAAGACGCTGCCTGCGTCAAGCTTGTCTCTCGCGCTTGAGGGCGCGTTCTCCTTCCTTGCGAGCTGGTAGCGCGTTCATCGAAGAAAGAGAGTTTCCATAGTCAACGCGCACCTTTCGCTCTCACTGTCTCTCACAAGACAGCACATGGGAGAGTGAGAGAGGTCGCGCTCCGGGAGGCACACGCCGAGGGCGCGCCTCCCACACGCGCACTCATAGTAGCGCGCTACTAGTAGGTAACGCGCTACAACGGACGGACAGACCCAAACCTTAAGGAGCTTCGCCCCTCAAACACCAAACGATTGCAATGTTCTCCGAAAGTAAAGGAGTACATTGACACTAAGTACTTTTTTTTGCTGAGCAAGCGTGCCACTATTCGTCTTCTTTGGCATGATTGTGCTTTTGTTTCAATCTAGGCTTTCCTTGCCTGTGTGTAGAAAAGACGTTAAGTGCTCAGCGGTAGTGAACATTTAAAAGAAGTCGATAATTTGCAGCAAGTTTAGGTCAGAAGCATGGTTCCTCTAATTAACAGCCCGGGAATTTTTGAGGAAATCCCCATCGTAGGTTTTGTTATAAATGTTCACAAATATGATGTCGTCACATATTAGCCTTCATAAAAAGCATGTACGGCTTACAACCGCCTATTCATAGCGGCAGCAGATTCCAGATTCACATTTTAGAGCTTTTATAAATTAATGTACATTTAAGTCGACAAGTTATCTACGACAATTCGTAGAGGCGTGCCTACATAACATAAAAAATTGGGAATTTGTCTTATTTAAAGACATTTCCCGTTGTTATAACTGAAAATAAACTTTTCAAGAAAAAAAGGAAGGCACCATTGCTCGCTGGCCTAGATAATAAGATAGGCCCAAGAAAAGACTAGCCCAGCAAATAGATCTGTTCAGGGAAAAGTTGTAGTAGTCAGCCGCCATTCATCGTAACGATAATAACGTGTTAAAAACTGATAGAAAAGCAGAGAACAAGCAGCACAAGTGGGTGTCAGAGGGCAGGTTCTCTTACATGGTGTCTATGTCTATACACCTGTCCTTACGCTGCCACCGCGTGGTCTAATGTTTCAAGAAAAATCGACAAACAGCTATATAGCGAAATGAGATCGAACAAATAATCAAATAACCTGCTCAAGGAATGACGTACCACAGCTTGCTCCATAATTCTGCGAGTGCAAGCGGTACTCGAACGGCCAACGTATTTCCCATTTTCACCACTAGATGGTGCCACCGACGTAGACGGATACGTTCGCGCCCCCAGTTTCGATGCCACCGCGGGGATCGCAATGCAGCGGAGCCGGCCTGTTTATTTATTTTCGGTTTTTCTCGTGTAGAACGGCACGTATATCTCAACATTTATTGGCGATGTATTTCAAGACCTGAGCTCATCGTCAAGGGACCGTGGTTCCACGATGCTTTTGAGGTGGGTCCAGGCATTACTACCGATGTTGTCTCGATGCTCAGGTTAACGTTCGTGCATATCTTCCTTGTAGGAACTTCCCAACACGGTGGAAGCCTTTCGAAAGACGCTACTGAATATTCCAGTAATAAATGCGGCCTTTTAGAGCCGCCGACATCGACGAATTCGTCAAGCCTGTGGGTTTCAAATTTGTAGTAACTTCTCGCATCTCTTGTTCCAAACCCACCGAGACGCGTAACGCAGGAATATGAATTAATTTCACCTTTACAAGACCAACACTTGAATATGCCAGTATTGTGTGCAGCCCCCTGGAGAACGTATTTGTAGGTAAATTAGAAAACATATGGTAGACCTAGTGGCTTGCCGTGCTATTAAATTTAGCATCATTTGGAATATAAGTCTTATATCTGGGACGGGAACAAGTTATGACGCGGCCAGTGGGCTGAGGGTTTACTTTGGCACGTACTAACATGTCCTCAAAGTTTATATTATGGTGACAGGTCACTCTTAGAATTTCGGGAAACGCCCTTCTAAGACGCTCGCTACTCGCTTGCATTGCATAATATTTACGGAGAATATTATTTATGCTTGGAAACGCATTGGAGTATTCTGTTGTTGATGTCGGCCGCTGGTTGGTCGCGCCTTCCTAGTGATGTTTTCCTGTCTAGTTTACATGCGTCATTGTATGCCTTCCAAATCGCGTCGTGCGGGTGATTTCTTTCACCTAAGGTCGCCTTTAGATTGCTTCATATCTTAAGAAATAATGAGTTCTTCGAGCCTTTCTTAGACGCCCGCCGCTCCCATGTCAGTCTTTGCGTTTTTCAGAGAATTTTCATTGTCGACTCTGTCGTCTTTAAGTCATTCCACCTCCATGCACGTTTCACCGCATTACTCAACCAACCCAACTGGCCTGGCCGCGTAGAAAAAACGGCCACCTTTACATCTGCTCTATGCGGAATGCAAAGGACGAAAATGACCTTGCCCGTGAAGTTGTCGCACTTCCCTGCCAACCAACATTTTATTGCGGACTATGCACATGGTTTGCAGAGTCATAAATAATGGCAACAAAGCAATTTTAACCCCCCCCACCCCCCCCCCCCCCCCCGATGCCTTCCACGTATCTTTAACGAAAAAGTCACAGTTTCGCCAGAAGGGCGGCGCAATTAATGCGACAGCAATGCATGATGTAATATATGAAACAAGTAATTTAGGGGCATTCTGAATTGCAGTGAACGTGGGCTTATTAAGTAAGCATGTGGGTGTGCTTAAGTGTGACCAGACTCCCACGAAGGGAATGAATGACCACGACATGCCGCTCGCAGAAGAGTGGTATTGATGAGAAACGACGCCCGTGGGGAGGACGTCAAAGTTATTTACGCTCCATGTTGCTGCTGTGTTATCAGCATTGCTAGTGTACCACACTGTGGAATTCGAGCACAGGGCGTTCCGACCGAATGCTTTCATTTTACGCCCCTGTGAAGATAGCGTACGTAAACGTAGAGCACGAGCAGCAGCCTCTGCTTGCTCTCGACTTCGTGTGGCCGCGATGCGGGCCATAGTAGGTCACACTACACGCAACGTCCCAAAACCAGCTCTGATTATGAGACACTATTGCGGAGAGCTGCGGAAATTTTGACCACCTGAGGTTTTTTAGTGTGCCCTGAAATCGCACAGTACAAGGGCCTTAACATTTCGCCTCTATCAATATGCAGCCATTGCGACCGTGATTCGATCCCGTGACCTTCGGATCTGCAGCCGAGTAGCGCAGCCACTATACCACCGGGGTTGCGCCGGAAGGTGGGGTCGGCAATCGATTATGTTAGTTCTCAGCGACAGCCCCTCCACTTCAGGTTGCATCACGAGACGCATTAAATTCACTGCAATAAATTACCTCAATTCGCAATAGCTGAGCTTATGTCATCTTTCCATCACCTGAATTCACTTTTATTCTTCTTTGATTCATGGCGATACCACTGTATCCATGCTTGATTTATCTACTCACAGCTTCGTATCGCTGCCTCTAGTGTTCACTAACTCTTTCCTATTCGCCGTGTAGGTGGTTACCGACGGAATCATGCCCCGCCACGGTGGTCTAGTGGCTATGGTAGTCGGCTGCTGATCCGAGGGTCGCGGGATCGAATCGCGGCCGCGGCGGCTGCATTGCGATGGAGGCGAAACGTTGAGGCCCGTGTACTGCGCGAAGTCAGGGTCACGTTAAAGAACCTCAGGTGGTCGGAATTTCCGGAGACCTCCACTACGGCGTCTCTCATCATCAGAGCTCGTTTTTGGGACGTTAAACCACACAAATCAAATCGATCCCAGGCAGTCATCTTGATGCTTCTTCGTGCACAGGAAGGCATTGTTCTGTCTCGCATGGCAAATGCGTCAATTTCATGGCGCCACGCAAGCGATTGTCCTGCGGCTGTCGCAGTGTGTTTAAAGAGTCATCAATGTTGGGACTGAGCAGGGTGTATCGATCCCGGCGCCTCTGGTGATCGGTCTCACTTGGCATGCGACATTAACATTGGCAGCCGTCAGCACGCCAGCCATAGAAAGACCGCATATATGCTGCTCGCTTCGTGAACTCGGTGTCCATCATCAGGTTACAGTGTCCACCAACCGATTGCTATTCGCGATGCAGGTTAGTCCGTCGCGCTCTTTATTTGCTAAAGGAATGAGCAATGACTTTTTGGCACAGCGGCCGAGCCTCCAGTGCCTCTTAAGTAGCTGATAAATGCGCTGTCGTTGTAGGTTTTTTATGTTGCTGTCGTGAGATATAGAAAAAATCCTGGACATGTTTCAGCAGCGGTGCCGGCAGAAAGAAAGCAAAAATATAGTGGGCATGTTTAGCCTCTATCGGAAGTCCGAGATCTCGAGTGCCAACTCCTAGCAACCAACCACACCCTGCCTAACCCAGCCAATGCCTATGAACCACGGAAAGTAATTGGCGGCAAATTCAGCCCAGCAGCTTGGAACAATGTAAACCGGCACCGATGAAACGGCCCGCCTGAGGTGTCATTTTGAAACTTGTCTCGATGAAGCGGGAAACCGCTATCGACGTAGTAACCCTATTTTTCGTAATTATTCGAACACGAATTATTGCCACAGTCTGTAATTGGTCATTGGGCTAAGCTCCGCGCACTTGTATTTTTCCCTGGCAGCAAAGGCAATCGATCCAGCACATAGGCTTGGTCATCCATAGTACCCTGGTCGTAACCGGCCTATTATAACCAAACATTACTTGTTTAAAAACAATGATCCTGTCTTTCGGAATGACCGTAAGCTTGATTGATTCATTGATTTCTGGAGTTTACCGTCAGAAATCCATGGTCACACTTGTGGACTGCTCCGAAAATTCTGACTTGCACATGCACTGCATGATAAAGTACACGAGCCTCAACATTTCGCCTCCAGCTAAATGCAGCTGCTGTGGCTAGGAATCAATTACCCAATAATGGGATCAGCTGCCATAATGGGTCTAGTGCCATAGCCACTAGACCATCGTGGCGGTGTGGCCGTGGACTTAGAAGCGCTCCTTAAAGGCTGGGCAAAGCTTTTATAACTTGCAGACTGCTCATAAACATCTAGTCGCTTTTCCTAGAAGCAAGTCCATTCCTTTTCTTTTCATTATAAAACGTCGTAGACGGGCTCAAAGCATTGCACTTTTGATAAGACAGCGCAGTCCGTCATATGATTACAGCTCACGTGCTGTCATCACCAACCCACTCGACGTTTTTGCCTGCCCCTCAGAAGTCTTTTTAGGGGCGAAGGTCCTAAAAAAGGCGCTAGACTAATCCTAAACGAAGCTAATGTCTCCCCTTCTGCCTATTTCAAGCACGCGGTTACGCTGCCGACTAAACAAGAGATAACTACAAAGCCTCACCGTTTCTCAGAAACATCTGCCCAGAACGTGGGTAGGCGCCTGACCGCGCCCGTGCGGTTCTCGACCGCACCGATGTGGAGCGTGACGCCCCCGCATTTGTGAACGCGGCCCTCATACAGCAACTTATCAACTTTCGCAAGACCAGCCGTGAACAGCAACAGAACGTTACGATCATCCGCATAAGTTCAAATGACCACCACGCTAAAGGGTAAGAGGTAGCCGTAGCCATCGCTATGCAGACGCAACATTTGCCATGTATTCACGGACTCTCGTGCCGCAATTCGGGCTTCCGAAAGCGGCAATGCATCGAAAGAAGTAGTGCGTACACTACTAGCGAGCACAAAAGAGAGCAAACGATGCCTCTCCTGATTTGATGCTCAGATGGAGAAAGACATTCACCCGGAAAAACCCAACTTCAATGCAACGGCCCACGACCGTGCGCGAGAACTTGTCCGCCGCGACAGTCCCACGGCCTCTGAAGGGCTGGGCATTGAACTTAATAAAACGCTACTCACTTACCAAGAAATCGCCTCACATTATCGAAAAGGCAGAATAAAATACCCGCTCCAGCACGTGAAACTCGGATGCGCGCTGGCGGCCGCGTTGCGATTGCTGCAAATGGATTCGTATCCGTCACGAAGCCTGCAGTCACGAGTCATGACAACTCGGACATCCCGGCAAATGGCCAAGAATTCCCAGAACTTTATTTCTCCCACTCGCATATGCTCTGGCAATGTACCGTGTAACCAAAGGGCCTCTCTCCAGTGAGTTCGAATGGGAAGAAGCCCTCAAAAGCCTAGACCTCCAACTCCAACTCAAGGCCGTGCAGAGGGTCCAAGAATTGACGGAGCGTCACCACGTTCCCGTCCCGAATTGCGCGTCGCCTACGTGTTCTGCCGGAGGAGATCCCCGCGAATGCATGCTTCTTGCATTTTGAGAACTCCAGCTATCCACATGTAGACTGCGCTAATTATTCTAAGTCACGTATTAGCAATGCAGTAGTTCAAGATTTCCTAGGTCTTTAACCTTTCACAGATGGTAAAAGATTCGTTGATTTGTGAGGTTTACGTCCCGAAACCATCTATGATTATCACTGACGCCATGTGGAGGTCTGCGGAATTACGTGTAGTTCTGTGAGCGCCATGGTAGGTAGGTCGCATATGATGGCAGATGAAGTTCTCAGCGCGACAAAACGCAGACATGCGTGCAAAGTAAATTATGAAACGGAATTTGTAGACTACTGCGTAGGAGCCGTATATAAGATACCATTAACTTTCGACAGCTGTTACTTTCGACAAACGGGGTGCTGTGTGAATAATTGGTTAGCGAAACATTAGTACGACTCAACAAAATGAAACCCACCCAACCTAGTCATGCACTACAACAGCTGCAGCGGCCAACTTCAGTGTCGAGCTGAATCTATGCTGTGCCGCCATCGTGACAAATTTATGGCGGGAATTGCTAACGCTTTTTTTGTTAAGAAATATGGTGAGAAATGCGTTAGCCAGCCCTCAATTAACTTGAATGATGAAGGGCCCCGCGCTCTGAAACCTATTGTAATTTTGTTTGCCCAAGCTCTCGTGTTTGTTCTAACAAGATTCTAAAATTTCACACGACTGGTTTATGATGCGCTCGATCACTTCATGCACTGTCATATATTTATGGGTTTTACCAATAAATCAATCGGTAGTCAGCAATTGTGTGTGCCCCTCTTTGTGGTCCTTGTCTTTATCTTTCTTTGTTCTTGTCTTCGCAAAGTTTTGCAAGCAAGCATTCATTCGCGGAGCTCCATGGAAGTTCGAGTTCACCCTGAGTCGACCGCTAACGGACGTTACAAGACAGTGGTAAAGGGCGAACAACCATAGCGATACGAAGGAATGGACACAGCTTGAAATATCAGGGCAAGCGAACGTTGCCTTGCCTTTCAAATAAAAACGCTTGACTCCTCATTAAGTTCGTTGATGTGCCACTGCTCTTTCGCCATTTAAGCAAGTACAACGTGTGGGCGGGACGCCAAGGAAATTCCTGTGGTTTATCATCCAAATATATTTAGTTTACTCTGAGTTTCAAGCCTCATGCTTGGTCTCGTGGTCAAAGACATTCAATTACGAATTAATAAGGCTATGACGGAGATAAAGGCTTGACGTAAAAAGGATATTTCGCAACTGCAAATGGACATTTGGATCTGTATATATGAGGGGCGAAATTGCATTGATGACATAGTGCCTGTAAGAACGGCAGAATAAGCACTGAAATTTCTTGAAGGAAACACACCGTAAGGCAGACATTGTCGTATTTGTTCTTCAGATGAAGTACTTTAAAGCTCAGATGTTCTACCCTTCTTGCTTCGCAATCGCCATTGCACTTGGTGCGTACAGCTACGTCGAATGCGCTCAACCTGAAAAAGGAGACCTGGCAAGAGGACGGTCTGAGCTGAATTTCTGGATGGTAAGTTGTGAGCGTCACATATTTTTCGGATTATTTTTACCAGAGTCAAACGTGTCGGAGTTTGCTGCAGCAGGTGACACCGCGGGTATCGACCGGGTGTGGATCTTGGCGGAAATGCACTGAGAGTGAATTACACAAGAAAAATTGCTCACTCCTGAATTATTCTAGTCAGAATTCTGATGTCTTTGATGTAACCTTCGTTCCGGTACTGGGCAAAGTGTAGGCCAGGATTTACACGCTAATTAAGCCTAGTAAATCGTTCGGCCCAGGAGAAGGCGTGACGTTCTCTTCCACCCATGTAAGCAGTTCGGGTAGGCGAGCCTTTCACCTGCGCCTGAATTTTGCTGGGAAATTCGGAACAAGTCGCCCCATTCCAGAACACACTTCACGAACAGACACGCTTTCTACTCATAAGCAAATCCCTTTTTCAGCCTTCCATATGCCTGTATAAAATAATCGTTCTCTTGAGCTCGATGTACGCGCCAATCATGTATTTCATAACAATTCACATGAAGCCATAGAAAAGAGCTATTGGTTCGCCTTAATATTGTATCTTGTAAACAGAGGATGACGTGGTGCATTTGCCAGAGCATTCTTAGTACTGAACTTGTCAGCCACTGTTCTTTGTCTCAATATTCAAAATACGATGAATTAACCGAATTGCAAGGAACCTTATGGAAGGCTTCTACGTCGAAAATAATAAAAAAGAATTGTATTAACTAAACATCTGCAATCGTTTGTCCTACGCAGGTCCTACAGATCTGTAAATCGTTTTCCCCTTTCATTATCGTCATTTGTAAAAAGCCTACACGTCCATGTAACGAAAGGGGTAAAGATCAAGGGCTCGTCTTTTTGTTGAGCATCATCATCATTGTCATAACCAGTGTGTTCTAAGTCCACTACAGGACGAACGCCTGACTCAACAATTTCCAAATTGACCGATTCTGAGCTAGTTGTCTCCACTATATGTCTACGAATTTCTTAATGTCATCCTTCCAACTCACCTTTTGCTTGCCCCTGTTGCGTTTTCCTTCTGCTGGTATCCATTCCGTCTTACTGTCCCCCCTATTGAAAAACCAGCGCCCCCAGTGCATTTACAGTGCGTTTTCCGTACTGGGAGCACTGGAAACGCGCTGGGAACGTGGATATTTCACTGGGCGGTACACACTGGGACGCTGGCAGCGCTGGCTTTAACGGGTGTGCGCTGTCGTTGTACTGGGACAAGCTGGCATAGCTAGAATGTCACAGGTACCATTGAGAGGCTCGCTGGAAAGTGCTGTACACTGGGAGGCTGCGCGCTGGCACAAGTGCGGAGCACACTGGAAGCAGCCCTAGAGACGCTGGCGCTGGTTTCACAGGCGCGCCCTCTGCACTGGGCCATTATTAGCTGATTTCGCTAGGTGTGAAAACTCTGGGAACATTTACGGCTTGGCCGTACTTCATCGCTGCGAGCTATAGTGTGCAGCAATTCGCGGCGTACGGCGTCCGCGCGCACTAGGCGCTAGCAACAGTAAATGTTTACATTTGTGCATTTTCCCCGCACTTATTTCAGACACGCAATGTCACGTCTATGAACCACTCTGGTAATAGTTCTGCTGTAGTGTTCGCTTGTGTCGAGGAGTCGGTGCAAATAAGAGCAAAATTTTACATCGCCGCGCAATTTAATGACCCTCTCAAGCGTCGATCCC
The DNA here is from genome assembly GCA_013339685.2 of Hyalomma asiaticum. Taxonomy (NCBI): domain Eukaryota; kingdom Metazoa; phylum Arthropoda; class Arachnida; order Ixodida; family Ixodidae; genus Hyalomma; species Hyalomma asiaticum. The sequence continues at coordinate 322,889 of CM023488.1, read as the reverse complement.
AACTAAAAAGAAAAAAAAAGCACCGATCGGTATCACCGCGCTGCAAATGCACCTCTGGCGATTGCTGCCCCTTCAATTCCTTTAGATGCGCCAAAAAGTAATCATATGAGAACGCTACTTGATCAAATATACAATAATTTTAGCTTTCTCAAGCCGCCGAGCCCCGATCGGTCAGTCCCATTATGCCCCCAATGAAGCTTGGGCATAGTGTACCGGCCGAGTCCGTCTACACGCGAACGGCACTCCAAGCCTTACGAATACGCGACTTCGACGAAACAAAATTACTGCTCTGTACAGCTTTGGCATCGCTTAAGCTGAACAGATGATTTTAGGGGCAAAGCTCCTCTTAGTCTAACCTTGTCACGCGTCCGGCGTAAGGCGTAACCGGCAGTATCTCCCGAACAGTATAATAGATGGCGCTGTCTCATAGAATTACATACAAACTGCAGTTGAGTGATGATATCCTGGATGGTGCTGTACACAATCTGTGTCGTCATCACCATTTCTCGTCTCATTTCCTAGATGGCGCGGGTCCAATAGAAGTGTGTGCAATAGTGCACACACTTCTTCGTGGACACCGCGTGCAAAGACTTTGACGCCATATACAGAAACGGACCGTTCTTGCTCGTGGGTGTCTTTAATGTCGACATATCGGACCGCTCCACCAACGATTGGCTCGTTCAGCACATGGCCATCAGATACTCGCTCAGGTGCATCTCCCTAGACCACCTTGCACCTACTACCGTGCGGGGGTCGTGCATAGACATCATGTTTGCTAACATTCCCCTTAAGCCGGTTCTCGAACCCCTAGCTGTGCACTTCTCCGACCACAAGTGCGTAATATATAAAGCTAACTTGAAATCTCAATAAAAGTTTTCTTCACCGTACGTCACGTGTTTGCATGATGATTTTATCTGGTGAATTTCTCGGAGGATTAACGGTATCACCCACAACCTCCGGAGCTTCGCCCACCTCACCATCATTCACCTCGTGGATATGCTGTGAATTTTTTTATTTCTTCGCGGTGCTTGAAGATGAAGCGGTGAGCATCGAAGCCACGCACTTTTAGCAAGCACATATGTCGCGGAAATTTGCTGCCGCACTCTTCTCTGACTCAACTGCAATAAGACATATTTGTGGATCATTACGGGTTACTGAACAAAGATGATGAGAGGTTTCCCACTGCACTGCGCTTCCTTTTTGCGAAGCGATTAACAGTTGTGAGCTTCGATGAAGCTGTGTATGTCAGACACTGGTACTGCCGCTGTCCCAAAATATCACCGTTTGAGCGAGAAAACTGCTAAGTGCCACTTGAAGTACACGTTCAGTTATCGAGTGGCATTATATTCTTCATAAAACACATCGATATCTATATACATATATGCTGACTGTTCGTAAGAGCAAGAAAAGGCTATCGAGCTCGGCCATAACAGCCGGTAGTCCCTGCCCGTCGGTCTGGTTATATTCTTTTCAGCATTAGATATGCATTGTACAATATACTGACTGCTGTCGCCATTATTCGAATATCATGCGTGATGGGTGGCTTGGTTCATTTGTCTGACAAACGTGTGAGGTTCAACTGCGCATAAAAAGCGCGTTCGTCTTGTGCGGCAGGTCACACCACTGACTAACCTGTTTACGGGCACTTCAAAGTGTTCTGGCGCAGTGGTAGTGGGCTAGGTTAGCAATGCGAAGGTGCTACGTTCGAATCCTGGTCTGCGAAGCTTTCCCTTTTAGTGCTTTTTTTGTTATAATACGTCCTCTCGCTTTATTTATAGTTGTATATTATTTAGCATGCATGGCAGGGAAGTACCACGTTTTTTTGTTTTTTTTAGCGGTTTTGCGTGCCAGTATGCAGCGTCGTACTGGGCCCATAATCAGGCATGGCGCTGGACGGTGGCTCCCAGTGGCGCTGGGTTTTCCAATAGGGCCTCTGCTATCTGTCCTCCTCATGACGTGTCTTGTCCAATCCCACTTCTTTCTGTTAATTTATATAAGAATATCAGTGGGCCCTGTCTTCCCCTGTTCCATTCCGCTCGCTTTCTTTATCTCTTAGCGTTACACCTATGATTTTTCTTTCCTTAGATACTGCGTGTTCCTTAATTCAATCTCTAGTTTTTTAAATTATCCTCCATGTTTATAGACCGTACGTTAGCACCACGAGAACGCAATGAATAAATATTTCCACTTTAATGACAGCGGCGAGTATCCAGTAGTGATTTAGAAATGCCTCCCGAATGCGCTCCAGCCAGCCTTATTCTACGGAGAATTTCCTTTCCATGGGTAGAGGTCCATGTTAATAAATGCCCTGTAATTTTATGCTCGTTCACACATTCTAAAGGCTGAATGCTAATTTCAGATTCCTCCTTTTTATCTCGACGTTTGAGCATAGTTTTGGTTTTTTTCCCTATTTATTAACACGGAAGTGTTTTATGCCAGGATCCAACATGACCGCACACGCCACTACCGTAACGGATATGAAGCAGTAAAATAAACATGAACAGCAAAGAAAACACTCGAAAAATTCTCTTCATGCACTGGGAATTGAACTCACAGCAACCCGCTTCACGGCGGAAGGTGACCGGAGCTCTGCCTCTGCGCTGACGCCGCATGTGCCCGAAGTTGTACGAACGCGCTTTATATTCCTTCAAGGTCTCTTCGTTCGACGCTCTCATCCGGCTCAGTGCGCGCGCAACCAGGCGCACATTGCCAGGAATGGTGCCGCCATCCAGGAGAAACGAAGTGGATCGTTGCAGCTTACTTCTCCTCTCATTGATGGTGGCGCCATTCCAGGCGCGTTAAAAAATGCACGTGGATGCACGCGTGCGGAGTTAGGAAGAAGCGTGATAAGAAAGGACATACCCAGGTTCGTAGAGCTTCGAGCGTTTGTGCACCGATGGCGCCGTGGTAGAGCACAGACCACCCTTCATTGTGGGTGCGTTTCACCACCGACCACCCTTCGAGGGTGATGGGACCAAGAAAATTGCTGCGTGAGGAGCCCAGGCAAGGCAACGACGTTGACGGATCAATGTGGAGGAACTAAATATGATTGATACCTTTGTCGCGCGGCATTTACTATCGACGTTGTGCAGTTATTATGTAAAGTACCTCAGTTACCACAAGGGGTTAGTCATTGATGTTACGCAGGCTATGCCTGAAGGTGGATTCTTCCACGTCGAACGGTGCCGTACCAGCGAAACACCGATAGATATGGCCAAATTCACCTATATACAACTATAAAAATGCTACTGCTTATGCGACGACATCATTTCTATTTCGTGTCATACCGATTCTTTGAGAGAGGGATCAGCTACATCTTTTAGTCCTGTTTTAACACTTTCACGGTTTAGGTATTCAGTGATGTCCTGTAGTTCGTCACCGTCTGGCTAATGAGCGAGTTTTCATCTGCAAACCTTAAATTGCTCAGATGTTCTCTGTATGTTCTTATTCGCTTTTCTTCCCAGGTTTGGTATTTTCAGCGAACCTCTGAATTATTACGTTGGTAGCATGGTGAACGGCCACTGCTGAGTAATCTTTCCTAAAACCAGCTTGTCCTCCTTGGTTAGTTAAAGTTTAGTATTTCTTTAAACTAGCAGAAAGCACTTTCGTAAATGCTTGCATATTACTTGGAGTAGCTTAATTGATCTATAATTTTGTAACTGCCTTATAGCACCTTTCTTGCGTATTAAGACACCTTTAGTGTTTTTCCTGCTAAGCGCTACACTAGATGTCTTGATACATTTCGGGAAGAGCGACGCAAGTTTTCGAAGTATGTTTCTTCCGTCTTTGACCAAGTCCGCTATAACAGCGTCTTCACCTTCTTCGCCGCACGACGTGCCCTTGACGGCTTTTCTGACTTCGTCAGTGGTTATACATGGAAACTCAGTTCCCTCCTTCGAGCTGATGCCTAATAAAGCTACTTGGTCTCTCTGGGAGCTGTACAGTTAAGTGTAGGTGTGGAGCTTCCTATTCCGACGCCGTAGTTGCCCATCACTAGCTCTCCACTTTCTCTTGTTCTTCCTGCTTTTGTGTCAAGATCCCCCACGAACCTAATGAATCCAACAGACAATGAGGCGGACGAAGACCTTGGGGAAACATGCAGGTTTTTACCTGTAGTACAGTAATTATGACATAAGTAGTAAGGCACTAAAGCGGACGAAAACTTCACTTGTCCGTGGTAGGTACCGAACCTGCGATTATCAACTGATGCTGACTGCGTTATGCATGTTTAATTATGCTACAGTGTAAGCTATTATAGGCTCGTTAAAGTGACGGAAACATGTGGTCATGGTGTCCACCACCGTCGTCGCCATTGTCTAACCACTATGAGGCTCAATCTGACAAAAAAAAAACAACCTTCGTTCCTGTACAGACTTATATAGAAGTTGCGCTGCTACAACCCTGACTCTGTACAGCTGGTTGGGCATCTTGCATTTTCAGCCATGATTCTAATAATCTAGGCGAAGAAGCGGAATCCAATCCCGATTCCCCCTAAATCACTGGACACTTTCTCCACCCAGTTCAATCAATCAGTCCACCCTTACAAAAATGCGCTTTGCGTTTCAATTTACTTCGTATCGGGTTCCTTTTGAGTTTATAGAAAATCATTTAAATGGCAATTTCTATTGAGCGCCCTCAATGAAAATCTAATTGGCATAATAATAGAAAGCGTCAATTGACACTCAGTCAATACCAATTCAATTGGTAAAATTAAGCAAGGTTTCATTGAATCGCACTCAGTGGAAATCTTATTGACCCTATATCAAACGCTGCCAAAATGATCTCATTTTAGTAACAAATTCTACTTCGTATGTCGAATTTACAACATTTATCTCTTGTATAATGTTTGCTACCATGGCCGACCGGGATTACGCATGACGTAGAGCATCAGTGCTGTCTGAAACGTTCTCTTGTGGATATTTTTGGCGGAACACACTCTCGGTAATACTCGCCTTGCACGGCGCATAAAGCAATATTGTCATTATATTTATAACCCTTACTGAAGCAGCCATCTATAACTTAAATCTGCAGGCAAGCGTGTCTTTTCAGGCACGAAATGTGTGGCGTTCATGATCACAATCTACACGGAAGCTGTGAGAAAAATATTCTCGCTGATTCCGTGTGTATGGCATCTTTCACTCCCTTTCCCCTACCCCTACGGACGCTTAGCCGTGCTCCCTACATGGGCTGCAGAAATTAGCGTCATTTCCTAACTGAACCACAATCAATCAATCAAACAGCGAATTTATTATGGCTAATATCACTGCATATAAACTAAGATAAAAACACAGATAAAGCCTGTCACGCATGTTAACTACTGAGGGTACGTGAAGCTTTCATGTGCCAGCCAGGGGAAACTGGCAGAGGTAGAAACAACTTTATTTTGGAATAGTTATACAGAAGCCTCAGGGGGAAGGGGTAATTTGCAAAAAGCACAAGAACGCCTACGTGCCTGCACGTGCAGCGCTGTAAAAGATGGTGCTCAAGTTTACTCCGTGTATTTCCGCGACCAAAACGAAGTGTGTTGCTTGCGGGAGCAAAAAACAATAAATACCTCGCTTGCAGCCTCACGTCATAATAAAGTTCTGATCAGCTTAACAAACACGCTCGTAATGGCAGGGGAAACAATCGAAATGTGCGAGTCTGTGTTTTGTGGCTGTCGCTTGTGCGTCGGAGCGATACACCTCTCCTTTTAAATGCGAAGCATTTCTTAGGGAACTTCGGCGAGTTTGAACCTATCTATCTATCTATCTATCTATCTATCTATCTATCTATCTATCTATCTATCTATCTATCTATCTATCTATCTATCTATCTATCTATCTATCTATCTAGCCGCCTACGATTTTGTGCTCTCCTGGCCGTTTCGCTAATCGGATGTTTACGAAAATTGGTGTGCCCCATCATGGCTACACGACGAACATAAATGACAGGCCATACCATGAAAATCATGACATACATATCATGCGCGGCATGATTTACATGCCACGGTCTTGGTGCTCTCCTGGCCGTTTCGCTAATGGGATGTATGCGAAAATTGGTATGGCACAACATGACTGCCTGACGAACAAAAATGGCAGGTCATAACATGAAAATAATTACATGCATGTCATGAGCGGCATGATTTACATGCGACGGTCTTGGTGCTCTCCTGGCCGTTTCGCTAATGGGATGTATGCGAAAATTGGTATGGCACAACATGACTACCTGACGAACATAAATGGCAGGTCATAACATGAAAATCATGACATGCATGTCATGAGTGACATGATTTACATGCAACGGTCTTGGTGCTCTCCTGGCCGTTTCGTTAATGGGATGTATACGATAATTGGTATGCTACAACATGACTGCATGGCGAACATGACTGACAGGTCACAACATGAAAATCATGATATGCATGTCGTGAGCGACATGATTTACATGCCACGGTATTGGTGCTCTCTTGGCCGTTTCGTTAGTGGGATGTATAGGAAAATTGGTATGCAACAATATGACTGCATGGCGAACGTAAATGACAGGTCATAACGTGAAAATCATGACATGTATGTCATGAGCGACATGATTTACATGCCACGCGTTTCGTTAATGGAACTTATACGGAAATTGGCATGCCACAACATGACTGCATGACAAACATAAATGACAGGTCATAACACGAAAATAATGACATGCATGTTATGAGCGACATGATTTACATGCCACGGTCTTGGTGCTCTCTTGGCCGTTTCGTTAGTGGGATATATAGGAAAATTGGTATTGAACGATATGACTGCATGACGAACATCAATGACAGGTCATAACATGAAAAGCATAACGTGTATGTCATGGGCGGCATGATTTACATTCCAGGCGTTCCGTTAATGGGATGTATATCAAAATTGCTATGGCACAACACGACTGCGTGACAAACGTAAATGACACGTCACAACATCAGAATCATGATATGCGTGTATGAGCGGCATGGTTGACATGCCGCAGTCATGGTGCTCTTGCGGACGTTTCGTTAACTTCGTATGTACCAAACTCGGTATAGGCTCCTTGCAGTCGACTTTTCCATGGGCGACATCAGCGCCAGAATACACAGCCTGTTGGACAGATGAAGCAAAACTGGGCAGACTGTGGCCGGACAATACGCAAACGCGACGAGCGCGTCTCCAACTCTGTAGCAGTAGGTCTACACAGCGCGTCCCACTTTATCTTGTTTTGTTTCGTTTGAGACGCGCGCTCCAAACCTGCAGCAAACTGTTCCAGAGAGTCCCGAGCGTGCGTGTGCTTTTTTCCTAGCACGCCGAAAAAGCAGCGAACAAACGCGATCGTCGCTGTCGCCTTGGCTTCCACCATGCGCTGGCTATGAGCGGCGAACGCGCGTGTCTCATAAGGGCACCCCAAGTGGCGAATGTCAGCGACACTGAGCCGTCCGACGAGAGCTACGTAGCGCCCTCTGCTCAGTCGACGGAGCCCATAGCGAGACAACAATGCAAACCAATTTTACGTTGCTTATGCGTGCTTCGCATTTCCTGGATTCCCACTGCACGTGGGATCTGCCAATTTTTTCTCTACGGACTATTCGCGTAGCCTTTCCAGCTTTGCAGCTCATGTATGAAACGTGTCAGTGGTGGCGACAGGACATTGTCGCGCAGGGCCAACGTGGCCCAACATGAGGCAGAATTTTTTAGAAGTGTGCGCGCGCGGTCGTGGTGTGACTAAGGTGGCCGAAGGGTGATGTTACTAAGGTGGTGTTTTCTGCAAGCACACGGACATGGCGAACGAGCCCACCAGTGCTTTCAGCAGAGATCACCGTAGCGAGGAATCGACAGCCCGTTGCTTGTTCTATGGACTATCGGCTCGCACGCCACGGATATGGCCACGTGTTAGCAAGTACTCTTACGGCTCATCGGACTTCTTATTTCTTCTGATCGCGCGTTAAGTATTGCTCATTCTCCTTGTATGTTTTGTTAATAGGGTTTTCTTGCATGTTTTTTTTTTCTTTAGCTCTATGGCCTTTCCGATTTTCTTACCAAAGAGGCACACGTGGGAGACGTTTATTCTTTTCGTTGGAATTTCACCTTGATCTTAGCAGCGTGTGTGTATCATGCAGATGTAAAACATGCAGGACCTTGTAGCGCTCATAGTCTTTTCTTTTCCTTCCATTACCTGCTTCCTCATGCCCCTAGTCTGCAGTGTTGTACGTACCTATTGAGGTCATGTGCCTGTTATGCTCCTAGTCTGTGTGTGCCTACTGCGGACGCAAGTTTCTGAATATGAATCCGCAGTAGATACATGGCGCAGGCTATTTTTTTTACTATTGCGGTTTGCATTATTGCGTACCAGCGTCTATTGATCGAGCTCAATAAAAGCTGAATACCCAGTCTTTGCTGCTGTTTCAATTGCAACTCATTAGAAAGAGCCAAAACAAGCTCAGCTGCAGGTCAATTGGCGCTTTTGACTGACCAAAATACGCTTAATTGGGACGCAAAAGGAGACTTCCAATTGAGACACGGTCGCCAATCTGTTTATGATTTTCAATAGAAATAGTCGATTGGTATTTAAGTTGTACACAATACACCTTATGGGGGAAACTCAATACAGCCTGAATTGAATCCCTATAAGCATTTTTGTAAGGGAATCAATATTTTTTTTCATTCACAGTCAACTATAAAAAAGGAGGATATAAAAATGGAGATCCCGCAGTACTAACTGCATTAGACCTCCTCTGCATAATAAACATGAAAGTGTTTGCAAACACTACTAGCAAAGTGAATGCGATTACAAAAATAAATATATAGACGCAGATAATGAGCAAATTCAAATGCAGGCGAACAACAGCTTATTAGCAGTAAGGTAAACGAGGAACAAATAAAACCAAAAGAAGAAAGAGATGGAAAAAATACACTATAGCTGAACCACAAGACATACACGATATACTTACGAGACAGCGAGCGGGGTTCAGTTCTCTAAAGCGTGGTGTGCACCCACAGTCGATTGCGCTGACAAATCAATAATTAGAATACCTTCCGTGTTTTACGGCAATAGGGGCGGCAATAAGACACGTGCACACGCTACTGGATATGTGCTACTGTTGCGCCAAGATGTGTGCCTCGATACACTTTCCTTCGAATACATATATACCTGTATAGCAAACGAAATTTCAGTTGGAAGTCATCCCCTTTCATTTCCCTGTCCTTTTTGTTTCTTGTGAGCACATGCTCTGCAAAATTCTTTCATAATTGATTTATACCAACTCGTCGAACGTTAAACGTGAATAGGGAGCGTGGTCAACGCACGCCTGATCTTTTCAAGAGAGAGCATCTAGCATGCGCGAACCTGGCAGCCGGATTACGTCGCAGTACTCGGATGCAACATCCCCATCCTGGCCCTCTTAATTCAAAACTCACGTTTCAGAAGCACCGACACTTGCGCTATGGTACAGCCCTACGAGCAAAGACAAAATATGTCATTACTCATTGGCTTACATGGAATCGATTGTACGTCATCTTGTCCGGTGGACGTGGGGCATGCGTGCTGCGCCAAGGCACAATTTGGGAGGTAGCACGGCTACTGGCAGTTTCAGTTCGCATATCACTGGTGTTAGTGTTATCAGGGAAAGCTGCCTACTGAGGTTGCACATCTTGATTGGTGGCATGCTCAGGAACGACGTTTGCCGCGCCTAAGTGATCTGTATGCTCAAGGCATGTGCTGTTGCACAGGAACCGAAAATGCGATGCGATACAGTACTTTGATCACTTTGCAGCGAGACCACTTTATTGTTTCTCCCCTGAGAGATTTTATCGTTACTGCACCCCCTACAAAAAAGACTGGGAGCACCGTGAAATTTCTTAGCAGTCTATTCATTGGTCTTCATTTCATTTTTGATTGTTTGTGTCATATCTGGTTCAAACAACGATAAGCGCATTCGCAATTTCCTTCCCAGAAATAGTTCACCTGAAGTCTTACCATTGAAAGAATGGGAGGTCGTTCTGTATGCAAAAAGACAATTGTCTGCATTGTGCTGCCTGGTTCAGCCGGAGTCGGTCTTTTGGTCAGAAAGTGGAGATTTCAAATGAGCTTTTTTCACTGTCGGGACAGCCCATTCCGCTATACAGTTTGAGGATGGTAGGGTGGAGTTCAAGTGCGCTTTACACCATTTGGCTAACGGATACGTGGAATTCAGAAGGCGAAAACTGGGGTCCATTGTCCATCCCAACTCCAACTGGCAGACCATGGGACTCGAACACAGAACAGGAAACATCAAGGGTTTTCTACGCAGTTCTCCTGGGCGTCCGTTTAATGTTCACCCATTTGGAGTGCGAGTCAACCATGACCAGAAAGCGCTTGCCCTCTTTTTCTGCGAAGTGAACGTGTACGCGCTCCCAGTTGTTGGAACACCACATCTATAACTGCAAAGCGGCCGGAATCGAATCTCGGACGCTGACACAAACTTCATATTTCTTAACACACTCCTGAAGGATTTTGTCAATGTTGGACTGCCACACTATTCCGCAAGCAAGCATTTTCATTCTGTTAAAGCCGGGGTTGTCTTATTGTAAGTCCAAAACGTTCTTGCGAAATGAAGTCGGAACCATTACGTGTTTGTTCGAGGATTTTCAGCGAAACTTTGTACCTTCTAACAAAGTAGGCTCCAGCGCTTTGTCAACTGCTTCTGGTTCACCCTGCCATGTCATTTCGCGAACTATTCTGAGATCCTCGTCATGATCAGCTTCTTTTCTTTATCCCTTGATTCGTCAGCGGAATCTGTGGAATGCGCAAAATTAGCGACTTCTGTAGCCGCTCGAGGGAAAGCTGACTATGAAAGTCCGTCGGCATTTCCAATAGGGCAACCCTTTCGGTTCTCAGTCGTATACTGATAACTAGCAAGCAAATTTGACCATCAGTGCATTCTTGTTGTTGCAACGGAGCTCCTACGTTTCCTTGGGGTGGAAAATGTAAGTGAGCGGTTGATCGTGCGTCAAGAGAGTGAACTGTCAGCCATACAAATATTTATGAAATTTCTGTATGCAAAACACGATTTTAGGCACTTCGCTGCGAATGTGGGCGCAGTTTCCTCCTCCTGCACATAGCGCTCGAGAAGCGTACGCCCCCGGCCTGCCTTGAACATTGACAACCCGCGATATAACGGCAGCTACGACATGCGCCGATGCGTCACATCTTAGCTCCAACGGTTTCGCTGCATAGTAAAGCATGACTAGTGCGTCGGTACTGAGAAAACACTGAAAGCTTTCTTCGCAATCTTGGGACCAGTTTCATTCGGTTTCCTTTCTTAGCGATTTGAGCATTCGTTCCAGCATTTCGGCGAGGCATGGTAAGGGCTTTGCGTAGAAGTTCAAAACACCTGCTAAGGCTCGTCATTCTCGGTTGTAAGAGGGGCTTCTAATACAGCCTCCACTATTTCCATTGTTGGCTTTAGTCCTTTACCACCAATCTCATGTCCGAGATATCTGATGCTGCTTTAAGAAAATATGGATTTTTTAGGCCTTCACTTCAATGCCATGCTTCTGAAGCTGCTCTAGAACACGCGCTGTGTTCTCTGCACGCTTCTTTTGCATTCTGACCGGAAGCAGTCAGAACTTCGTCATGGTCGCAAGCGGCTCCCGGAATTTAGGATTTGGTTTATGACTGAGTGAAGCAATGACGCTTGCCACGCCGTACGGAAGGCGTTTGAACCGAAACAAACCGATGCACGCGTCCACAGTCAAAATTTCCTGTGAATTTTCATTGAGCTCGAGCCGTAGATTTGCATTTGACAAATCCGGAACACTGAAAACTGCACCTGCTGCTAAAGCTGCAAAAATATCTTCTGGCATAACAGGCGAATGGTGATCTAACTTCAGATGACTTTTAACAGTCAGCCGATAATTACCGCAATGTCTGACACTCTTGTCACTTTTGATAACTGCAAGTAGGGACGTTGCCAAGTCACTAAATTGGACTCTCTAGAGAACGTCCTACGCTTCCGAGAACTACTGAGAAACTAGCCTCGCTTTGCGAAAAATAGCCTGGACAGTGTCCTTGAAAACCAAACTTCCCTTTCCCATTCAATGACGCCAAAGCTTTATGCCAACGCGTCACTGCAGGTTTGCTTCCAAGACATTTCATTTGTCACTGTGTTAACCGACGCCGCCTGTCGCCAGTTCAACTGCACTTGTGACAACCAACCTCGTCCTAACAAGTTTGGCATGACACGACTTTTCACGTTTGGCGCAATGACTAACGGCAAACAGTGATCGTTTCCTTAATTGGTTACGCGAACTACAACTAGCCCAGTTACTGGAACCGAACTTCCCTTGTAGGTTGTTAACCATAAGTTAGTCTTTTCACAAAATTTTTGTGGAAACATTTCCCGAAACTTGCTTTCACTCATTCTCGAGAGTGCCGCTGCTGTGGGTACTCGCATATGGACCTGTTTGCCGTCAATCAATACACTTACATTGTACGCGCCTGCCTTTGGCGTGGCTTCTACCAACACTTTCTCATTACTGACAACTCATGTGTTTCTTGCAGACCTGATCTTAGTTCCGCGAATTCTTTTCCAAATGTCCCGTTTTCGAACATTTAAAGCACTTGCTAGATAAATGCGGTCACTTCTGCCCGCCACGCTCACTACCACATCTAGGACACGGAATATTCTTCCTTGCAGGCGGAAAGTTTTTACCTTGTGCTGCAGCGTTTCGTTGCGAGTTGACATCGTCCTCAGTGGCACCGGCTTTGCCTGTTACGTCTTTGCGGCACACCTCTTTGCTCTGTCCACGCGCGGCCTCCATATTCCACGCTAATCTGTAGGCCCTTTCGAAGGTGAGGTCCTCGTGTGCCATCACAAGCAAGGAGTTTGCAGCTCATGGAGTCGTTGTGTAGTCTGACGATGAGGTGGTCACGAATCTCGCCACCGATAAACGTGCAGAAGTTGTACGTGGCCGCCAGCCTCTTCCGTTCCACGGCGAAGTCTCTGATGCCTTCACATTGACGTTGGTCTGTACGGTGTAACTTTACCTTTCCACTACCAAAAAGTGCCCAGGTGTGTACTGGTTTCGCGGGCTCTTGACAGATTTTTCGAAGCTGGCTTCTGCAGGCGTCTTTGGGAAAAGCAGATTTTGAAGCGTGACAAACGCGGCTTCTGCAACACGCGTCAGGAACACCTAGTCAGGAATTCCTGAAAGAGCCAGGAAGGAGTGGAAGTCTTCAACCCAGCCCGAGAAGTCGCTCTTCTCCGGTGAAAATTCTGGCAGATGTAGCCAGACCCCGCCGCTGTTCGCAAGAGCGGTTCCTTGTCCACTAGTCATGGCCGCTATTGCTGATTTGAACAAGTCCCTTCCTCGTCGCCATTCTTAAAATTAAAGGGAGAGCTTACTGCCCTTAAGGCATTGACAGGCACTACACAAGACCTACAACAGCAGGAAAGAGGCCAGCAGTTATCCGGCTGCCCGCTTTTATAGCCAGACGCAGGTGTGCTACATCAGCGGGGTGCAAGTAGGCGCTACATTTGGGAGCGTGGTCACCGCACGCCTGAACTTATCAAGAGATAGCATCAAGCATGCACAAAGCTGCGCAGCCGGATTACGTCATCGTATTCGGATGCAACAGCGGGAAAATAGGAGAAAGGAAGCAAGATGACGATGAATGAGAAAAAGTCGCCAAAGGAGACAACAAGGAACATTAGGAAGCGTACAAAGAAGTGAAAAGGAAGTGAGGAGAATGGCGAGTATTAAAACAATATCGAAGAAGGACTGGGCTAAAAAGGAATCGACAAATTTCACGAAGAACGAAAGGAAAACAAGGACCGTGAAGAAGAAACAGGTGATGATGGAAATATAGAGGTAGAAGGAAGGTGGGTAGTAGAAGCGAATGGAAAGGGGAGGAGAAATGAGAATACAAGAAAAAAAGAAGAGAGGGCACGCAGCAAAATCTATGTTACCTTGCCCCTGTGCTGCTTGCTGTGCGCAGGACCGCAAGTTTTTTTCCTGGTTGATCCGCAGCAGTTTTTTTTTTTTTGCTTCACGGTGACGAATCTGAATTTGACGGCCCATTTGGAGCCCCCGTGTCCCGCTCTTTGTTGTAGCTTCGGATCATCTCACTCCAAGCCGGATTTTCCTTACTTGCTCGGGAGCCAAGGTATGGCTTTACGTGGAAATAGCGCACCTAGGTGCGCTATTTCCACGTAAAGCCATACCTTGGCTTTACGCGACAAGCTTGTCGCGTCGCTTCCGTTTTGTTCATCGCTTCGCAAAAAGGGTACGCATGCTGCGTTGATTGAGCTCCGGCGTAGTTACGGCAGCAGTAAAAGCAGTGCCTCTTCAAGTTAGAAAGACACAGATTTCTATGCGCGGCCGGCATCCTTGTCGGTGAAGGCCGCAGTCAAAATTTTTCTGTGCTAAGGCAAATTTCGTTAAAGGTTTCCTTTGGTGAAGATACATTTTTTATCACAGAGCGCACTTAGACAAGGGCGACGAAGAAGCCACAAAAAAGAGAAGCGCTAACTCCTAAATGAAATTTTTTTTCTGGAACACACCCATACATACAGACAGTCGAGCACATGCGTAAGTACACACCGTCCTTTTTGCTCATGGCGACGATCGCTGATTACACTAGAGGCGTGTTCATATACATCTTTCATGCGGTCTGAGACACGTGAGACAAACATCAACGCGCCTCAATGTGCCTGTGTAAGAGCACAGTCAAAAAATGAGAAAGATAAACATGACTTCTTGACAGAGCACTGCCTCAAGTTCGGTTGTGCTCCTAAGTTATAAGACACCACTGTCATCGCCAAAATACCGAATGAGCAGACAATATTTTGAAGCTGTGGCAATATCAACGAAAAAGGCGGGGTGTGCAAATATTTCAATATGTCGAATAACTAATAGAATAGCACTCAATTTGATTTGGTACTCGAGTGGAATAACAAATATTCGAAATATTAACTATTTTTTTAATACCTGATGATTCCTGAGCACCGACGAGGAAACCTCAAAGGAAGGAGACGTCAAAATTGCGAAGGTTATTTTTTAATCATTGAACTACCACATAGCACGTAGTTAAACTTTTTACGGTACTATGGAGGCAATATCTCTCCCCAGATATAGGCGATATTGCTCAAAATCTCAGTGTTTCGGAAGCGAAAGTGTCATCAATCTCCTCTTATAATTATGGCATCAGTAGTTTTCTTCACAGAGCTCACGGCGATACGCGGGAGCTCCCTACAACATGCTCTGGGTCACGGTCAAAACAATAAACCTAGGAGGGGGCGTCAGGTGGCATTCTTGAAGGTTGGTCATCAAGATTTGAACCAAGAGAATCATGGCAAAGTACCTCGGAACCGGCAGAGTGAGAGCCAAGCTCCTCTACAGTATGTTGATATTGTTACGGAGAACCAAAGAAGAGAACGTTGACGACTGAGACGACGACGAAGCAACAAGAGCTTTTCTGGCTGCGCGGCACCTGTCCATTACTCTAAAATACACAGTGTAAATAATTATCTGTAACCGTAACATTTTGGTGGAGGTGCTGGGTACGCGTCTTCGCCACGGAGCTCCGCAGTGGACGCCTCACCCAGTTTTCTACCATGCCTCCAGCGGACGACACCCCTTCTACAGCCGCTTCGCCGTCCATTTCGACCCAGTATGCGGCTCTGCCTCAGCCGCAAAACCCTGGCAAGTTCGCCGGCCTCGGTGACGTCGATGTCGAAGAGTGGTTGAAGATGTACGAGCGGGTCAGTATGGTGAACTTGTGACAACCAACCTCGTCCTAACAAGTTTGGCATGACACGACTTTTCACGTTTGGCGCAATGACTAACGGCAAACAGTGATCGTTTCCTTAATTGGTTACGCGAACTACAACTAGCCCAGTTACTGGAACCGAACTTCCCTTGTAGGTTGTTAACCATAAGTTAGTCTTTTCACAAAATTTTTGTGGAAACATTTCCCGAAACTTGCTTTCACTCATTCTCGAGAGTGCCGCTGCTGTGGGTACTCGCATATGGACCTGTTTGCCGTCAATCAATACACTTACATTGTACGCGCCTGCCTTTGGCGTGGCTTCTACCAACACTTTCTCATTACTGACAACTCATGTGTTTCTTGCAGACCTGATCTTAGTTCCGCGAATTCTTTTCCAAATGTCGCGTTTTCGAACATTTAAAGCACTTGCTAGATAAATGCGGTCACTTCTGCCCGCCACGCTCACTACCACATCTAGGACACGGAATATTCTTCCTTGCAGGCGGAAAGTTTTTACCTTGTGCTGCAGCGTTTCGTTGCGAGTTGACATCGTCCTCAGTGGCACCGGCTTTGCCTGTTACGTCTTTGCGGCACACCTCTTTGCTCTGTCCACGCGCGGCCTCCATATTCCACGCTAATCTGTAGGCCCTTTCGAAGGTGAGGTCCTCGTGCGCCATCACAAGCAAGGAGTTTGCAGCTTACGGAGTCGTTGTGTAGTCTGACGATGAGGTGGTCACGAATCTCGTCACCGATAAACGTGCAGAAGTTGTACGTGGCCGCCAGCCTCTTCCGTTCCACGGCGAAGTCTCTGATGCCTTCACATTGACGTTGGTCTGTACGGTGTAACTTTACCTTTCCACTACCAAAAAGTGCCCAGGTGTGTACTGGTTTCGCGGGCTCTTGACAGATTTTTCGAAGCTGGCTTCTGCAGGCGTCTTTGGGAAAAGCAGATTTTGAAGCGTGACAAACGCGGCTTCTGCAACACGCGTCAGGAACACCTAGTCAGGAATTCCTGAAAGAGCCAGGAAGGAGTGGAAGTCTTCAACCCAGCCCGAGAAGTCGCTCTTCTCCGGTGAAAATTCTGGCAGATGTAGCCAGACCCCGCCGCTGTTCGCAAGAGCGGTTCCTTGTCCACTAGTCATGGCCGCTATTGCTGATTTGAACAAGTCCCTTCCTCGTCGCCATTCTTAAAATTAAAGGGAGAGCTTACTGCCCTTAAGGCATTGACAGGCACTACACAAGACCTACAACAGCAGGAAAGAGGCCAGCAGTTATCCGGCTGCCCGCTTTTATAGCCAGACGCAGGTGTGCTACATCAGCGGGGTGCAAGTAGGCGCTACATTTGGGAGCGTGGTCACCGCACGCCTGAACTTATCAAGAGATAGCATCAAGCATGCACAAAGCTGCGCAGCCGGATTACGTCATCGTATTCGGATGCAACAGCGGGAAAATAGGAGAAAGGAAGCAAGATGACGATGAATGAGAAAAAGTCGCCAAAGGAGACAACAAGGAACATTAGGAAGCGTACAAAGAAGTGAAAAGGAAGTGAGGAGAATGGCGAGTATTAAAACAATATCGAAGAAGGACTGGGCTAAAAAGGAATCGACAAATTTCACGAAGAACGAAAGGAAAACAAGGACCGTGAAGAAGAAACAGGTGATGATGGAAATATAGAGGTAGAAGGAAGGTGGGTAGTAGAAGCGAATGGAAAGGGGAGGAGAAATGAGAATACAAGAAAAAAAGAAGAGAGGGCACGCAGCAAAATCTATGTTACCTTGCCCCTGTGCTGCTTGCTGTGCGCAGGACCGCAAGTTTTTTTCCTGGTTGATCCGCAGCAGTTTTTTTTTTTTTTTGCTTCACGGTGACGAATCCGAATTTGACGGCCCATTTGGAGCCCCCGTGTCCCGCTCTTTGTTATAGCTTCGGAACATCTCACTCCAAGCCGGATTTTCCTTACTTGCTCGGGAGCCAAGGTATGGCTTTACGTGGAAATAGCGCACCTAGGTGCGCTATTTACACGTAAAGCCATACCTTGGCTTTACGCGACAAGCTTGTCGCGTCGCTTCCGTTTTGTTCATCGCTTCGCAAAAAGGGGTACGCATGCTGCGTTGATTGAGCTCCGGCGTAGTTACGACAGCAGTAAAAGCAGTGCCTCTTCAAGTTAGAAAGACACAGATTTCTATGCGCGGCCGGCATCCTTGTCGGTGAAGGCCGCAGTCAAAATTTTTCTGTGCTAAGGCAAATTTCGTTAAAGGTTTCCTTTGGTGAAGATACATTTTTTATCACAGAGCGCACTTAGACAAGGGCGACGAAGAAGCCACAAAAAAGAGAAGCGCTAACTCCTAAATGAAATTTTTTTTCTGGAACACACCCATACATACAGACAGTCGAGCACATGCGTAAGTACACACCGTCCTTTTTTGCTCATGGCGACGATCGCTGATTACACTAGAGGCGTGTTCATATACGTCTTTCATGCGGTCTGAGACACGTGAGACAAACATCAACGCGCCTCAATGTGCCTGTGTAAGAGCACCGTCAAAAAATGAGAAAGATAAACATGACTTCTTGACAGAGCACTGCCTCAAGTTCGGTTGTGCTCCTAAGTTATAAGACACCACTGTCATCGCCAAAATATCGAATGAGCAGACAATATTTTCAAGCTGTGGCAATATCAACGAAAAAGGCGGGGTGTGCAAATATTTCAATATGTCGAATAACTAATAGAATAGCACTCAATTTGATTTGGTACTCGAGTGGAATAACAAATATTCGAAATATTAACTATTTTTTTTAATACCTGATGATTCCTGAGCACCGACGAGGAAACCTCAAAGGAAGGAGACGTCAAAATTGCGAAGGTTATTTTTTAATCATTGAACTACCACAAAGCACTATAGTTCAACTTTTTAGGGTACTATGGCTCCCCAGATATAGGCGATATTGCTCAAAATCTCAGTGTTGCGTCAGCGAAAGTGTCACCAATCTCCTATTATAATTATGGCATCAGTAGTTTTGTTCACAGAGCTCGCGGCGACACGCGGCAGCTCCCTACAACATGCTCTGGGTCACGGTCGAAACAATAAACCTAGGAGGGGGCGTCAGGTGGCATTCTTCAAGGTTGGTCATCAAGATTTGAACCAAGAGAATCATGGCAAAGTACCTCGGTTACGTAATATTTAACCGGCAGAGTGATAGGCAAGCTCCTCTACAGTATGTTGATATTTCAAATGTAAAGTTGCAAGAGAGGTAGGCATTCTGTATGCCAGCCGGCCTCCCATTCATAACTGTATTTTTTTCGGTGAAATCTAATTATAAAGCTCAACTGCCGGTGTGTAAGATACTTCTTTCCAATAATGTATCGTGGAACCTCCGGGTTATTTTGGAAAATTTTGCTTTACCATTCAAAAACTATTCGAATTGCGTTCGATTTCTATTAGATGCGGTGTTGTTACCGCTCAGTCCGTATTTGATTCGGTTCTAAGATTCACTCTTTGTGCACCGCTACAAAAACGCGGTCGTAAGCCTTCGACAGTGCTCTAGAAGAAGGAGTTATTGCCTCCCCCTTTTTTTTCCTTTTTTGCACAGCGCAAGTGACGATGCACCAATTCTATAAAGAAACGGTACAGTGAAAATGCGAAGTGGTATAGAATGATAACTTATATTTCTAAAACATGGCTGTCATGAATTTCAGGATTTCATATTCTGTATATAAGACAAAATTAATGTGAAAGATTTAGTTTTGAAATTCACAACAGATCCTGTGCCTCAAGACATCGGAAGGGCACTCTTTCACGGGGAATTTATCGAGAAATTCACTCCGTCGAATGCTCTTAAGCTCCATGTGTTAAGCCTCTGGTTTCTATAGAACATAATGCATATCTTTCTCATCGACAAATTACTGTGTAGGCATGAGCAGACGCCGTCAAGGATCTTTGACACCTACCGTGTTCGTGCTGGAACTTCAAAACGGCGTAACCACTCGTATTTTCTTTTTGCTGGTTTTCTAGCTTACCAAGGGTCTTTTCCTCGCCAGAATGGTGTTTTTGATATTATGAAGAGATAATATACCAATTTGAAACAATATTTTTTTCGTATAAGTGTCGCTTTAGCCTTAATTGTCGCGCTTCATTGCGGTGGTGGCCACTGGCTGTGTGAACTCACGCATGTGCGGTTCTGTCTGTACCCATGTATGTTCGATATAACAGAAAATTGCACTTGAATGTCAGCACAGTGACTTGAATGTCTGTCGGGTGACTGTCAAGCATCGTCCACGCTCCGAGGCGAACCTCCGAGATGTGCGCATCACCAACAGGAAATGGCGTACATGAAATGCTTCCGGCGTGGCCAAGCGCGCAGCGCATCACGCACTGGAGCAAAGGGTCGCACATTCGATGCCCACTCGATCCGAAAGTTCTTTTTCTTTATATTGTTATGAAGATAAGCAATACACGATCGACGGAAGAGGAGAGCCTTCTTTTGTGGCGGCCAGCACCAAAAGAACGCTCGCACAACGGCGCTCTACGTCGTCTTCCCTCTGCTCGAGATCGGTGCCTGCAGTGGGGAGCCTGTTTCTAGAAACTTACTCTGTGGTGGGCACTTTGCTTGACGTCAATATCTACTTCGAATTCTCGCTTGCTGACAATGGTGATTTTGCCTTATAACGAACGACGCCGGTGCCGACACCGGAGTTTCTGCGAGACGAGCTCTTTAACGCTATCGCGTTGAAAGAGGGTCCTCCTCAAGGTCTTTGTATATGCAATTTCGTCATAGAGCACAGGGGTATGCACCGCTGCTATTCGCCGACCGCAGACATAAATAAACCAATCCGGCTATCGCTCGGCGCGGCCCCCTCGCAGCGCGCGTTCTTTAACGGAAAACATGCACGCGGCGTGCGCTCGCTTTTCTTTGCGTTATGAGCGCCTAGGCAAATCTTAGTTGATGCAAACTGTGTAAAAAATTATTTGGTAATGCGCAAGCCTCCTAGGTGCGGTTGGACGTTCTTCAGGTCCTTAAAAGACCTTGCTGTCGACACGAACAGTGAGCTACAAAATTCGCCAAAGGAATTCTTTCCGAAGGAGCCAACAAATCCATGCCAGAAGCCTGTAAGAAATGATAAGTTATTCCCAAACTTTAATCAATCATTCATCAGCGATTGTAAGTAATACTCCAAGGCGCCACATCCCAGGACTCGAACTCAAAAC
Organism: Hyalomma asiaticum; assembly: GCA_013339685.2. NCBI lineage: Eukaryota > Metazoa > Arthropoda > Arachnida > Ixodida > Ixodidae > Hyalomma > Hyalomma asiaticum. The sequence continues at coordinate 301,953 of CM023488.1, read as the reverse complement.
CACGACTGCTGTCAAACCCAAAATCGCTTTTGGGTAAAGTCTGTTTGTCATATCAGAGCTGATTAAGACGCGGTACGGTGGATGGAGACAGACTAAAGTGCACCAACGTGGAATGCGGTATATTAGAGGGAACTACGATAGATTAAGGAAAATTAGTATGGATTATGTAAGAATAAAATAGATTGGGGTAGATTAAGAAGGGTTACAGATGATTAGGGTAGAGTAAGATTAGTACAGATTAAAATGGATTAAACATACAATAGGACAGAAAGTTGAGCGAGTTGGTAACAGTCCATAATCAAAAGAAGAGGCGTGCAGGACACGGACACAAGGAGAGCAGTGAACAACACGAACGGCGTTCGTGTTGCTCACTGCTCTCCTTGTGTCCGTGTCCTGCACGCCTCTTCTTTTGATTATAAACATACAATGTTTCGCTTAGTTTGGTTTGAGTTCTGCCAAATCTAATTAGTCCTGGATTAATTATGCTTATATTACTTTGCTACGGTCCGATTAACTTTAACCGAATCAGGCACGCCTAATTTAATCGTGATTTTGTCGTAACCTAGTTATCTTTGCGTTAATTAGTCCTACCTTAATTGAACCTGACCTTATTCATCTAACTTTAGTTGTGCTAGAGGTAATTATGTCAGCTCACTTGTGTCTCCCTTAAATGAGTGTTACCTTAATTACATCCGATCACTTTAATCAGTCATAAGGGAATTATACTTCTTAATTAGATGTGCACTCATTCATACTAGCCCACTTACATTTTGACTAATTAGTCTTAGCTTAATGAGGCATGATGTATTTCTTGATAGTTATGCTTTATTTTTAGTCATACTGCAATTAAACACCCCAAATCAGTGTCAGCTTGAATCGCTAGAATGATATTGCATTGACCTAATTAGTGATCGCTTAATTATGTGCGTCTTAATTAGGATTTACATTTCGATGAGTAAATTAGTTTTGAATTCATTGGTCTCAGCCTGTCTTAGCCTTATTCGGCTTGACTTATTTTTGTCATAGAGTATTTAAACTTGAATTAGCTAAGCTTGGCTTAAGTAGTACTTGTTGAACTAGGCATAACCTAATTAGCCTTAATTAGGCTCCGATGAATTACTTAGCTTAATTACCAGCTAGCACAAAGAATCCTGCTACAATTCGGATTGACCATGACGAAACGGACGTCTTCTAGCAGGATTTGAAGATACGGTCATCCTCTTGTATCGATCGTATATCCCTGCTACTGTCGTGAGGACATTCCATTTTAAAGGAGTACTGACACGATTTTGCGGCGGCGCAAAATATACATTTTTCGTTTCCTAGCCATGTATTGTTAACGCCCTCCGCACACGGAAGCCAGGAAACACGTACAAAGTATTTTAATTTGGTTTTAAAGTTCGCGTCGCCCGGCACAGCAAGCCAGCCCCATTGCAATGGACACTACGATGACGTACGAACACGGGCTCTTAAAAATCGCCGAAATCGCGGTCAGAGTCACTGGACGACCGTGAAATTGCTGTTGTTTGCGTGCCTCAGGTGTAATTGACCAAAGACGACAGAGTTGCAGCGACGCTATGAAGAATTTCTGTCCCTACGTGGCTCAGACGTTGTCCGACTATGTTGATACGTCACTAGGAAACCGCCCCCTCGAAATCGAAACCGAAAGTCGGCTTTTAAGGGAGCCGTATTAAAAATATATTCATTGTGTTGCGGGCCACCATGACACTGTTTTTGGGGTTTTCCACGCCAGTGCTTTCATTTACAGCAACAATACGAGAATGTCAAAAATTCGTGTCAGTACTCCTTTAAGAAGTTCTAGAATCCTCCTTTGCAAAAGCTCCTATGCGGGACCACGTGGAATGTATTCAATGAATTTCGTTGACCATAACTTCTACTACACAACTTTCGGGCAACGCACCGAACTCAGCACGCGGAGACATATCTGATTAGCGAGAACGGAGAAGTTAAAACGACTTGCTATAACAGGGTTTTTCACGCGCGTCGACCTTAGTTTCAGAGCAACTTTAGGAACCGTGACGTCCCGGATGTCGCGATCAGCAAAACTAGATAATCGCGGATATTTTGAGACCAAATACTGCACGAAATAGCAACGCCAGTAGACATTAGCGCGCATGAAACGCTCTGAAAGAATCTATTTTTAACGTAGCGGAGCCACTGCAACTGGGACCGCCAAGGGTCGCAGGTTCGACGCCCAAACCTTCCCCCCCCCCCCCATTTTCTTAAGGTTCTCCTCTAAACATTTGTTATACTGCTCGAGATTACGTCGGTAGAGCGGCCCCGCGACGGTTGGGTACCTGAAAGGCTGTCAGTCGTTCAACTGCCGTTTACGACTCACTCCTACACCAGAACAGGAATTGGCCTCTCTGGTGAAGTACTTGGCCACCACCTCCCACATGATATCTGCAACTAAACCCTCGCCCTCAGTGTCCAGCAGCTCCAGAACATCTGTCCACTGCGACGGTCAGCTCTTTGAAGCAGAAGAGGGCGGTAATAATCACGGGCCCCGGACAGGCCCCACTGGCAGCTAAACATTGGAACGTTCAATGCAAGATCCCTCTCCAGCGAAGCTAAATTAGCGGAACCACTCGAGGAACTAGGAGGAGTCAGTTGGGACGTCATTGCGAAATTAGGAGCAGGTGAAGCTTACACAGTCTTAAACAACGGACATGTCCTCTACAACAGAGGATTACCAGAAAAGATAGAATATGGCGTTGGCTTCCTAATTCAGAAAGATATAGCGGGCAATGTAGACGAATTCTATACCATTAACAAAAGGGAAGCACGCGTCGTAATAAAACTAATTAAGCCGTATAAACTTAAGATATCCAGCAATATGCGGCAACAACGAGTTACGACGACTAACAAGGGGAACAGTTATACGAGCATATAGAATTAGCAATAAAAAGAGTACGGACACAATACACAGAAGCATGGGGATTTCAACGCAAAAGTAGGGACAAAACAAAGTGGAGAGCAGGCGATGGGCAACTACGGCGTCAGCCGTAGGAATAACCGTGGGGAAATTCTAGTACAATTTGCCGAAAGAAACCGACTCCGAATAATGAATACGTTTTTCAGGAAACACAAGAAGTAGAAGTGAACGTGGAAAAGCCCTAACGGGGAAACAAAGAATGAAATTCACTTTATAATGTGAGAACAACCATGTAGAATTGAAGACAGAAAAGTATTGGAGAAGATAAAACGCAGAGATCACAGATTAGTAAGGGCAAACATTGTATTTAACCTAAAGAAAACAAGAACTAAATTATTTACTAGAAAAATGCAAATCTAGAGGTAATCAGATCGAAGAACGAAGAATTTAAAGTCGCCCTAAGCAACAAGTGCGAGGCCTTAGCCGAAAACGGTGTAGACTTAGAAGAAGTAAACAAAACCATAACGAAAACAATCCATGAAACAGCGATAGAAGTCGGGGGTAAAACAACAAAGCAAGAACAAGTAACTTCTCCCAATCTACCAACGACCTAATAAAAAAACGCCAACAAATGAAAGTAACTTCGTTAAAAGATGAAATCGCAGAACTATCAAAATTGATCAGTAAAGCCAGGCAAAGAGATATAAGAAACTTTAACACGACAGAATTAGAGAAAGCAGTAGAGAAAGCCACCATCATTAAATCGGTCAAAACAGAAAATGCACTTAGGACAAAACAAGATGCATGGGCTAAAAGATAAGAAAGGTGACGTTATCAACAATTTAGACAAAATACTAAAGGTAGCAGAAGATTTCTATTCTGAACTGTGCAGATCTCCGACAGACCACACAATCTTAATAGAAATAGAATGAGCGGAGGACACTGAAATTCCATGTACAACCTCTGACGAAGTCAAAAAGCTGTCAAAGGCAAGTCCCGCGGTAAAGCAGCAGGTGAAGACGGTATAACAGTCGACTTGATCAAATACGGAGGAGACATTATACTTGAAAAACCTGCATCGTTCTTCACGAAATGTATCAAGACACGTAGTGTACCGCGCAGTTGGTAAAATGCTAATATAATCCTAATCCACAAGAAAGGTGACATAAAGGAGTTAAAGAATTACAGACCAATTAGCCTACTCCCAGTAATATACAAGCTATTTACGAAAGTAATTTCTACGAGGATAAGAGAAACACTCGACTTTAACCAACCGAGAGAACTAGCTTGTTTTAGGAAAGGTTACTCAACAATGCAGCACAGCCACGCTATCAACCTAGTAATTGAGAAGTACGCTGAATATAACAAACCTCTTTATATGGGGTTTATAGACTACGAGAGAGCATTTGACTCCATACAAATACAAGCAGTTCTAGAAGCTCTACGTTGACAAGGGGTACCTGACGTATACGTGAAAACCATAAACAGCGTATACAAAGATTGCACAGCCACACTGCTCCTACATGAGAGAAGCACAGAAATCCCGATCGGGAGAGGTGTGAGACACGGAGATACGATATCCCCGATGCTATTCACTGCATGTTTAGATGAAATCTTTAAAAATCTATACTTGGAAGAAAAGGGAATTCGAATAGACGCAGAGTATCTAAGCAATTTAAGATTTGGAGACGACACTGTGCTATTTAGCAATGATGGTGGCGAACTATAAAACATGCTTGATGACATAAACCGGGAAAGTATTAAAACTGGACACAAGTGAATAGGCAAAAGACCAAATTTACGCTCAATAGCCTAGCTAAGGAACAGGAATTTAAAATCAACAATGAACCCTCAGAATGCGCAAATGAATACGTATACCTGAGGTAAGAGGAACACCTACCCATGAAAAAGAAATTCTCCGTAAAATAAGGATGGGCTGGAGCGCATTCGGAAGGCATTTTGAAATCATGGCTGGAAACTTGTCGCTCTCACTAAAGCGAAAAGTATTCAATCGCTGCATTCTCCCGGTACTAACGTACGGTGCAGAAACGTGGAAGATAACGAAAAAGCTATAGGTGAAATTAAGGAGCACGCAACGTGCAATGGAAAGAAAAATTATAGGTGTAACATTAAGAGATAAAAGAGCAGCAGAATGGATGAGGGAACAAACAGGAGTAGCTGATATTATTATGTCATTGAAGAGAAAGCAGTGGACATGGGCAGGTCAAGTGATGAGGAGGAAAGATGTCAGATGCACAGTGAGAACGACGGAATTGATACCGAGAGAGAGAAAACGCAACAGAGGCAGGGAAAACGTTAGATTTAGCGATGAAATTAAAAAGTTTGGGAGCATAAAGCGGAACCAACTCGCTCTGGATAGGGGGAATGGAAATCGTTGGGAGAGGCTTTCGCCCTGCAGTGGACTTAAATAGGCTGATGATGATGATAAATCATTCTTTAAGCAGGTTCCAGAAATACCTTCTTAAAAGGGGATATTCAATGACCAACGCAAGCTTAGCAAAGTACGGAGAGTACCCTTGTACAATCCGGATTCCAATGCCCATTTTTCGTTTATTTTTCGTTCCTCCTCTCCTCTGTATCTATCTTCTCCCTTCTTACACTTTTAGCTATCTTCTTCCCCTCCCCCGAATATTCGCGCCCTTTCCGCGATTCTAGCAACTTCCAGCAAGTTATTTGCCTTTCATTGATACCAATGATACGGGACGCACAAGCACAGCGTCAGTATTTTGATTACATAGCTAATGAAATTACAAGAACAGTGTTGGGATGACTGTTCACAGTAGGCAAGGGATGCGGGGAAAGCAGAGCTGCCCATTTATGCACATTGTGTAGAAAATTCTGTAACTGTGGTACCACTGCCTACCGGCACCAAGGGAATCGCGAACATACATATTTAAACTCACTGCCTACAGAAGCTTATATGAAAAGATCGTGCTGAGATGTTTGTTCTCATAATGCGCAAGAGTGACAATTAGCACAAAATCAGTTGCACAAGCGGCACTCGCAATGTTTCCCAATCTGATACAACAGTATCACAATAATGAAGCAAAATACACAAACATTTGTAGAGTAAGGCAGATGCAGCAATGGTAATTCAGATACTACTTCCCTAACAATAAACTGTCAATAGTGGCAGTGGCCACGTTTGATGAAACCTTAAAAAGAATATTGGACGGAAATGCTTAAACGTAGGCGGAAAGTATAAGAATATGGTACTAACGTGGGGTATTTGGCACAGAATGACGGCCGGCCTACGTTCGAATAAGTAGGGGATATGCCCACTTGCCTGACACTAAAGGATTTATTCTGAAGGAATCAGTGCATCGACGTTTCATTTTCTAAACAGTCAAGAGATGCTCCCTCTTGCTTTAGCCTTGAGGAACATCAGGTGGGCTTTTAACCTTCTTGAAAGCTCAGCCTGGCCTCCTACTCTAAACAGAGCAGCTATGTTGAAAGCAAAACATTAACTGAGGCACACAGCTTGACAACTTATGGTTTCACTCGTATGGGCTTTTATCGAGTGGGGTGATACTACGCAAAGGTAAGCACAAAATTTTGAAGCATTAAACATAACATGCTTTCAACCTCAGTTGATAAGCTGTAACTTTTTTGTATTCCCTTTAGTGCAAAACTAAGAGGTAGCTAAAGTAGCTAGCAACCATGCAAACGCCCACAGAGCAGCCTAAACAGTTGCCATATAAGTAGACAGTCCTTACCAACTTAGTAGAAAAAGTTCCACAATAAGGCGTCAGCGCAGCTTCGTCGAAACATAGCATTTGTTTACTCGTGTAGCGTTAATGTTACCTACGCTGGCTAACACCCGGAAAAAAAGGAATGACGTTATTTAAAGTCGGGCGGTCCCATGCCGCCCGTTTCCCACAAGGGTGGGTTACCTCCCAAGCCTACAGTACCTTCCAATTGCCGAGCACCAGGTGGAAGCGCGCGTGTCCCTATAATACCGGTAGGTACCCGGCGGCAGTGGCGGATGCCTCCCTGCCTACCACAGCAAGGCGGACGCTCAACTATTTCACCAAGGCAGTGGTGAGTAAGGTGTGCCCAGGGGACTTGCCACGTCCTTATGGGGACACCTTTCGAGATAAGCACACGTAAACCGAGCACCAGCTGTGTACGCCTGTACCCGTTTTTAAACCGGTGGGTGTCCGGTCGGCTCTCGACATCCTGTGAAAATTAGCTGCTTACCGTTACAAAATAAAGCCAGAAAGAGTAACTGGCCGAGTCGTCGAAGACTGCCTCACCAAAAAACGCTTCAGCAAAACATTTGTGAGAGTCACCTTATAAGATATACACCTATTCACTGCGGTGCTCACATTTCTTTGTGCTGAGCGCAGAAGTCCACGATGGGGCTACATTACCCGAGTAGCATACGTAATCCAAACAAATAAACTTCGACTTCAACTTCAATTTCAACTTCAAAACAGAGCTGCTGGTCAACGTGCGCTAATAAGAAAACATGGCGTCGCTCACTGCGGCCGTTGAAAATTCAAGCAACGGCACTAACGGACCACCGACAACAGAAAACCGGACGGAACGCGTCCCCAAAGCGCCGCTTTCGTCGCGGATGGCGAGCGGGAAACGGCAAGCAGACAGAAGACAAAAGAGAGAAGGCGAACAGTCACGTGCAAGAAAATTGGCTGCCACTTCCAAGCTCTTTCCAGTGGGCTAAGTAAAACAGAAAAAAATACCGTAGTGTTCCTCCCGCCACTTTACAGCCGAAATGCAAAGAGCTCAAAATTAGCAAGAAGCAAAAAAATGCAAATGGAATAGACGCAGGCGATACTCAAGGTCTGCGAAAATCCGCCTTATTGCCGGTTTTTCTGTGCTGATTATATCCTTCTTCAAGTTGACTTCTTGCCCCGCCACGGTGGTCTAGTGGCTAAGGTACTCGGCTGCTGATCCGAGGGTCGCGGGATCGAATCCCGGCCGCGGCGGCTGCATTTCGATGGAGGCGAAATGTTGAGGCCCGTGTGCTGTGCGATGTCAGTGCACGTTAAAGAACCCCAGGTGGTCTAAATTTCCGGAGCCCTCCACTACGGCGTCTCTCATAATCAGAACTGGTTTTGGGACGTAAAACCCCACAAAACAACAACAAGTTGACTTCTTCCATCAGTACTTCTGAAGACTGAGAAAACACATCCGTGAAAACATAACTTGGGAAGATGGCGGCGCTTGTAAAAGCCTCTGAAAATCCGTCTTATATAGCAGGATTTTATGTGCTGATTATATCCGTCCTGAAGTTAAGTTTTACAACCTGGATTTCTGACGGATAAGACGATATATCCCGAAATAAGACGGACTGTATCCCTTTTTTTTTCATCTGGGTTAGGCCCCACCTAACTACTCATAGGTAGCTTGAATTGCCTTTAATATAGCTTCCCATAGGTTATGCTAGCCTAGAAGAGATTTCTGCTGGTTTCCCAGTTTCACCAACAGTGTAAGCAGCTTCACTGTTATAATAGAAGTAGTAAATGTTAGGGTGTATTCACACTTTGAATTATTACATCTGTCACCAATCCCGAGCCGTGAGGTACGGGACGCGATCACCTTAAATAATTCCAAGAACCAACGTCTTGGTTCAACGAAAGGGATCCCACGGACAATGACGTTTTTGGTCCCCTTCGGCACACCAGCAAAACGCCAGCAGTGGTTAAAAGACCGGGTCAGAGCCAAGGATGATCACACAAAACAAATGTATTCTCATCAAACAGGCAGTTACACAAAACGTACACAACACGGCTCTTCCAACTGACACACAGATGGGTTACAACGTTACACGAAAGCAACAAATACGAACAAGCTCATGCACTGCAACAAAGAATAAAGCGCAAAAAAGTTCTATTCACCAATTCACTCGTGGCGTCTTAACTCGAAGCTTGCAGGCAGGGCTCGTCGGCTGGCTCGGTGAGTCACACGCCACGCCGATTGTTGCTGCTGTTACTTTTTCCTCTACTCTTCTACTTGCTGCTCCTCTTCGCGTCCCGTGTTCGACTGTTTATGTAGCCTTGCAAAGCCATTCTAGAGGTTTCGGGGCGGCCCACGTGATACAAGCAAGCACAACGTAGGGAAACTTCTCGCCCTTTCTCGGTCCTTCGTAGTTGAGGCGGCACCCCTTTCTCCCTCTCACTGCGCGAGTATCGTCGTGGTGTACTCTCCGCCTCCTCTCTCTTCCTACTCTTCCTGTCTTGCGCGCGCGCTCACCGCGATAAGACACCTTCTACAAAATTATCCCCTTTCGGAGACTGGGCGTGACCTTGGGCGCCTCTTTCATGCGTGCCGCTTTTCTTGTTGTTTTCTTTGGCATTCCCTCTAGCTCGACGCCGCGATTCTCATCGAAATAGGCATTGTTTTGTGACAACATCCGCCTTACTGAAGCTGCACGCATCTTATTCCCCATTAATCCGTCGACAACTATGGGTTCGAGTCCTGAAGGTCTTCTTTCTGAGTCAGTCGATCGTTCGAGCCCGACAGGATGATTAACCCGTTTACATTAACCAACTTTGGGTTAGGCAGAACAAGTGGATTAGAGCTGGCAGTTGCGCAGTTGATCATGACGCTGTCGTGCGCGCAACGTGAAAGACAAGCAGCGCACTGAAAGAGTAAGTAAGCGCACACGCCTCCGTTCCTATATGTTTGTGATGAACGGAAACCAAGAATCGGTGGACTCAAAAAAATGCAGTGATCGCGAGGGCACATGCCAGCGAACGCAGGCGCGGAGTCAGAAGGCGGCCGCAAGTTCGTGCTGCCAACAGCCCCCGGTAGTCGCGCGCTTTCAATTAGCCGCTATGATACGACCTTGGAGCCTGTTGACGTAACACGGTGCTCGGGGCATCTCCTTCGACACCGCCCACAAGAGCCCTAGTGGCTCTACTCCGCAGAGTTGAGGCAGAACTGTAAAGGGATGTTTTCCGGTAGCAATATCTTCCCTCTTAACAAGTCTTCTTGAAAAATTCTTTCGGCTGTGAATTTCTTAGAAGCTTTCAATACACACCCAGCCGCTCTCAAAGCCAAGCCTTACGGGAAGTTGAGGGACCTTTTAAACTTTGAGCACGTTTGTTTTTCTTAAAATTAGTAATGATAAATTATTGAGATTTTATATGAATATTCCACACATCAAATTGTTTAAACTTTTGATTTCAGAAATTATAATGGGACTTGATATGAATATTCTGCACATCAAATTGTTCGAACGGTTGATTGCTGAAATTACATCGTTAAATAAATAAATCAGCTTTCAATAAATCATATGGGAGCGGTAGTTCACAACGCTGTTCCTCTTTTTCTTTTTTGAAACTCGATATCAGGACTTGCCGAGTAGCAGTGCTATAAGCCGGAAAAAAATGCCTTTAGGAGGATTCAGTATTCGCGTGATCAGACATATTCATATTGATCTCATGTGTGTTTTTTACAGGTATTGAACACAACTGAGCCCCTCTTTTTGTACTATTGGAGTACAAGTGGCGAAAAAAATTGTAAGGACGAGGAGTGCTTTAACGAAACGGCAACCTGTGAGCACATAAGGAAGAAGGATCTGACAGATAGTGAATACAATTTCACAAGGGCGTTCCTTAGTGAGGATCATAAATGGTAAATACCTTCCCTACATATATTATTTGGTGCAATGCCCGTAAACTAATGGTACTTAAGGGAGAGAACATTCGCTGAATACATTTATACAATTTGCATCTATTCATATAAACTGCAGTGCCGTTATGATTGTGTCGGCAGTCGGAACTCGCCAAACCAATCTGCCACCTTTTGAGCAAACAACCGCACGCCACTGTGAATTACTTCACAAGTACTGCAGTGTCCATTTTTACTGCATGCGTTTAACATTGCCGTGCATGTTGCTTTTGTTTTAAAAGAACGTGTTTAAAGCCAAGTTTCCGCATGTTTGAAAAATACATTTAGAGAGCGAGACAAAGGAGATGCAAAATGGTGTGTATTCTTACTTTCTGCGCAGCTTTTCTTCTCCCGCCCTTGACATATTTGCTTTCATTTTGTTACCCTGACAGCTTTTCACTGGCTAAAGCGGTTTCCCGTAACTTTGTTCAGCGAAAGTTCCTGGTTGTGTCAGAAGCTTTACCATATGAGGGGTTTTTCTAATGAGACTTTTTGTGTTGCTCAGATAGTACAGCATGATCTTGACAGAGCTCCAACCCAAAGGAACACGCTGGGATTGCTCGCAACACGTGTAACTCGAAGATGCGGTAGTTCCATAGTCTCACTTGATTCTTTTGTATTTATAATTATATTGAAATGGATAGTCGCAATCTTACGCTCGAGCTCGCTGAATAAAAACTATATATTTTGCACACGTTGCGATGCTCTCCGGAAGTGACATGCACATGAGAAGAAAATTTTATTCTCAAGCTTTTAGGGTGCCCAGATATTGATCCTGAAAAATAGTTTCGCTGTTCTTTGAGGCATCTGCAGTTCAATGCTCCACTATAAAAGCATCACCATGTCATTAGGGAAAAAGTGTACAGCCTTATGGAGGGCCTTGACACTGCCATCAGGACAACGCTTATGCAAGACGCTCAGGTTTTGGTTGTCCTTCAGACATAAGCTGCGCTCGGGGCAGCAACGTGGGGAAGTGCGTGGCATTCCGCTTTAAAAACTAAAGATATGGCGTTTTTTGTGGCGGATCTGGAGCAGTCACCGAAATCCTGGAGGGAGCGCTCAGATTCCACGAATCCGAATCTGCCAGCGGAGTGCGAAAATGCTCCGCTCCGTGAGTGATATACAGGAAACCAATGAGCACGTCATGCAAACCCAACTTCCACTCCGTGCGTTTCCGTGGCAACCAAAAACGCCTTACCCGGGCATATTTTGACTGCAGCAGTTTCAGAGTTGTTTACGTTCAATTCATGCCCCCATTCTGTGCTCAAGCTTTATTACTCAGAGAGGACACTACGCGCTAAATACACGGTATGATTCTGCGTTCGGTGCCGTAAGCTCCGGCATGAAGCGTAAGATGGATGGGGAGAAGAACGATGAGTACACGTAGGCACGTAGGCTCGGCCGCATTTTGCACCTTGGCATACGCCCTCGTAAGAGTTCGTGTCTTCATCAACAAGTAGAAAAAAAAAGAGTTTTGCACTTCGATAACACTCTCGATAAAGTCGTGTCTCGTGAGCGAAAAACACATCCAAACAGTCCTACCTCAATGACGACTGCGAGGGTAGGCTTAGCTAGAACGACGCCGCAGCTATCCCGTCGTCGTTCGCGACGAACCGCGAGCTCGCAATGAAGCGCTTACTTTTGACAACACGATAAACGTTTGTATGTACTCACATGTCATGCGTTAACACATCCAATCGGTTTTCTTGAAACATCGGTGTGGAGCGCCACGATGGAAACGAATCGAGCCGCATCGGTGAAACGGCCAGTGCCGCTGTTTACCTTTCGTACCGCGGCTTCAGATCTATCGAGTGTTTTGAAAACAGTAGCTGCTTTCCACTTTAAACATACTTACACTCATTTGTACGCTATTTCATTTCACAACCACATGGCAGTCAGTATATTACACGCCATACTGGCAAATACCGCCCACACCAGACCTATTCGAGCGGCGGCGAGGACCAAACGGTGGCCAGCGGCTCGACGTCACACGTACGGCGCACGACGCTACGTACAACACGTCGTAATCACCGTCTTCTGAGCTGGAAGAGCTTCTGCTTGTCCTGCTGTTGTGGCTAAACGCGAGCTCCACTTTCTCGTATACACTGCAGCTAACAGCAGCGAACGCAGCCATTTCGACAGACAAGACGGAAGTGACGCGAGGACGCGGCCCGCTTCCGCCTGAATCTGTCTGAATCCGTGCCTCGACGCTGGAGCTAGTCAGAGCGCTCTGGTGCGGTTTGAGTTGCTCTGAATCTGCCAGTGAAACGCCCCAACACGCTCCCGCTCGACCAGTGAGACACGGATTCGTCGCGGCGGAGCAAAAAAACTTGCTCCTAATCTGCCATTGAAAAACGCCATTAGAGAATAATAATACTGTTGCGCGTAAGACGCGGAAAAGACAGTTTATTCATGGGAGCTGCATTACCCTTTACGCATTGCCACAACAACAAAAACAACAATAGAGGAGAAGAAATTTAGAAGAAAATATTGCCGTATATGTGACGCACTACTCACATAGGACAGTTAATTCTTGGATAGCGTGATGGAAGCGGCGCTAACACAACCTTTAAAATGGTGCAGGAGGGTCGGATTGACCCTTGCGAAGAAGTGAATTGAAGCTGCTCAACAAGCGCTAATCCCCTAATTCCTTTCCTACATAATCCCCAAAAGTGCCCAAGAGCCATCCCCTTTTTTCTATTTTCTCTCAATAAAGGTCACATTCATTCGCCTTCACAGGTGATATAAGCCTCGATGATGAGGCGCGTCAATTCATCCTTGCTTCTTGCTAAGATTATGCACGAATAAAACTCGGGTCTGCAACCGCACCTGTCACAGTGGAGTGCTAGTCAGTTCCCGCGAACCCTATTAAGGTTAGAGGTTCCATAATTTGAATGTGTCGTCATTATCATGCATCATCATTACATTGTTATACGTTAACTCTGCGCAAACGTCCTCATCTCGCGTACCAGGCCAAAATTCTACCGTCCAGTCGTAGCATTGCCTTCCCAAGATATCCTTTCGGTTATACTTGACTACTATCGGCTATCTCGCTTTCCAATAACACACACTAGCTGCCACGGAAATTACGAAAGGGCAAAAGATCAAGGGCACGTATTCATTTTTGATTCTTTTTTTTTTGTTGGACACAGCTACATGAATATAAGAAATAATGAAGCCAAGGAAGCCATAGGGGATGTTATTCATAGTTTTTAGCTGTAGTGCAGTAATACAAATGGAAAGGAACTAAAGCGGACGAAAAAACGCGCCAACCTTCGCTAGAGTCCGAACATACATCCTACGCCAACACGTCCAATGCTCTACCGAATTAGTTACGGCGGCGGCGGTCGTTCCATCGTCCACTTCATTGGCTATTTCCTGATGTTTACTCATGGGAGTGATAGCGCCTCTCGTAGCCATGGCGGCGGGTGTTGACCACTTTGTTTGCCAGAAGGCGTCACGTAGCCCGTGATCTCCTTAGGAAATGACTACTGACGAATAAACGCTCGCATGCTACATGAGGCAGCAAGTCTGCAGGAACGAGACGCACGCTATGAAAATAATGGAAGCGGAAATGATCAAAGGCTCCATGCACAGTTATTCTTGATTTTGCTTCAGATCTGTTTGAGAAGTGCTTATTCCCTGATTTGATTGGCTCGCTTATTGCTCCATGGCATTGAGGCCCGTGTTCTTTGCAATGTCAGTCTGCAAGAACCAGACCCACATTATGAAAATAATGGAAGCGAAAATGATCAAAGGCTCCATGCACAGTTATTCTCGATTTTCCTTAAGATTTGTTTGATAAATGCTTATTCCTTGATTTGATCGGGTCGCTTCTTGCTCCATAGCATTGAGGCCCGTGTACTGTGCAATGTCAGGTAACGTTAAGAAGCCCAGGTGGTCGAAATTTCCGGAGTCTGTCACTACGGTGTTGCTCGTAGCCATATTGGGGTTTTTAGCGCAAAACCTCAAATATAAATCAAGTACCAATATTTCCATCGATCCCAGCACCGTCCTCAGTTCCCTTTTTAGTGAGCCTTTCGGAGCAAGGCACAAAGGCATTTACTGGTGATCGTCATCATCATCCCGTCTACGCCCACTCCAGGGCAAAAGCACCTCCCATAGATCTCCAATTATCCTTGTCTGTGCTAACTGGGCCCAATTGATCCCCGCAAACTTCTTGATCTCATCTGCCCACCTAACTTTTTGCGGCCCCCGTGCCACACTTTCCTTCTCTAGGAATCCACTCTCTTACCCTTAATGACCAACGGTTGCCTTGTCTTCGCACTACATGGCCCGCCCACGTCCATTTCTTCTTCTTAATTTCTATTAATAAGTCCTTAACACCCGTTTGCTCCCTAACCCACTCCGCTCTTTTACAGGGTAAGCTGTTATGAGATCACAACAACGTTCGTTTTTGCGCCGTAGTTGTCCGCCGCCGCCGGTGTCCGTAACCACTATCGCTGCAAATTTTAGAAAAAATAACCAGCACCGACGAGTATTCCAACTTCTCCTCTGCCTGGATTGGAACCCAGGCTCTCCGCGTGGCAGTCGAGCGTTCTACCACTGAGCTACGCCTGTGGTTGAAAAGTCATCGCTAAAAGACCTAAACAGGTATAACGTCTGCCGCGGAATCGCATTAACAAACGTAATGTTACGTTGAAAAATAGTAATACACCGCTACATGACGCGAAAATGGATTGTTTAACGAGGTCGAGGAATCATTTGAAACAACACAGGGCTGCATGCTTTGTAGCTCTAAACCCATTACGGAGGCACTGGTAATTATGTCGTAGTGGGTACTTACCTACTTGGCAAAATGATAAGTTATGGTGCAGGAGATACCTACCACTTCTACTTGCACTAGTTTCCTCAAGCGTTTAAAGTGGCCTCTAAGAAAGTAGCTCCTCCAGCTTACGCTGTCACTGTCCTGCTGTTCCGCGCAGGCCTGGCTCTTTTTCTGTCCCTTAATGTTACGCCTACTATTTACCCTTCCATCACTCGCTTCGTCGTCCTCAATTTAAGCGGAACCCTCTCAGTTAGCCTCCAAGTTGCTGCCCTGTAGGGGAGTACCGGTAATATGAAGCTGTTGTACACTTTCCTTTTCAGCGACAACAGTAAACTACCATTTATTGCCTGAGAATGCTTTCAGACTTCACTCCACCCCATTTTTATCCTCCTAATTATCTCAGCCTCATGGTTCATACACTGGTAAGATGCAGTTATTATACGCGCCTCCCTCTTGAGGGATCCGCTACGCTGCTTTAGTGGCTATGACAATTCACTGCTAAACCGAAGATGGCGGGATGGTATTCCGGCCCCGGCGGACGCATTTCGTTAGAGGGGAAGGCCCAAGTACTGTGCAAGATTTGTACGGTCGCCTTTCTTTTAAAGATGGAATTATCTTACCAACTTTTCAGTCAGGCGGGATTGACCCAAGAGACTGCTGAAATATTATTGTTAGAAAACGACGGCTGACGTGCTTGGTATTTTTAATAGCTTAGTGTGTATGCTGTCAATGTCACACGAAGAATTTGTTAATGGCCCAATGATTTTAACAATGCCGTTCGCGTCGAATGTGACGTTTTTATTGGGGGTAAGTAGACGGTGGCGAATTGGCAAGAGCTGCAGGGCATTCTTTATTGAAGACAGAACAGAAAGAAACCTTTACAGCATCAGGAGTCTCTGATTCCGGGACAGGGGAGCCAAAAATGTCACGTAGAAAAATAGCCCTAGACCCCTGCGGATTGATGCATTGCCACAAGTGCTTCGGGTTACAACAGAAGCGTTTCGGGTTGTGAAACATAGAGGGCAAAGTGGTTGAGAAGAAAACACGTTTGGGCTGTGGTACTGCTTGAGTGAAGCAATGATATTTAACCCAGTTAACCCGTTGCTGGCCACGGTCGCAAGTACGCAACGCGCGGTTTGCCAACCTACAAATGGCGCTGATGGCCACGGTCCAAAAAAAGTTGATGTTACTCTTTCAACCAGTTGTTTTTTTTTATCTCAGCAGCTCACAATATCGCCGTTAGGGGCAGCGTTGCGCCCGTAAAACTTCTTTAAAAATGGCGTGTTCCGTGCCACACGTGAGCTCCGCTGACCAGGTGTGGCTCTTTTTGTAATAACTAAATTAATCTTTCCGATAGGAAACTTATATTGAATAGGATTAAGTCAGATGTGTCCCTTGATTTTACTGCATGGAGCGTTTTGCTTTTTTAGCGTTAAATGTGGTGAAATATTTTGTTTATCTGCCGCGTCGCACATATGGCAACAACGTTCAGTGTCCCACTGAATGGCTGTTGCATATATGCAACATGACTGCATCCTTCTTATTAACAGTGCGTCGGTGTCATTTTCTTGTGCTAAAGGCAATCTGTGCGCGTTTTGAGCGCGGTAAAATTTTTTAAAGTTTATTTGTTATTGGAATCTGCCCGCTGGTATTTCGTCATCTTTGTTTGATGGATTGTCACGGACACGGCGAAAACGTTTCCTTGGAAATGACGACTTGCTTCGCCATATTGACAACCAGAGCCACATATCCGATGAGAGCAGCGATGATGAAGTGGGAGCGGTCGCTGTTGATAGAAACTCTGATGAAGAAAGTAGTTCGACACTCTCCGAGGATGAGGTCACAGACTTGAAAGCGACATACGCGAAGAAGCGCTATACGTGGAAGAAAACATTATTTCAGCAGCCGGGAATATTCATTCAAAGGTGACTTGCCTTCGCCTCCCTCCGAGCCTCACACAGCAAAGCAGCTGTTTGACTTGTTTTTGTCAAGAATCATGCTGACACGCGTCGCTGAAGAAAGGAACAATTACTACCTACAAAAAATGGAACCGCGCTGGGCATGACAATTGAAGAACTAACCTCTGCGCTTGGAATGTTTTTCCGTATGGACATCTTGTATATGCATAATGTGCGTGCATACTGGGAGCAGGGAAGCAGATATGAGCTTGTGGCACACGTTGAGTCCCGGAACCGATTCGAGAAAATAACTAATGACTTGCACTTCGTTGACAACAATGCTGCAAAAGAAGAAACGATGGATGATGAATGTGCGCCCCTGGCTCTCACAACCGCGTGAAAATATATCAGAGATTCCATAGGAAGGAAAGTCTTGTAATGACAAGATTCTGAATCCTTTCCACAGAAGGTCGCCAACACAGCAGTACCTGCCATCATCATCATCATCATCATCATCATCATCAGCCCATCTCATGTCCACTGCAGGACGAAGGCCTCTTCCAATGCTCTCCATCCTTTTAGATGCGGAGCATCTCTTGCTCGCGGGTATGTCACGCGTCCGGCGTCCGCATTCACATTAAGCATGAGCGACTCTCCTTTCCCTTCCCTCTCTCCAACAGCTGCTGCAATAAATAAAGCGGGTAGAGATCACGCGCGCGCGGCGTCCGTTCGCACTCACATTACGCATGCGCGAGTCTCCTCTCCATTCCATCTCTCTCCTACAGCTGCTGTAATAAATAAGGCGGGTAGAGAGAGCGCGCGCGCTTCCCTTCAGTAGTATTTCCTCCTTCTCCGATTAAAGAAGTTGGTGGTGTTGTGTGATGGAAGCAACAGTTCCGTCAGCGAGTGGGTTGACGCAAGTACGCATCAGCATCAACCCACACTCTGACAACGGTCACGCGATGCGTGGTAACGAAACAAGTTAACAACGTAATAACACGCAAGGTTCACCGCTAAGGTAGCACCGAAAACACTGCAAAGCTCTAAACACCGCCGTTAAATGCACCGTTGAAACTCCCAGCGATGCTCCGCATCACCCCATGGTCCCTTTCGGGGAGATGGTGTAATTTTTCCTGTCCTGTGCGAGCTGATTCCATTTGATGCCTGCGAACTTCTTAATTTCGTCACTCTATCTTACCCTCTGTCGTTCACGGCTGCGCTTACCCCTTCTTGGTGTCCATTCCGTCATTCAAACTGTCCATCGGTTGTGTAGCCTTCTCCTCACGTCACCTGCCTAAGTCCATTCGTTCTTCTTTACTTCGAGTGTTATGTCTGCTACCCCTCTCTGTTCCCTAACCCACTCGGCTTTCTTCCTATCTCTTAGGGTAACGCCTATCATTTTCGTTCCATAGCGCGCTGCGTGGCTCTTCACTCTCCTTCTAGCTTCTTTGTAATTCTCCAAGTTTCTGCCCCGTATGTCAGTACTGGCAAGATACAGTAGTTATATTACTTCCGCTTGAGTGATACTGGTAAGTTTCCGTTCATCAATTGGGAATGTCTCCCATATGCGCGCCATCCCATCCTTCAGTGTGTTTATTTTACATGAGTAGGTTCTCCTGTCAGTAGCTGTCTTAGATATGTGTATTCTTGTACGACTTCCAATGTTTGGTTTCCAGTTGTGAATTCGTTTTTTCGCTGTGCCAGCTGTCATTACTTTTGTTTCTTGCATGTTCATCTGTAATTCTACCTTAGCGCTTTCCCGGCTTAAGTCTACAATCATCTTCTATAGTTCATCGTCATGATTGCTGAAGAGTACCATGTCGTCTGCGGAACATAAGTTGCTGAAATATTCCCTGTTAATCCTTTTCCCTGTTTCATCCCAGTCTAGTCTTCCGAAGACTTCTTCCAAGCATGCAGTGAATAGCATTGGAGAGATTGTATCACCTTGCCTGACACCATTCTGTATCCGGATTTTCTTGCTTTTCTTATGCAGGAGTAAGGTGGCTGTAGAATCCTTATAGATGTTAGCTAATATATTTCCGTAGCTATCACATATTCCTTGACGACGCAACGCCTTCAGAACTGCTGTCAACTCTACCGAGTCAAAAGCATTTTTGTAGTCTATGAAATCCATAAAGAGGAGGCTGTGGTAGTCAGCGGATTTCTCGATTCCTTCATTGATCACATGAAGATGCTCTATTGTGGAGTATACTTGTTTGTCTAAACTCTGCTTGCTCTCTTGGTTTATTAAATTGAAGTGTTGCTCTTATTCTATTCGAGATAACCTTTGTGAATGTTTTGTATAGTGCTGGGAGTAGACTGATCGGCCTGTAGTTCTTCAGGTCTTTTATTTCTCCCTCCGTGTTTAATAATAGAATGTTTGTTTGCATTTTTCCAACTTACTCGTACATTTCAAGCTTTGAGACACTCTGTGTACAGTGTCGCGAGCTTTCTAGTTAGGAAGTCTCCTCTATCTTTGATTAAGTCGGCGGCTATGCCGTTTTTTCCAGTTGCTTTCCCGTGAAACATGCCTTGAATTGCTTTCCTAACCTCGTCTGCTGTGACGCATGGAACTTCTCTGTCCTGATCAGATCCTTCTCTGTCCTGATCAGATGGAGTGTCTCATGTTTAAGCTGTAGAGTTCCGAATAGAAGTCCTCGGCCACCTTGGCTGTATCATTGAAGTTAGTAACAATGTTGCCATGCCTATATTTCACTGCACGCATTATGTGCTTTCCCGCGCAAAGCTTCTTTTTAGTTGTTTTGATGGTGACGCCTTTTCTGACGGCTGCATCTATTTCTTTCGAGTTACGATTACCTATGTCACTGACTCTACTTTTGTTGATGCGCTTAGACAAATCGGCGAATTCTATCTTATTTCTTGAGTTATTTATTCTCATCTGTTGGTGTTGTTAATCGAATTTTTAGTAGTCTGCGAGAGATTATTCACGTCTTGTCTCAGTTCCTTGCCTCCTATATCGATTGCTGCTTCCGTGATCAGCCTAGTAATGTTCTCGTTCATCTTCTATGTCTTTACTTTCTTCCTGTAGTACAGATTCATACTTATTCCTAAGTGCAATTGTTAATTCTTCTCTTCTTGCTCTGACAACATCGAGGTTGACCTGATTCCGTACGAGTAACCTTGTTCTTGTCCTCTACAAGATTGAGAGTTATCTTTGCCCTTATTATTCTGTGATCACTAATTTTGACCTTATTAACCTCTTCCGTGTCCTGTACTATACCTGAATCACTGCTTAGTATGAAGTCTATTTTTAGGGGCGAAGCTCCTCTTAGTCTAACCTTGTCACGCGTCAGGCGTCAGGCGTAACCCGCGTGCTGCGAGGCACGCGCTCGCCCTCGGCGTTCGCCTCGGCGCGTGCCTCCCGGCGCGTGTCTCTCTCTCTCTCCCGGCGCGTGCCTCTGCTGTCTTGTTTTGTTACATAGCAAGTCGTAAGATAGGGAACATCCGCGCCCTGCGAGGCCGGGGACTTCCCACACGCCGGATGTGTAAATAAATGTTATTTCTCTCTCTCTCTCTCTCTCTGCTGTCTTGTGAGAGAGAGACAGAGAGAGAGCGAAAGGCGCGCGTTGGCTATGGAAACGCTCTTTCTTAGAGGAACGCTGTACCAGCTCGCAAAGAAGGAGAACGCGCTCTCACCCGCGAGAGAAAACGTTGGCGCAAGCAGCGTCTCCTAGCGAGAAATAAATACCATTTATTTCTTCCAGTAGTTCAGCTAGCCTGGGTTCAATTGATAGCGTTCGCGCGTTGAGAGCCGCTACGTTTAATTTCCAATGGCTGCCCGTCCGAGTCCAGAGCCTGCTGTTGCCATACCCATCTGGTTGGATCCTTGTCTGGAGGTTCTGTTGCTGCCGTCGTCGTAGGTGCAAGGTTTGCTGGGTTGGGTCATTTGGGAGGTCCCAAATGACCTAACCTGAATCTGCCAAGCAAGCCCAAATGCTAAAGGGGTCTCAAGCTGTGGGCCCGGGCAAGACCTCTGTGGACCTCTGCTACTATTTCGATGTGTACCTAGCCTCTAGCAAGGATTTCTACGGCGATCAAGGTGGTTTTGAGCTTTCTCTTGGGACGGGTGTAGTCGTGTAGCTCTGTTCAAGACTCCCTGACAGTGAAAACAACGTCATCGTTCGTGACAAGTTTTTTTTTTCAAGTCCTCACCTGGTAAGCGAGCTGACACGCAGGGAAATGTCATACATCGGCACCGTACGAGAGAATAGACTACAATCCAGCAAGGTGATAACTGAGAAAGACATGAAGAAAAAAGAAGCCCCGACTTATTCACAAAGTGAATGTTGTTAGAAGAGCTTGCTGGGAGATGATCGGGTAACCCGCGATTCCTCCGTACACGTCTTCTACCATCATGTCACGAGCTCTTGCAGCGAACCACCGGTACCGCCAAAAATAGCCGGGGAACGAAGATGGAAGAAGAGGAGAACGACGTTAAGTGCCTGCCTCTGTCACCAAGCAGACTCGTCTGGCGCTCGGTGAGAACGTCAACGATCCGTCTGTAACATGTGGTGGAGGCGCTGGGTACTTCTCACGGCCTACGGTGGAGCCATCCGCACAGGAACTACGCAGAAGCCGTCGTCTTGCCGGACTTTCGCCAGTCTGCCCCGTTATGGCGTCAAGCCAAGATGGCCGGAAGTTGGGTCGTCGTGCATTGCACATTAGATTTCAGTGCGAACACGCTTCCGAACGACTAAGAGGTAGCGTGCACCAGTGGTCGAGTAGCCCTTTTTATGCAAAATACCGTCGCGTAAGTGAAAACGACTGTCTGCAGGCGACTCCTGTGCTACCGCGGATAGTGGCTGTAAGCTTTCATACTTCTGATGCTCGTATATGGGGGTACCCATGTCTCGAAATTGCGGGGACACAAAATCGATGCATTGGTCGAAGTTGTTGACATCGAATTCAGTCGTCGGAAGTGGCATCCGAGAGAGACAATCAGCATTCGCGTGCCGCCGGCCACTCTTGTAGCAAATCACAAAATCGTATTCCTGTAGTTGGAGGGCCCAGCACAGAAGTCGGGCTGACGGGTCGCGAAATTCACGAGCCAAAAGAATGAATGATGATCCGTGACCACAGTGAAGGGGTGTCCGTAGAGGTATGAGCGAAACTCTTGTACTGCGAAAATGACCGCAGACACTCTTACTGAGTAACTGTGTAATTGCGCTCTGAGCGGCTCAGTGACCGGCTACCATACGAAATAACGTGCTCGTTGTCCCCGATTCGCTGAAATAGTACAGTGCCGATACCGACACCAGTCGTATCGATATGAACTTCGGCTGGTGACGAAGGATCGAGGTGCCGAAGAACTGGCCGGTATACGTCAAGAGGAAATTGAGCTGGTGAAACGATGTGTAGCACTCAGCAGTCCACTCAAACGGAACACCTTTTTTGGAGAAGACGCGTAAGGGTATAAGCCATGTCAGCGAACCTGGGAATGAATTAGTGTAAGAAGGAACATAAGCCTCAGAAACTGCGTAACGTCTTCACAGAAGCTGGTCGTTTAAATCCACAAAAGACTAAGGCCGCAGTCTTTTGTGGATCGGGACGTATGCCTTCCTTATCGACGAGATGTCCAAGTACAAGGGTTTCTCTTTCCCCAAAACGGCATTTCATTGAGTTGAGCACAAGGCACGCTTTCTCCAAACAGTTCAATACTAAGTCTAGACGTTTGTTGTGCTCACTAAACGTTAGTCTGAAGATCACAACATCGTCTAAGTAGCACATGCAGACTTCCCATTTCAATCCATGCAATATGGCATCCATGAACCTTTCGAAGGTAGCGGGAGCATTGTACAACCCAAAAGGCATTACATTAAATTCGAATAGCCCGTCGGGCGTTACAAAAGCTGTCTTCTCCTTGTCGTCATAGTGTATAGCAATTTTCCAGCAACCTGACCACAAGTCAACAGATGAAAAGTAAGATGCTGCAAAGAGGCAATCAATGGTGTCGTCAATCTGTGGAAGTGGAAATACGTCTGTAACAATATATAACCGTCTGTAACCGTCTCTAATAATATATAGACGTGACAATGTTGTTATATATCAAGCAGCGACAGATTTTGGCTCTTGGCCGCGGCATCCCGCGCCCGCACACCTTCGGGGTTCTCTTGCCGCCGCTTCCGTTTTGCTTCTGCTTCGCGACCTGTGACTGCAGGGTCCGTTTGACGGCGCGCCCGCTTCGCTTCTGCTTCGCTGGCCCACAGCTCCGGGTTTCCTTGACGGCGATCTCTCTTCGCTCGTGCTTCGCTGGCCCGCAGCTCCGGGTTTGTTTGACGGCAAGCCCTCTTCGCTTCTGGTTCGCTGGCCCGCAGCTCCGGGTTTGCTTGATGGTGAGCCCTCTTCGCTACTGCTTTGTTGGCCTGCAGCTCCGGGTTTGCTTGACAGGAGCCCTCCACGCTTCGGACATCCTGTTTGTGACCGCAGGGTCCTCGCGGCGAGCCCGGGCTGCTGCTGCGTTGCGAGCCCGTCGAGCTGCTGCCTTGGCTTGTGTGGTGTTCATGCGGCTGAGCGGTAACGAAGAGTGTTCACTGCGTGAGCTCCCGGCGAAGAGAGAGGAAGCGCACGTGCTGAGAGTGGTGTGCGTCGCCTTGAGCGGCGCTGCCATCTAGTGAGCATTCTTGAAACCACCGGAAAGCCGGCGCCTTGAGCGGCGTGTACACGCTGCCGCCGGACAAGGCGTGAGCATAAGAAGCTTGCAGAGCAAGCGCCTAAAAGGTCATCACTCAATGGACTTCTGCAGTGCGTCATGCGGTAAAAAAAACATGGTCGCCGTGAAGTGGTTCGGCAATGCGCCAGCGACACTCATCTTCAATTGTATGGGCACTGACCCAATAACAACTATGGAAAATGTGGGACAAAAAGCAGAAGACACACATTCCATTTCAGTGGCCTGCTATTCTTCAAACGTAGATATGTCAATGGGTGGTGTTGACCACCTAGACACAGTGTCTTACAGCTATCGCTTTCCAATGCGGGCAGAGCGATGGTACATGTACATATTCTGGCACACTGTCCAAATGGCATCAGTGAATGCACGGTTTCTGCAGAAACGTCACGCACAACAGCAAGGTGATAGTACAATGCTTCTGTGCAGCTTTGTGTCGGAGCTTACGACCGCATTGGCTGCTTACAGAAAGCGCGCTTGGACGACCATCTAAGAAAAATCTCACTAATGGTCAAGAAGGTCCTCAGTGCAGTACCACGAGATATCCGAAAGGAGGTTACACAGCATTGATCACTTTGGAACGAGCGCAGAAGCAGATGCAAGGCATGCAAATGAGGCTACACCTTTGTTTCTTGTTCAAAGTGCCAGGTGTATCTGCGTGAACAAGGACCGTAATTGCTTTACCCACTTCCACCAGGCTTAGAATACTTTCGCACAATCCAGTTCGTATCACTGTTCTCTTTTTGCACTCAGAAAAAAAATCGTGTGGGCTCAGCCAGCATTTACTTCTCTTATATCTTCCATTTCATTACTGCCCATCAGTGCACATGTGTCAAGAAGCTGCAATTTCACATAAGAACTTTTCATACCTTTTTTATGGTGTCTGTACCTTTATTTGTGTTTCGAATGCAAGCCTGCATCTTGTCTTCCTGTTTTCCTTGCGTCTTCTGGGATTAGGAAGTCCAATTGAGAAGAGTGAGCAGAACGAAAGGGACGTTTCTTATTGTTTAGGCGTTTTAAGCTGGTGTTAAACCATGGGGATTTTCCCGCTCCGTAATTGCCATGGTAGGAATGTATATGCTAACTAGACGCAGGAATGGGATTTAAAAAGCAACCAGTTGGTTTCCAGTTAGGTGAATGTGGAAGTTGGTCTCGAAGCTATCAAGAAAGGTTGTTAAATCTGGGCGCATGCTGTTGTGGTGGCCTCTGTCGTAAAGCGTGAGTGTTTCTTTTTATTTTTGTTGGGTTTGACATGTGACATGAAAAATTAGCACGCAGTATCTTATGGTCACTGAGCCCATTCAGATGCGTGATATCGGAATTATGGATATTCTGGAAATTCTGGATATGATCAACAAGTCTCTTACACCATAGTGAATGACGCATACTTCTCGACTTCCTCTTAAAGTACTGGTCCGTTTTCAATTTTTCTCAGAGTAATAGTAGGCCCTTTATTCCCGCTTCACGTACACGCTACAGGATGAATACGGGGACTGCCCATCCTGCTCAAGAAAACCTTAGCGAGGTTCACCACATCAAGGCGGATAATTGACGATCAGGTGTGTGAAATCCTACAGAAAGCAGTCGTTCAAGAATCATCCACTGCTTGGGAAGCTCCACTGACGGTTTCAGGAGATTCTGTGTCGATTATCGCCTCCTGAATTCCATCACAAGGAAACAGGTTTATCCGCCACCACCAAAGGATGGTTCCCTAGGCTGCCTCCATTAGGCATCCTATTTCTCTTCTACAGATTTATGCTCACGTTACTGGCAGATCCCCTATGCCTCTGGCGGAAAAAGAAAAGAGTTTTCATTACACAGGATGAACTTCATGATTTCAGCGTCATGCCATTCGGGTTGCGCAACTGCACTATCTACATTTGAAATCTTCATGGACGGCATCTTGGCTGGCCTAAAAGTTGAACATCTGATGTGTTACCTCGATGACGTTGTAATATTCGGCCGACCATTTGATGAGCATAACGAACGAGTGCATGGGATTCTGGAATGCATTGGAAATGCTGGGTTTGCTCTCAATGCGAGGAAGTGCATTTTGGTGAACGACAGGCGTTAATTCTTGGACACGTCATCGACAAAGGTGATATCAGGCTGAACCCATGGAAGACAGCAGCCGCAAAGTATTTTAGAGCGTCTGTCTCGACAATGGAGCTTCGTAGCTTCTCGCACCTGTGCTTTGGTTTCCGCCTATTTATCCCTCCACTTGCCAATGTTGCCTTTCCCCTGACCTCTCTTCTTCGCCAAGCCGTTCGTCTTGAATGCACACATTACTGTGAGGTTTCCGTCCACCAACTTCAGTTTTTACACACGTCACAAATTATTCTCCAACATTTCGATCCTTGGTCACCGACAGAGGTTCATACGGATGCAAGCGACATTGGGATCGGCGCTGGTCTAGTGCAACACTGCAATTAGAAAGAACAAGTCATTGCATATTCAAGCCACACCTTGAGCAAGCCTGAATGTAAGTAAACTGGCACCGAGCAAAATATCAGGCTCTCGTCTTTGCTCTGCGGAGACCCCGCTCCAACCTGCATGGTCCTTACTTTCAAGTGGATCGCTGATCACCATCCCCTGTGCTGGGTTGTGACCCCACAAGATCCGTCCGCAGTCTAGCCCGTTCGGCTGTCCACGTGCAAGCAGCACGGCTTCACAATATCTGATAAGAGTGTCAGGAGACACACCGTTGCAGACTGCCTTTCACGGATGCCACTCAACACAACAGCGCGCGACGCTGCAAACTTCAATTACCTGTTTACATCCCTGGCGCTATTGTTCCCGGGTAACAATACCTTTCAAACTGAGCAGCGTAAGGACTCGGGGTTGAACCCAATATGTTATTCCGCACGAGGGACCACAGCACAAGGGCGTTTCTCATTTCGAAAGGACTGTGTAAAGCGTTCTCGGCTACGGGTGCCAGATTTCTTCTGGTTCTTTCATAGACGCTACATCCATCTGTGTACGCTGCACGATGACGCTAGTTCGGGACATCTGGGAAGTGCGCGGACACTCCATCGTGCGCGGAGTGCTTTTACTGCCCGGGCATACGCCAGTCGGTTGAGTTGTATGTTTCCTGCTGTACGCAATGCCAGCTGTACAAGTCTCTTACTGTGGGTCCAGTTCAATATCCGCACCCGGTTCCCCCTCCCAGTTATTCACTTAAGGAGGTGAGCATTGACTTCATGGGCCCTTTTCCGCGCTCGTCGAAAGGCAATCGATGGATCGTAGTGTGTGCAGATAATCTCACCCATTACAGTAAGACGGCTGCTTGTCATTCGGCCTCTCTAGACAAGTCTGTTCCTTCCTGCCGCAGTCTCTCGCACTGCGACACCACCTATCTACAGTTATAATCATCAACCGCCGATGTGAGTTCACAGCAGACGTCATTGAGCAGCTCCTCCGTGTATGCGCCTCCGATTTCACGCCCGATGCTTTGTCACCCGTAAACAAATGGCTTCACCGAGCGCAAAAATCGGACGATGGTAAGCATGTTTACCTTCTACGTTGTATTCAACCATACAAATTGGGACGAAGTCTTACCGTTCACTAACTACGCCCTTCACACTGCACTACACGAAACCAGCGGCTACAGCCCGTTCTTCCTCTCTACGTCCGACCGACACGCCATACCTTTGATACAATATTTTCGTTTTCTGACCACGCCAACTCTTTAGCCGGAACTCTCTGCCTCGCCGTATTGTCCGCCTGCGCACCATAGCATTGCAAGAACGCTCAAAGATCCACTGTGACAATAAGCATCGGCGATTTACGTAGAATCCGGGAGAGCAGGTATGGCTATGGAATCCATCGCAAAATTCCGGCTTACGCCAAACTCTTCTCCCCACTAATTCCGGCTATACGTTGTCCTTCACCTCTTGGGTGCTATATGCCATCGTATAGCGCGCCTCGCAGCAATCCGAAGGCGCTGTGCTAAGACCGAGGTTACGCATGTCCCCGCCTCAAACCCGTCATAGGCGCGAAGCTCAACTGATGCGCGCTGCAGGCTTCGTCTGCGAAGGGAGGAATATCACCTGTGGTATGTATCACAAGGACAACATGAAGGGAATTTCATTGAAAGTGGAGGAAGAAGAGCCTTCTCAGCGGCTTTGTTTTGTGCGGACTTCTACCTTATCCAACCTTCCTGTAATTAAACCGGATACCGCAATTGTAGTCGTAAAATGCACCAGGCCTTCATAGAACCTCACGGCAGTCACAGCGTAAGCTGGAGGGGCAACCTTCTTAGAGGCCATTGCAAATGCTTAGGAATCTGGCCAAGTGATCGGGACATCAGGTATATTGAAGAGCCAAGTCAGGTTACTGACGGTATGCGCACGTCGCCTCTCGCGTGACGCATGGCAGGATAAGACCAAACTGCTTCACGAGGCAGCGATTTCTAGACGGAAAAGTTGAGGACGACCATTTCATTAAAACGGAAAGGCGGGCTAGTTGGTTTAGCTGCATTATGAAACCTTTGCGGACGCAACACAAAGACACAATTAAGAAGTACACAAGGACTAGCTCAGAATATCAACTGACCTTTATTCAACAAGAAAACATACATATATATATACTCGCGACACTCACATCAAGATCACTGCCATGAGCATAACGGCATATCGTAATCCTTTACATATAACGAAACCTTTAACAGAAACGTTGTGCTATCACATCTTGTTAATTCAGTCAATTGCTTTGTCACTCAGCACTATTGGATGGATGGCTGACACAGTGAACTCTAAAGTCTAGATATATGCCAAGCCACCACAATCTCTCTTGTTGTCTGATTAGGGTCAACATAGAAAATATCATTTTGATCACACAAAGGACTACACGAATTCATTGAACAATGTGCACAATGTAATGTCAGATGTGTTTGCTGCCTTCCCTTCAATTGCCAAGTGCTCTTTTAACCTTACGTTCAGACGTCGACCAGCATGCCCGACATAACACTTGCCACATTTAAACGGAATCTTATACCCTCAACAACACAGGGATCAGAACGCTTGGAACATTCATTATTGATAGTATTAGGCCTATCGTTGTACAATTTTTTAAAGCAGGACACACGCCCCCTACTTTCTTTTTTGCTGAGAAACTACCTTGACAGCGCATTTAGTGGCCATCTTAATCTTATGGGAAAAAACCATGCATTAGGGGATTACCGAAATTTTCTTAGCTTCCTGGCTTGCTTGCATCTCTTTCTTCAAGAATTTCATTTTCTTCAATAGCCTTTCGCTTGCAGTTGAAGAATCGAAGTAGGGTACCCAGCCTTTTCAGCCGAAACTTCTGCTCTAGGTAAGAGTCATTTAACTTGTGCATGATCGTCTTGGTTAAGGCTGACTGACAACATCAGATTGCGATCATGTTTTTATTTTCTTTGAATCGGCGGAAGCATACTGTAACAAGGCTTTCTGCGTTCTCGGGGACTACTTCCAGCACATATGGTCTGTTTCGAAAATGCGGTTCACGTCTGGAAAATGTAAGCAGTTATCAGTGGCTCTTTAATTGTGAAATTAATCCTTGCCTCTTTTCCCTTAGCGTTTCCAACACACTTGAGGTGAACACATCTCATCGCCTGTTTAAGCCCAAAATCAAATACCTGAATATTTTTAAACACAAAATACCCGAATATTTCTAAAACTTCGCTATGCGATTCGGAATTCCCAATTCTATCTACGTTGCACAAAAAAATTGTGCTTACTAACAGGGGCTAGCTTGGATCCTGTGCATATTCCGTTTTTTTTTTTGTGGGACAGTCTATTTTGAACTGTACAACAGTGCTCTTTAGGTACATGCAAAGTATTTCAAGAATATTTCTAGCGACATTCCACCGCTATTACAGAAAGAAACTCATCGTTGTCCCGCTCAATGCACTCTTTTACCGACTGTAGTAGGGCATCTTGCGGCAAAGAACAATGCAAGGTCTTGAATGTCAACTCTGAAGCCTTTATAGCTGCCTTCTTTAACACCAGACAAATAACAAACTGCTTCCTCAGAACTGTTGATGCAAATGGGTCGTTAGTTGACAAGGACGCAGGTATTTTTTGCAGAAACCTCGACACATGAAACTGCCGCGAATTGTGTTCGATTACTCTGAAAGAACATCTTGCTTATGCATCTTTGCCGCGAAGAACACTTCCAGTGTTTGACCCTTTTCTTCTTTCATGACTAAGCCAACTTATGTAATTACATTATTTTTCAACTATCCCACTGCGCGTTGTTGAGTTCCTGCGGCATCACATTTACTTTCTCGAAGCATTTGTGCATAAAATCCCAAGCCTTACCAGAATACGTGTTATCTGGTAATACGACAAGATAACTTCTTTGTTCGATTTACGACCCTCAGTTCCTTTTGAATACAAATAGCAGGCAGGCGGCCTCACAGTAGGACCTTCTCTAAATTGGCGTCTTGTACTTGTGTTGGCGCTGGCTGCGGTACCCAGGCACCAACGCCCGTGCACGATAAAGATCACGCCGGTGATACGCAGTTCCCGGGAGGCACAAGCCGACTGGCCCCCGGCGTTTATTTCCACTCCTATTTCTAGGCCCACTGACGTCACAGCCCGTGGCTTCCGCGAGCACACATACAGAAGATAAGACAGCGCATTGCGACTTAGACTGTGGGCCAACACTTACCAGCACAGTACTCACAACAACTTCTACACATTTTCTAACGCAAGAATCCTTTTCCTCATCACTCACATTCCTAGAAATGTCCCTTGCCAGAGCAAGCACGCAGGAAGCTGTAGTGAACTGTCGGGTAACTTCACTACAGTTGCCTGACAGGCTTGTTCGGAATGTCGCTAGAAACGAAGGTGGCCGCTAATACGCTGCCAAGGTAGTTTTCTCGGCAAAAAGAAAGTAGGGGGCGTGTGTCCTGCTTTAAAATTATTGTACAATGATACCCCTAAGAGCATCAATAATGGATGTTCCAGGCGTTCTGATCCCCGAGTTGTTGAGTGCAAAGGAAATGTAGTGTATAAGACCCCGTTTAAATGTGGCAAGTGTTATGTCGGGCAGGCTGGTCGATGTCTGAACGTAACTTAAAAGAGCACTTGGAACATTTGAAGGGAAGGCAGCAAACCATCTGGCATTACATTGTGCACATTGTTCAATGAATTCGTGTAGTCCTTTGTGTGATCAAAATGATATTTTCTATGTTGACCCTAATCAGACAACAGGAGAAATTGTGGAGGCTTGGCATATATCTAGACTTTAAAGCTCATGTGTCAGCCATCCATCCATAGTGCTGAGTCACAAAGAAATTTACTTGATTAATAAGATGTCATACGGCAACATTTCTGTTAAAGGTTTCGTTATATGTAAATGATTACAATATGCCGTTATGCTTGTACGCGACTGCTGGCGAATCTTTTGACTATTTTTCTTTTTATTCTTTATCTTTTTCTGTCCTCCTGCGTGAGTGTTCGTCGTCAGTTTAAACGAGCTCCCTCCTCGTTTGAAGACTGAAGCGAATGGTGATTTATTGCCCTGAGCGGGCCGGCTGGTCCTTTCCCTCAGTTCCAGAATATCTTGTGCAAATGTCGGTGCGCGTGAGTGCGTGTATGTGCGTGTTTCCACGTTTGTGTGGCAACGTGCGTCGGCGCGGCTGTGAGCGCCGGTGGAAATGTGGCTTTGGAGGAGCGAACGACAAAAGCGCGGGAAGACGAACTGATTGGACACAGAGCGACGAGATGCAGTAGTGTGCGAGAGACGACGACAGTGGGGGAGTGCCACGAAGCGAGCGGGTGCGATGAACAGTGAGTGCGGACAGTGCGATGTGCGAGTGGTTTTGCGACTGCGAAGAGTGTGCGCGTTTAATGTTGTAATGTCTCCCTTGTTTAACTTTGCGATTTCACCCTTTTAGTTTTCGAAGTAAATAGTGTTCATTTTCATTCCTCTAAACTATGCGTGTACTTGTATTACGGCCATTGAGCACTTGCTAACATGCTCATGTGCAGTGAGCTTAGGTGCGTGTCGCGAGTATATATATATATATATATATATATATAATATATAATATATATTATATATATATATATATATATATATATGGTGTGTGTGTGTGTGTGTGTGTGTGTGTGTGTGTTTTTTCTTATTGAATAAGGTCAGTTGATAGTCTGCGTTAGTCCCTGTGTAATTCTTAATTGTGTCTGTGTTGCGCGATCAAAAGTTTCATATGCAGACCATTTCATAATTATGATCTTGATGATGCCTCTCTAATGGGGTCAGAGCTACAAAGAATGCACCCCTGTTTTTTTTTTTCCGAATTACTCCTCGCAGCTTATAATCACTTTCCGCGACGCGTAGTGGCATATTACTGTTTTGCCACGTAACATTATATTTGTTAATACGATTCCCCAGCAGATTTGTGCGTCTTTAGGTCCTTTAACGATGATTTTTCAACCACGGGCGTAGCTCAACCGTAGAATGCTCGTCTGCCACGCTGAGGAACGCGGCAGCCGGTTACGGACACCGGCTGCGGCGGCGGACAACTACGGCGCAAAAATGGCCTTGGTTGTGATCTCATAACAGCTTACACTGTTAAACGAAAATGGCCATCAGTCGCGTTTATGCTACAAGCCCATTCAGAAATGTACTCAGGAATGATACACAGCCGAGACTTGTTCAATTCGCAAGGGTGAGCCACCAGAGCAGTCGCCTGAATAAGACCAACTCTAGAGCATGTAGTGGTGTGCTCACGCTAATGCACACGCTGGAATTTTGCGCCTGCTACCAGCGGGGCGATAAATGAAACCCGCATGAATGGCTGGATTCTATTACGCATTGAAATAGAGCAAGCTTCCGCGAAGCCTTTCTAAACCACATGCACTCTTCGAGATGTAGCTGGCTTTTATTATATATACATCCATGTGCAACGTATAATAATTCGAATTATATTTCCTAAAAAGTAAGGAAAATATGATTTCTGGGGAGACGGCGCGCCGCTTCAAATGCGAAAGGTACCTAGTTGGCATTTCAATGCTGACCTGATACCGAAAGGCTTTTTCAAGAGGGCAGATACGCACATGTTCAGCGTCTTTTACGACGTAATTCAGCCGCCCAGGGCAATATTGACGGTGTGTCATATTGTTCAAATAAGTGCACATATTCAACGCACAACAATGTTCTGAAAGTTGAATTTCGGCGTACAACGTTACGATAATAGCAGAATACCTCACTCTTTTTCAGGACAAACGAATCTTATATGGGAAAATTTGTCACGACCAGCTTGGGTACTCCCCCGAAAGAAATGATGGTCACTAACATCACATCCGACCCATCAGGTAAGCACACTGCTGAAAATTTGGTTGCAACCGCATTTGGTTCAAAGTACGATGTGAAAAATTTTGAATCGCTAACTTAAGGGGCGATGCCCCTTTTGAGCGAAGGGCGATTCACAGTTGTTGCGTGCGTAAAAAAAAGTAAATAAATGCCAAATAATAGTAACTCAATGATGAGATTATTTTTATTATTCTTTCCGCGTTTTGCAGAGACATTAGCGCCCATTCTTCTAGGACATAGGAGCAGTTACGGAGTGGGAGGGGGGTTAGGTCGGCCTCAAGGGGGGGGGGCGGGGGTTACCACCCACGAAACCCCCCACCCCGTCGGTGCGCCACTGACTCCGAGCTTGTAAAAAGAATATTTATGAACGATCGGCAGCTTCACTGCGGGCGCCCAACGGTTGCAAACCCAATGTTGCCCCACTCATCATCGTTTCATTTATAGGGAACGGATTAAAATTCCCATCGTTGGTACCCTCCTGATAGTGTTCTAAAGCTACTGTAGACTCCATATACGCGACGGCGCGTAGAAGTAAAATATCCCCGCGCGTACGCACGCTCGCGTTGCTCTGGCAAGGCCGGCCGTGACAAGGGAACTCGCAGCTTTTTCCGGCGGCCGCGCCAGTGGCCACAGCGGCGCTGCACACACGATTCGAAACAGGATTGCACGATGCCTATATCTTTACAAAACCGCTTTACAATTTGCGTCTAAGTGGTGTCCAGTGAAAGGAAAAGCTCGGAATTCAAGCGAATTTCTTCTCAGTTTAAGATCACATCCCCTCCACTGCACACCTGGTTCACAGCGGTGGTACTGCCATCAGGGAACGTGCTAATGGTTGTTGTGCTAATGCGCGCATCACGGTGGACCGATCCTCGAGGCAGTGCAGTCAGACGGTATCTGTGCATGTGTGGGCCGATCCTCCTGCAGTCTATGCAGTGGACAGTGCATGTGCAGCGTTGTCGTGTTAGAAGCGATCTTAAAGAATTTCTGTTACTGAGCCCTGGCTGTGAGCCTCTAACGTAGTCGTGCCACCGTAAGTAGTCAATTAGTAGCAATTGGCTTGTTCTTGTAAAAGACACTGGGACATCATCGTGTGCTTAGCATCTTCGGAGGTTGCACATTTATGGAGCTCTCATGATTGTTTTCTGGGACGGTGACAGAAGCTAGGTCTCCGAGCATTTTGAAATCATGCCACTCAGAAAGGAACTAAACGTTCACAGGCTGAAGCCGATTAATAGTGTCATACGTGTTGGCGGAACACGAGCGTTACGCAGAATAAGAATACTTACGCAGAATTACAACGGTCATGCAATGCCTGCACGATGTTGAGCTATCGACCCGAGTAAAAAGCTTTCCTCGCAATATATGACGGCTATTATAAGGGTGGTTACACTTGGTGCATTTCTCCTGTCACCTGATGAGAGTGTGAATGTGGTCTACTGTTGAGTTGCCGTCTACGAAAACCAGCTTGCTCATTACGTTCACCGAAATCAAAGGAGGCACAAATTCTGTTAGCGATTACCTAGGGTAACTACCTTGTAGACATCTGCAGTAAACTAATCGGCGTGTAATTTTTCATGTCCTTTATGTTCAGCTTAAATTGAGGACGCGACAGCGAGCTATGGACGGAAAATGGTAGGTGAAACCTTAAGGAGACTACAAGATGTTGAGCGGATTGGGTTGGGAACAAACACGTGTTAGGAACATACTGATAGAAATTATGAAGAAGAAATTGACGTGGGCGGGCAATGTAATGCGAAGACAAGACAACCGTTGGTTATTAAGGGTAACAGAGTGTATTCTAGGGAAGGCAAGCGTGGCAGAGGGCGGCAGAAAGTTAGATGGGCAGATGAGATCTGGAAGTTTGCGGGGATGAATTAGGCCCAGTTAGCGCAGGACAAGGATAACTGGAGATCTGTGGGAGAGGCCTTTGACCTGCAGTGATGATATATGATATATCATTATGTTTATATATCATAACGACGATGAGCTCCGCCATGGCTAGGGCGCTCGCGCCTACGTGAGCGGGGATAAAAAGGACGAGGAAGATGAAGGGGGAATAAAACAGCCACCTAGCCACAAAGGCACGTCTCTTCCTTGATAACGGCGTAGTCGACGAAAGACGCACGTTAAGGGCGCCCTCGAGGGTCATCGACACTGCGGTAATCCTACTCAAGGACACTATGGACACGGAACTCTTCTGCTGCCTGAAGCGCCGTAGGGACTATTGGCAGACAGCGTCCAGGTCTCCTCGGCTGCCAAAGGTCAGCATTTTCAACGGCGTCACGCCACATTACCCATGACATCATGGTGGTCCCTTTTCCCTTTAAATGCGCTTCGCGCTTCCCATAGCTATGACTCCTCATGTCCAAGCTTCCTAAGACATCGATACCACCGCTGTAAGGACGGATGCGCCGTCTTCCCCGCGGATGCCACCAGGCCTCCTCCAGCGCCTAAGTCAGCAAGTTCACCGACGTCATATGGCCATATCGTTTCTGTCTAAGAACCTCGGCTACATCACAGCGGTAACTTCACGATTGTCCTGTGCGGCATTACCATCGCCGAATCTACGGCACTTCGGGTGTACCGAAAATTCCCAGGATGACGCCATCCCTTGGATCAATGAAATCGACTCTCTCGGAACTTACATGCTTTGCCTGACGAACAGAAATGGGAAGTGTCTCTAAGCCTCCTTGGAGGCGTTGCCGAAGCCTGGCAGAGGTACAAAGGCATGTGGCAGCGGTCCAGGCTTGAATGGAGCGCCAAGTTCCTAGCAGCTTTTGGCCTGCTTTCCAATGCTGGCGACCATTCGGACCATATGTCTAACATGGCCCTAATGCAAAAAACTAGCTCACTCAGTGCATTTCCAGTGAGTTTTCCACACTGGCAGCATTGGAAACGCACTGGGAAGGATGATATTTCACTGGGCCGGTACACACTGGGACGCTGGCAGCGATGGCTTGCACTGGTGTGTGCTGTCGTTGTACTGGGACAAGATGGTATAGGCTGCAATGTCACTGGTACCAGTGAGAGGCTCGCTGCGGAGCGCTGTACACTGAGAGACTGCGCACTGGTACGAGTGCGGAACACACTGGAAGCAGCTCAAGATATGCTGACGCTCGTCTCAGAGGCGCACGCTCTGTACTGGGCCTGTATAGTTGATTTCGCTAGACGTGAGGACTCTGGGAACATTTACGGCTTGGCCGCACTGATCGCTGCGAGCTACAGTCTGCAGCAATTCGCAGCATAACGGCTTCCGCGCGCACTAAGCGCTAGCGGCTGTGAAGGTCTACATTCAAAGAATTGGGCATTCTCGCCGCACTTAGCTTAGACACGCAACGTCAGATCATGGAACTATCCAGTGATAGTTTTGTAGTACTACTGTTTTAATTGTCTGGAGGAAGTCGGTGCGACCAACAGTAAAACTTTCCATCCGCCGCGCAGTTGTGCCGTTTTCTTAATGCACGTTCTAGGCGCGCTCCTACTCACGGAGAAAAAGAAGCTACCGATCGGGCATCAGCACGCAGCAAATGCCCCCTGGCGATACCCTGCACATCAGTCTACCTTAAATGCATCATCAGGTAATCGTCAGAAAGCATTCTTCAGGTCATATGCTGTAACTTAAGTGTCACAAACGCCGAGTCCGATCGGCCGGTCCC
Source organism: Hyalomma asiaticum (assembly GCA_013339685.2). NCBI lineage: Eukaryota > Metazoa > Arthropoda > Arachnida > Ixodida > Ixodidae > Hyalomma > Hyalomma asiaticum. The sequence goes on along the minus strand of CM023488.1, from coordinate 265,061 downwards.
CAGTATATATGTTCCCAGTGAAGCATACCCGCCGAGTCCGCCTAACCGAGAACGGCGCTCCAAGCGTTAAGGATACGCCGCTCCGACCGAATAAAAATTACTGCTGAGTTCCAGTCTGGAATCGGTTAACCTGAAACAGACGATTTTTATTTCTGCGCGCCTGCTTGAAGATGAGCGGTGAGCACCGAAGCGACGCTCTTTGATCAATCACATATATGTAACGGAAAGTTGCTTTCCGCACTCTCTCTGAATAGATGCAAATGGCACAAATTTAGCGTCAGTAAGGTTATTGAAAAATAAGATGAGATCTTCCCCACTACAGTGCGCATGCTCTTGTTAAGCGATCAACATTTGTGATCGAGCTTCGACGAACCTGCATATGTCAGGCACTGGCACTGCTGCTGCCACTAAATACGGCCGTTGAGCGAGAAACGGCAAAGTGCCTCTTGATGTACACGCTCAATTATGAAGCGACATTATAGTCTACATAAGAATAATATATATATATATATATATATATATATTATATATATATATATATATATATGCCGACTATTCGTCAAAGCTAAGAAAAAGCTATCGTCGAGCTCGACCGAAACAGCGGATAGGCCCTGCCTGGCAGTCGGTCTATTTATTAGTATTTGATATGAATTGTATAATATACTAGCTGCTTTCGCCATTATTGGAATGTCATGGCGTGATCGGTGGCTTGTTTCGTTTGTCTCAGATAGGTGTGAGGTTAAAATGCGCCACAAAAAGCGTGTCCGTCTTTGTGTCAACGACGAAGCCTCACGGCAGGTCACACCGCTGACTAACCTCTTTAAGCGGCTTCATCACGTTCTGGCGTGGCGCAGTGGTAGCGAGTGTTGTGATCCGGAAGTGCGGCTTTCGAAAGCTGGTGGTGGGTGGCTTTTTTCAACAATGCACTTTCTTTCTTTTTTTGTTAGAATGCTTCCTCCAGTTTTTTGTATTTATATATCATTTAGCAGGCATGGCATGGAAGCACCACGGTATTTTTGCGTGCCCATAACCCGCGCCTCCTTCTATCCCGTGGCACGCCAGTGTGCCCAGTATGCAGCGTCACACTGGTCCCATAATCAAGCATGGCGCTGGACGGTGGCGCCCAGTGGCGCTGGGTTTTTCAGTAGGGGGATGACACTCAGGGAAGAATCACGATGACCCTCGAGGTGCACCCAGCAGCCTCTCGACAGAGTGTCGTGGAACGCCCTGGTGCAGACTGCAACACGCAGTCCTCTACTCGAGTGTGCGTCTCGGGTTCTGCGGGGTGAGTGCCGCTGGAGCAACATTCCGAAAAGCAGAGGGCATTTTTATTCCAGAGCAGCAGAGACGCCGTTTTCATGCGCATGGATGCGCCGGCTCCTTCGGGGCTGAGTGCTTCGCGACTTCATGAAGTATCGCTATCCATCAGGAGCGATAACCATATTGACGCCTTGAACAAGACATATCGGCGTATACCGGCCATAAGTCCCCTGAAAAGAATTGAGCCAGATCTGCCTTCAGTACTCCCGTCGACGACTGTCAGACGTTCCTTGTTTGCTGAGCAACACTTCGCTCAAAAGGGCCACTGTCATCCAAGACGAGCGTGCGCAACCAGCCGCCATTTATGGAGTTGTTAACCAGAAAGGTGACAAATGGTCTGCTTCAAGCAGCCGGTCCAGACCCGCTAGTTCGAGTTGCACAGGGGACTCTCCAGCGCCGATGCCATCGAACTGCAAGTGGCAACTCCCTACGATACGGCAGCTCATCCGTTCGTGGCGGGCGCATGCGATATGACCATAAATCAGTGAAAGTTCGGGCACATGACACGTGATGGTTAACCATCGAACACATGCTCCTCTGTGTACGGCTGAACTGCGGCGGAAAAGTATCCGGCTAAAAAAACTGCCTCTACGACATCGCATGTGATACTTCCAGCCAGAAACATGTCTACCAGCTTGCCATGTGAAGCAACAGCATGGTCAAGACCTTCCACCATCATGTGAAATTAATGTCGCCTGCCGGATATGCCCTTGATAGTTCCTCGAGTCAAATCGCCGCATGACCACTTGCTCTTACGACCACCACGACACTGCTAGTGCAGGCCCCCGGAAGATTTCTTCACAGTTCTCGAGGGCGACCACCGCAAGGCAGAGACTACCCAGCGAGACACAGCCAGTGCCGCTGGCCAGAAAACTTTTCATATGTGCCTAAGCTCGCAGTGTGGCCGAGTGTAATGACAATGATTTTCACCATGGCTAGGACGCTCACGCTAGAAGCGCAGGGATAGAGGAGGAAGACGAAGGAGCAATATAACTGCCGAATTTGTTCATATTTGTCCATTTATTTACTTTATTTTTAAATACAGATAAGCTCTCGATACTGACCCCTACCCCAGAGTGGGCATGGCCATTACGCAAATGTCATCATCACCATAATCATCAACAACAGCGGGCCTGCAGCAAATGCGCTGTCTCTGTGTTTCTTCCTTTACAATATACCTATCGTTATGTGTGTA
>CM023488.1:234759-262446 GCA_013339685.2 Hyalomma asiaticum | reverse complement strand
CCAGTTGCTTTCCCGTGAAACATGCCTTGAATTGCTTTCCTAACCTCGTCTGCTGTGACGCATGGAACTTCTCTGTCCTGATCAGATCCTTCTCTGTCCTGATCAGATGGAGTGTCTCATGTTTAAGCTGTAGAGTTCCGAATAGAAGTCCTCGGCCACCTTGGCTGTATCATTGAAGTTAGTAACAATGTTGCCATGCCTATATTTCACTGCACGCATTATGTGCTTTCCCGCGCAAAGCTTCTTTTTAGTTGTTTTGATGTGACGCCTTTTCTGACGGCTGGCATCTATTTCTTTCTGAGTTATCGGATTACCTATGTCACTGACTCTACTTTTTGTTGATGCGCTTAGACAAATCGGCGAATTCTATCTTATTCTCTGGAGTAGTTATTCTTCATCTGTTGGTGTTGTTAATCGAAATTTTTAGTAGTCCTGCGAGAGATTAGTCACGTCTAGTCCTCAGTTTCCGTGCCTCCGATATCGATTGCTGCTTACGTGATCGCCCTAGTAATGTTCTCGTTCATCTTCTATGTCTTTACTTTCTTCCTGTAGTACAGATTCATACTTATTCCTAAGTGCAATTGTAAATTCTTCTCTTCTTGCTCTGACAACATCGAGGTTGACCTGATTCCGTACGAGTAACCTTGTTCTTGTCCTCTACAAGATGAGAGTTATCTTTGCCCTTATTATTCTGTGATCACTAATTTTGACCTTATTACCTCTTCCCTGTCCTGTACTATACCTGAATCACTGCTTAGTATGAAGTCTATTTTTAGGGGCGAAGCTCCTCTTAGTCTAACCTTGTCACGCGTCAGGCGTCAGGCGTAACCCGCGTGCTGCGAGGCACGCGCTCGCCCTCGGCGTTCGCCTCGGCGCGTGCCTCCCGCGCGTGTCTCTCTCTCTCTCCCGGCGCGTGCCTCTGCTGTCTTGTTTTGTTACTAGCAAGTCGTAAGATAGGGAACATCCGCGCCCTGCGAGGCCGGGGACTTCCCACACGCCGGATGTGTAAATAAATGTTATTTCTCTCTCTCTCTCTCTGCTGTCTTGTGAGAGAGAGACAGAGAGAGAGCGAAAGGCGCGCGTTGGCTATGGAAACGCTCTTTCTTAGAGGAACGCTGTACCAGCTCGCAAAGAAGGAGAACGCGCTCTCACCCGCGAGAGAAAACGTTGGCGCAGGCAGCGTCTCCAAGCGAGTTTCTTGATTGAGAAATACCGACTGCTCGCGTTGGAGAAGCGTTCACCGGCAACCCATATATATATATATATATATATATATATATATATATATATATATATATGTAGGCACTGGATCTTCACTTGCAATGAAGTGCCGGTGGGAGATTTCACTTGTGCATAGTTGAACCATGAGGATTCGTAGCGTGCGCGTTAACTAAATTAATCCGGAACTCGGCACGATCTACGATGAACATCCCGAGCTTCGCCCACTCATCATCATTCACTCCGTGGATATGCTGTAATTTTTTTTTTGCTTCCCCGTTAGTGATTTTTCATGTCCGCTTCCTACTTTTACATTTTTAAAGGAAGTGTTCATTACACGGAGTTCACTCCTTTCTGCGAATTCCACTATAAATATATATATAGCATCTCCCCCCTGCTATTGCTATCGCCTACACTATACTTCCCGACTGCCTCATTTCAGTTTCTTCCTTATTTTCGCGTTAAATTTCCCATAACGCGCGTATATTGGGTGCGCATTTTGTGCATTGCTGTTTCCACATTATCGTAAAACTGTTATACATCCTCGTCATTATGGTTGGTCGTTGGAACGTAACATAGTATGAGCTTTAGTTTGTATCGGTTGTTTAGTTTTATCACGACTCCTGCTACCTTTTCATTGATGCTATAGAATTCTTCAACATTGCCTGCAATGTCTTTATGGATAAGGAATCCCACGCCATATTTGCTCTTCTCTGGCAGTCCTCTGTAGCAGAGGGCATGCCCTTGATTAAGCAGAAAGTATCCTTACCCTGGTTTCCTAACCTCGCTAACGCAAATCATATCCCAATTAGTACCATTTATTTCTTCCAGTAGTTCAGCTAGCCTGGGTTCAATTGATAGCGTTCGCGCGTTGAGAGCCGCTACGTTTAATTTCCAATGGCTGCCCGTCCGAGTCCAGAGCCTGCTGTTGCCATACCCATCTGGTTGGATCCTTGTCTGGAGGTTGTGTTGCTGCCGTCGTCGTAGGTGCAAGGTTTGCTGGGTAGGGTCATTTGGGAGGTCCCAAATGACCTAACCTGAACCTGCCAAGCAAGCCCAAATGCTAAAGGGGTCTCAAGCTGTGGGCCCGGGCAAGACGTCTGTGGACCTCTGCTACTATTTCGACGTGTACCTAGCCTCTAGCAAGGATTTCTACAGGGATCAAGGTGGTTTTGAGCTTGCTCTTTGAACGGGTGTAGTCGTGTAGCTCTGTTCAAGACTCCCTGACAGTGAAAACAACGTCATCGTTGGTGACAAGTTTTTTTTTTTTCAAGTCCTCACCTGGTAAGCGAGCTGACACGCAGGGAAATGTCATACATCGGCACCGTACGAGAGAATAGACTACAATCAAGCAAGGTGATGACTGAGAAAGACATGAAGAAAAAAGAAGCGCCGACTTATTCACAAAGTGAATGTTGTTAGAAGAGCTTGCTGGGAGATGATCGGGTAACCCGCGATTCCTCCGAACACGTCTTCTACCATCATGTCACGAGCTCTTGCAGCGGACTACCGTTACCGCCAAAAATAGCCGGGGAACGAAGATGAAAGAAGAGGAGAACGACGTTAAGTGGCTGCCTCTGTCACCAAGCAGACTCGTCTGGTGCTCGGTGAGAACGTCAACGATCCGTCTGTAACATGTGGTGGAGGCGCTGGGTACTTCTCACGGCCTACGGCGGAGCCATCCGCACAGGAACAACGCAGAAGCCGTCGTCTTGCCGGACTTTCGCCAGGCTGCCCCGTTAGGGCGTCAAGCCAAGATGGCCGGAAGTTGGGTCGTCGTCCATTGCACATTAGATTTCAGTGCGAACACGCTTCCGAACGACTAAGAGGTAGCGTGCACCAGTGGTCGAGTAGCCCTTTTTATGCAAAATACCGTGGCGTAAGTGAAAACGACTGTCTGCAGGCGACTCCTGTGCTACCGCGGATAGTGGCTGTAAGCTTTCATACTTCTGATACTCGTATATGGGGGTACCCATGTCTCGAAATTGCGGGGACACAAAATCGATGCATTGGTCGAAGTTGTTGAGATCGAATTCAGTCGTCGGAAGTGGCATCCGAGAGAGACAATCAGCATTCGCGTGCCGCCGGCCACTCTTGTAGCAAATCACAAAATCGTATTCCTGTAGTTGGAGGGCACAGCACAGAAGTCGGCCTGACGGGTCGCGAAATTCACGAGCCAAAAGAATGAATGATGATCCGTGACCACGGTGAAGGGGTGTCCGTAGAGGTATGAACGAAACTCTTGCACTGCGAAAATGACCGCAGACACTCTTACTGAGTAACTGTGTAATTGCGCTCTGAGCGGCTCAGTGACCGGCTACCATACGAAATCACGTGCTCGTTGTCCCCGATTCGCTGAAATAGTACAGTTCGCTGGCCCGCAGCTCCGGGTTTGTTTGACGGCAAGCCCTCTTCGCTTCTGGTTCGCTAGCCCGCAGCTCCGGGTTTGCTTGATGGTGAGCCCTCTTCGCTACTGCTTTGTTGGCCTGCAGCTCCGGGTTTGCTTGACAGGAGCCCTCCGCGCTTCGGACTTCCGGTTTGTGACCGCAGGGTCCTCGCGGCGAGCCCGGGCTGCTGCTGCGTTGCAAGCCCGCCGAGCTGGTGCCTTGGCTTGTGTGGTGTTCATGCGGCTGAGCGGTAACGAAGAGTGTTTACTGCGTGAGCTCCCGGCGAAGAGAGAGGAAGCGCACGTGCTGAGAGTGGTGTGCGTCGCCTTGAGCGACGCTGCCATATAGTGAGCATTCTTGAAACCACAGGAAAGCCGGCGCCTTGAGCGGCGTGTACACGCCGCCGCCGGACAAGGCGTGAGCATAAGAAGCTTGCAGAGCAAGCGCCTAAAAGGTCATCACTCAATGGACTTCTGCAGTGTGTCATGCGGTAAGAAAAACATGGTCGCCGTGAAGTGGTTCGGCAATGCGCCAGCGACACTCATCTTCAATTGTATGGGCACTGACCCAATAACAACTATGGAAATGTGGGACAAAAAGCAGAAGACACACATTCCATTTCAGTGCCCTGCTATTGTTCAAACGTAGATATGTCAATGGGTGGTGTTGACCACCTAGACAACATGTCTTACAGCTATCGCTTTCCAATGCGGGCAGAGCGATGGTACATGTACATATTCTGGCACACTGTCCAAATGGCATCAGTGAATGCACGGTTTCTGCAGAAACGTCACGCACAACAGCAAGGTGATAATACAATGCTTCTGCGCAGCTTTGTGTCGGAGCTTACGACCGCATTGCTGCTTACAGAAAGCGCGCTTGGACGACCATCTAAGAAAAATCTCACAATGGTCAAGAAGGTCCTCAGTGCAGTACCACGAGATGTCCGAAAGGAGGTTACACAGCATTGATCACTTTGGAACGAGCGCAGAAGCAGATGCAAGGCATGCAAATGAGGCTACACCTTTGTTTCTTGTTCAAAGTGCCAGGTGTATCTGCGTGAACAAGGACCGTAATTGCTTTACCCACTTCCACCAGGCTTAGAATACTTTCGCACAATCCAGTTCGTATCACTGTTCTCTTTTTGCACTCAGAAAAAAAATCGTGTGGGCTCAGCCAGCATTTACTTCTCTTATATCTTCCATTTCATTACTGCCCATCAGTGCACATGTGCAAGAAGCTGCAATTTCACATAAGAACTTTTCATACCTTTTTTATGGTGTCTGTACCTTTATTTGTGTTTCGAATGCAAGCCTGCATCTTGTCTTCCTGTTTTCCTTGCGTCTTCTGGGATTAGGAAGTCCAATTGAGAAGAGTGAGCAGAACGAAAGGGACGTTTCTTATTGTTTAGGCGTTTTAAGCTGGTGTTAAACCATGGGGATTTTTCCCGCTCCGTAATTGCCATGGTAGGAATGTATATGCTAACTAGACGCAGGAATGGGGATTTAAAAAGCAACCAGTTGGTTTCCAGTGGGTGAATGTGGAAGTTGGTCTCGAAGCTATCAAGAAAGGTTGTTAAATCTGGGCGCATGCTGTTGTGGTGGCCTCTGTCGTAAAGCGTGAGTGTTTCTTTTTATTTTTGTTGGGTTTGACATGTGACATGAAAAATTAGCACGCAGTATCTTATGGTCACTGAGCCCATTCAGATGCGTGATATCGGAATTATGGATATTCTGGAAATTCTGGATATGATCAACAAGTCTCTTACACCATGTGAACGACGCATGCTTCTCGACTTCCTCTTAAAGTACTGGTCCGTTTTCAGTTTTTCTCAGAGTAATAGTAGGCCCTTTATTCCCGCTTCACGTACACGCCACAGGATGAATACGGGGACTGCCCATCCTGCTCAAGAAAACCTTAGCGCGGTTCACCGCATGAAGGCGGATAATTGACGATCAGGTGTGTGAAATGCTACAGAAAACAGTCATTCAAGAATCATCCACTACTTCGGAAGCTCCACTGACGGTTTCAGGAGATTCTGTGTCGATTATCGCCTCCTGAATTCCATCACAAGGAAACAGGTTTATCCGCCACCACCAAAGGATGGTGCCCTAGACTGCCTCCATGAGGCATCCTATTTCTCTTCTACAGATTTATGCTCACATTACTGGCAGATCCCTATGCCTCTGGCGGAAAAAGAAAAGAGTTTTCATTACACAGGATGAACTTCATGATTTCAGCGTCATGCCATTCGGGTTGTGCAATGCACTATCTACATTTGAAATCTTCATGGATAGCATCTTGGCTGGCCTAAAGTTGAACATCTGATGTGTTTACCTCAATGACGTTGTAATATTCGGCCGACGATTTGATGAGCAGAACGAACGAGTGCATGGGATTCTGGAATGCATTGGAAATGCTGGGTTTGCTCTCAATGCGAGGATGTGCATTTTGGTGAACGACAGGCGTTAATTCTTGGACACGTCATCGACAAAGGTGATATCAGGCTGAACCCATTGCAGACAGCGGCCGCAAAGTATTTTAGAGCGTCTGTCTCGACAACGGAGCTTCGTAGCTTCTCGCGCCTGTGCTTTTGTTTCCGCCTATTTATCCCTCCACTTGCCAATGTTGCCTTTCCCCTGACCTCTCTTCTTCGCCAAGCCGTTCGTCTTGAATGCACACATTAATGCGAGGTTTCCGTCAACCAACTTCAGTTTTTACACACGTCACAAATTATTCTTCAACATTTCGATCCTTGGTCACCGACTGAGGTTCATACGGATGCAAGCGACATTGGGATCGGCGCTGGTCTAGTGCAACACTGCAATTAGAAAGAACAAGTCATTGCATATTCAAGCCACACCTTGAGCAAGCCTGAATGTAAGTAAACTGCAACCGAGCAAAATATCAGGCTCTCGTCTTTGCTCTGCGGAGACCCCGCTCCAACCTGCATGATCGTTACTTCCAAGTGATCGCTGATCACCATCCCCTGTCCTGGGTTGTGAACCCACAAGATCCGTCCGCAGTCTTGCCCGTTCGGCTGTCCACGTGCAACAGCACGACTTCACAATATCTGATAAGGGTGTCAGGAGACACACCGTTGCAGACTGCCTTTCACGGATGCCACTCAACACAACAGCGCGCGACGCTGCAAACTTCAATTACCTGTTTACATCCCTGGCGCTATTGTTCCCGGGTAACAATACCTTTCAAACTGAGCAGCGTAAAGACTCGAGGTTGAACCCAATATGTTATTCCGCACGAGGGACCACAGCACAAGGGCGTTTCTCATTTCGAGAAGGACTGTGTAAATCGTTGTCGGCTACGGGTGCCAGATTTCTTCTGGTTCTTTCAGTGACGCTACATCCATCTGCGTACGCTGCACGATGACGCTAGTTCGGGCCACCTGGGAAGTGCGCGGACACTCCATCGTGCGCGGAGTGCTTTTACTGCCCGGGCATACGCCAGTCGGTTGAGTCGTATGTTTCCTGCTGTACCCAATGCCAGCTGTACAAGTCTCTTACTGTGGGTCCAGTCCAATATCCGCACCCGGTGCCCCCTCCCAGTTATTCACTTAAGGAGGTGAGCATTGACTTCATGGGCCCTTTTCCGCGCTCGTCGAAAGGCAATCGATGGATCGTAGTGTGTGCAGATAATCTCACCCATTACTGTAAGACGGCTGCTTTGTCATTCGGCCTCTCTAGACAAGTCTGTTCCTTCCTGCCGCAGTCTCTCGTACTGCGACACCACCTATCTACAGTTATAATCATTAACCGCCGATGTGAGTTCACAGCAGACGTCATTGAGCAGCTCTCCGTGTATGCGCCTCCGATTTCACGCCTGATGCTTTGTCACCCGTAAACAAATGGCTTCACCGAGCGCAAAAATCGGACGATGGTAAGCATGTTTGCCTTCTACGTTGTATTCAACCATACAAATTGGGACGAAGTCTTACCGTTCACTAACTACGCCCTTCACACTGCACTACACGAAACCAGCGGCTACAGCCCGTTCTTCCTCTCTACGTCCGACCGACACGTCATACCTTTGATACAATATTTTCGTTTTCTGACCACGCCAACTGTTTAGCCGGAACTCTCTGCCTCGCCGTATTGTCCGCCTGCGCACCATAGCATTGCAAGAACGCTCAAAGATCCACTGTGACAATAAGCATCGGCGATTTACGTAGAATCCGGGAGAGCAGGTATGGCTATGGAATCCATCGCAAAATTCTGGCTTACGCCAAACTCTTCTCCCCACTAATTCCGGCTATACGTTGTCCTTGACCTCTTGGGTGCTATATGCCATCGTAAAGCGCGCCTCGCAGCAATCCGAAGGCGCTGTGCTAAGACCGAGGTTACGCATGTCCCCGCCTCAAACCCGTCATAGGCGCGAAGCTCAACGATGCGCGCTGCAGGCTTCGTCTGCGAATGGAGGAATATTACCTGTGGTATGTATCACAAGGACAACATGAAGGGAATTTCATTGAAAGTGGAGGAAGAAGAGCCTTCTCGGCGGCTTTGTTTTGTGCGGACTTCTACCTTATCCAACCTTCCTGTAATTAAACCGGATACCGCAATTGTAGTCGTAAAATGCACCAGGCCTTCATAGAACCTCACGGCAGTCACAGCGTAAGCTGGAGGGGCAACCTTCTTAGAGGCCATTGCAAATGCTTAGGAATCTGGCCAAGTGATCGGGACATCAGGTATATTGAAGAGCCAAGTCAGGTTACTGACGGGTATGCGCACGTCGCCTCTCGCGTGACGCATGGCAAGATAAGACCAAACTGCTTCACGAGGCAGCGATTTCTAGACGGAAAAGTTGAGGACGACCATTTCATTAAAACGGAAAGGCGGGCCAGTTGGTTTAGCTGCATTATGAAACCTTTGCGGACGCAACACAAGGACACAATTAAGAAGTACACAAGGACTAGCTCAGAATATCAACTGACCTTTATTCAACAAGAAAACATACATATATATATATATACTCGCGACACTCACATCAAGATCACTGCACATGAGCATAACGGCATATCGTAATCCTTTACATATAACGAAACCTTTAACAGAAACGTTGTGCTATCACATCTTGTTAATTCAGTCAATTGCTTTGTCACTCAGCATTGTGGATGGATGGCTGACACATGAACTTTAAAGTCTAGATATATGCCAAGCCACCACAATCTCTCTTGTTGTCTGATTAGGGTCAACATAGAAAATATCATTTTGATCACACAAAGGACTACACGAATTCATTGAACAATGTGCACAATGTAATGTCAGATGTGTTTGCTGCCTTCCCTTCAAATTTGCCAAGTGCTCTTTTAACCTTACGTTCAGACGTCGACCAGCATGCCCGACATAACACTTGCCACATTTAAACAGGGTCTTATACCCTCAACAACACGGGGATCAGAACGCTTGGAACATTCATTATTGATAGTATTAGGCCTATCGTTGTACAATTTTTTAAAGCAGGACACACGCCCCCTACTTTCCTTTTTGCCGAGAAAACTACCTTGACAGCGCATTTAGCGGCCATCTTCTTAATCCTATGGGAAAAACCATGCATTAGGGGAATACCGAAATTTTCTTAGCTTCCTGGCTTCCCTGCATCTCTTTCTTCAAGAATTTCATTTTCTTCAATAGCCTTTCGCTTACAGTTTGAGGAATCGAAGTATGGTACCCAGCCTTTTTTAGCCGAAACTTCTGCTCTAGGTAAGAGTCATTTAACTTGTGCATGATCGTCTTGGTTAAGGCTGACTGAAAACATCAGATTACGATCCTGTTTTTCATTTTCTTTGAATCGGCGGAAGCATACTGTAACAAGGCTTTCTGCGTTCTCTGGGACTACTTCCAGCACATATGGTCTATTTCGAAAATGAGGTTCACGTCTGGAAACTGTAAGCAGTTATCAGTGGCTCTTTAATTGTGAAATTTAATCCTTTGCCTTTTTTCCTTAGCGTTTCCAACACACTTGAGGTGAACACATCTCATCACCTGTTTAAGCCCAAAATCAAATACCTGTATACTGTTAAAACAAAATACCTGAATGTTTCTAAAACTTCGCTATGCGATTCGGAATTCACAATTCGATCTACGTTGCACAAAAAAATTGTGCTTAGTACAGGGGCTACCTTTGGATCCTGTGCATATTCCGTTTTTTTTTTTTGTGGTACAGTCTATCTTTGAACTGTACAACAGTGCTCTTTAGGTACATGCAAAGTATTTCAAGAAATGTTTCTAGCGACATTCCACCGCTATTACAGAAAGAAACTTCATCGTTGTCCCGCTCAATGCACTCTTTTACCGACTGTAGTAGGGCATCTTGCGGCAAAGAATAATGCAAGGTCTTGAATGTCAACACTGAAGCCTTTATAGCTGCCTTCTTTAACACCAGACAAATAACAAACTGCTTCCTCAGAACTGTTGATGCAAATGGGTCGTTAGTTGACAAGGACGCAAGTATTTTTTGGAGAAACCTCGACACATGAAACTGCCGCGAATTGTGTTCGGACACTATTACTCTGAAATGAACATCTTGCTTATGCATCTTTGCCGCGAAGAACACTTCCAGTGTTTGACCCTTTTCTTCTTTCATGACTGAAGCCAACTTATGTAATTCGTATTTTTTCAACTATCCCACTGCGCGTTTGGGGAGTTCCTGCGGCATCACATTTACTTTCTCGAAGCATTTGTGCATAAAATACCAAACCTTACCAGAATACGTGTTATCTGGTAATACGACAAGATAACCTTCTTTGTCCGATTTTACGACCCTCAGTTCCTTTGAATAAAAATAGCAGGCAGGCGGCCTCACAGTAGGACCTTGTGTAATTGGTGTCTTGTACTTGTGTTGGCGCGGGCTGCAGTAACCCAGCGACCAACGCCCGTCCCCGATCACAGATCACGCCGGCGATACGCAGTTCCCGGGAGGCACAAACCAACTGGCCCCGTGGTGTTTATTTCCACTCCTATTTCTAGGCCCACTGACATCACAGTCCCGTGGCTTCCGCGAGCACAGATACAGAAGATAAGACAGCGTATTGCGACTTAGACTGTGGGCCAACACTTATCAACACAGTACTCACAACAACTTCTACACATTTTCTAACGCAAGAATCCTTTTCCTCATCACTCACATTCCTAGAAATGTCCCTTGCCAGATCAAGCACGCCAGGAAGCTGTAGTGAACTGTCGGGTAACTTCACTACAGTTGCCTGACAGGTTTGTTCGGAATGTCGCTAGAAACGTTTCTTGAAAAACTTTGCGCATACCTGAAGACCGCGGTGCTGCAGTTTAAAAATACACTGTTCCGACAAGAAAGAAACAGTATGCATAGGATCCAAAGTAGCCGCTGTACTCAGCACAATTTTTATGAACAACGCAGATAGAATTGTCAATTCCGAAATCGATAGCAAAGTTTTTAAAATATTCTGGTATGTTGATGATTATATGATTTTTGGATTAAACACGTGATGGGATGTGTTCACCTCAAGTGTGTTGGAAACGCTAAGGAAAAGAGGCAAAGGATTAAATTTCACAATTAAAGAGCCGCTGATAACTGCTTACAGTTTCCAGACGTGGCCTTGATTTTCGAAATAGACCATATGTGCTGGAAGTAGTCCCCGAGAACGCAGAAAGCCTTGCTACAGTATGCTTCCGCCGATTCAAGGATAATAAAAAACAGGGTCGCAATCTGATGTTTTCAATCAGCCTTAGCCAAGACGATCACGCACAAGTTAAATGACTCTTACCTAGAGCAGAAATTTCGTTTGAAAAGGCTGGATACCCTACTTCAATTCTTCGAACTGCAAGCGAAAGGCTATTGAAGAAAATGAAATTCGCGGACAAAGAGGCGCAAAGAAGCCAGAAAGCTAAGACAATTTCGGTAATCCCCTACATGCATAGTTTTTCCCTTAAATTAAGAAGGTGGCCGCTAAATACCCTGCCAAGGTAGTTTTCTCGGCAAAAAACAAAGTAGGGGGCGTGTGTCCTGCTTTAAAAAATATTCTACAAAGATACGCCTAATAGCATCAATGATGGATGTTCCAGGCATTGTGATCCCCGAGTTGTTGAGTGCAAAAGAAATGTAGTGTACAAAACCCCGTTTAAATGTGGCAAGTCTTATGTCGGGCAGGCTGGTCGATGTTTGAATGTAAGGTGAAAGAGCACTTGGCAAATTTGAAGGGAAGGCAGCAAACACATCTGGCATTACATTGTGCCCTTTGTTCAATGAATTCGTATAGTCCTTTGTGTGATCAAAATGATATTTTCTATGTTCACACTAATCAGACAAGAGAGATTGTGGAGGCTTGGCATATATCTAGACTTTAAAGGTCATGTGTCAGCCATCCATGAATAGTGCTGAGTCACAAAGAAATTTACTTGATTAATAAGATGTCATAGGGCAACATTTCTGTTAAAGGTTTTATTATATGTAAATGATTACAGTATGCAGTTATGCTTTTACGGGACTGCTGGCGAATCTTTTGACTATTTTTCTTTTTATTCTTTATCTTTTTCTATCCTCCTGCGTGAGTGTTTGTCGTCAGTTTAAACGAGCTCCCTCCTTGTTTGACGACTGAAGCGAATGGTGATTTATTGCCCTGCGCGGGCCGGGTGGTCCTTTCCCTCGGTTCCCAGAACATTTTGTGCGAATGTCGGTGCGCGTGAGTGCGTGTATGTGCGTGTCTCCGCGTCTGTGGCAACGTGCGTAGGCGCGGCTGTGAGCGCCGGTGGACATGCGGCTTTGGAGGAGCGAACGACAAAAGCGCGCGAAGACGAACTGATTGGACACAGAGCGACGAGATGCAGTAGTGTGCGAGAGACGACGTGAATGCGGGTGGAACCACGAAAGCGAACGGGTGCGATGGACAGTGCGGAGTGCGGACAGTGCGATGTGCGAGAGCGATGTGCGAGCGGCTGTGCGACTGCGAAGAGTTTGCGCATTTAATGTCGTAATGTCTCCCTTGTTTAACTTTGCGATTTCACCCTTTTAGTTTTCGAAGTATATAGTTCTCATTTTCATTCCTCTAAACTGAGGAATGAGGTCTTGAGGTGCGTGTCGCGAGTATATATATGTTTCTTTTTGTTATTGAATAAAGGTCAGTTGATAGTCTGCGTTAGTCCCTGTGTACTTCTTAATTGTGTCTTTGTATTGTGCGATCAAAAGCTTCATAATGTAGAACATTTCATAATTATGATGTCGTTGGTGCCTCTGTATGGGGTCAGAGCTACAAAGAATGCACCCTTGTGTTTTTTTTTCGAATTACTCCTCACACTCCTTATGCAATTCACTTTCCGCGATGCTTAGTGGCATATTGCTGTTTTGCCAAGTAACATTATATTTAACGAGAACGGAAATCTGGGCGAGTTGGTTATAATTCATATTGACCAGCTTACAGCGCAAACGGGGACGACGACGAAGGAAAGACAAGGTGACAACACGAGCGCTGACTCTCAACTAAAGTTTATTCCAAGAAACGACACGAATAAATACACATGTTAACCAAGTTTCAACGGAGCGATTGTGCGTGTACAGCAGAGTCATCCAAGTGACGTAAAACTCCCATCACACGTGGAGCACCCACGTGCGTCCAAGAAAGCATACACAGAAGCAGGTAGAGTGAACACAAGCTTTCAAATGACCCTATTCCCGCGTCATTCATGAAGGCAGGCTGCACTCCAGAAATTTTATTTCCTTTTCGCTTTGTTGAGAGTCAGCGCTCGTGTTGTCACCTTGTCTTTCCTTCGTCTTCGTCCCCGTTTGCGCTGTAAGCTGGTCAATATGAACATTATATTTGTTATTACAATTCCCCAGCAGGTTTGTGCGTCTTTAGGTCCTTTAACAATGATTTTTCAACCACGGGCGAAAGCTCAACGGTAGAAAGCTCGTCTGCCACGCTGAGGAACGCGGCAGCCGGTTACGGACATCGGCTGCGGCGGCGGACAATTACGGCGCCAAAAACGGCCTTAGTTGTGATCTCATAACAGCTTACATTGTAAAACGAGAATGGCCATCAGTCGTGTTTATACTTCAAGCTTATTCAGAAATGTACTCAGGCATGATACACAGCTGAGATTTGTTCAATTCGCAAGGGCGAGCCACCAGAGCAGTCGCCTCAATAAGACCAACTGTAGAGCAGTGTAGTGGCGCGCTCAGACGAACGCACACGCTGGAATTTTCCGCCTGCTCCCATCGGGGCGATAAAGGAAACCCGCATCGAATGGGTGCATTCTATTACGCACTGAAATAGAGCAAGCTTCCGCGAAGCCTTTCTAAAGCACATGCATTCTCAGAAATGTAGCTGGCATTTATTATATATGCATCAATGTATAGCGTATAATAATTTCAATTATATTTCCGAAAAAGTAAGCAAATCTACGATTTCTGGGAAGACAGCGCGCCCCATCAAATGCGAAAGGTACCTAGTTGGAATTTCAATGCTGACTTGATACCGAAAGGCCTTTGCAAGAGGGTAGATATGCACGTGTTCAGCGTCCTTTACGGCGTAATTCAGCCGCCCAGGGCAACATTGACGGTGTCTCATAGTGTTCAAATAAGTGCACATATTCCGCGCTCAACAATGTTCAGAAAGTTGAATTTCGGAGTACAACGTTACGATAATAGCAGAATACGTCGCTCTGTTTCAGGACGAACGAATCCTATATGGGAACGTTTATCACGAGCACCTCGGATACTCCACCAAAAGAAATGATGGTCACTAACATCACATCCGACCCATCAGGTAAGCACACTGCTGAAAATTTGGTTGCAACCGCATTTGGTTCAAATTACGATATGAAAAATTTTGAGTTGCTAACTTAAGGGGCGATGCCCCTTTTGAGATCGGTCTGTCGGCGTCTCCTCCCGTAGTAGTCACGGTAAAAGAAACTACGGTAAAAAAAAAAAAAAAACTCGGTACACAGTTGACAAGGGAAAGTACCACTCGCTAGCATTCGAACCGACAACTACTAGGGGTGCGATTATACAAGCTGGAATTTTTACCGGTCGCACCACTGCCACATCCGAAGCATGCGGAACGAAGCGCCTTATATCTTTACAAAACCGCTTTACAATGTGCGTCTAAGTGATGTCCAGTTAAACGAAAACTCGGGATGTAAGCGAAATTCTTCTCAGGTTAAGATCACATCCCCTCCACTGCACACCTGGTTCACAGCGGTGGTACCACCATCAGGCAACGTGCCAATGATTGTTGTGCTAATGAGCGCGTCACGGTGGGCCGATCCTCGAGCCAGTGCAGTCAGACGGTATCTGTGCATGTGTGGGCCGATCCTCCTGCAGTCTATGCAGTTGGACAGTGCATGTGCACCGTTGTCGTATTCGAAGCGATCTTAAAGAATTTCTATTACTGAGCCCTGGCTGTGAGCCTCTAACGTCGTCGTGGACACCGTAAGTAGCCAATTAGTAGCAATTCGCTTGTTCTTGTAAAAGACACTGGGACATCATCGCGTGCTTAGCATCTTCGGAGGTTGCACATTAAAGGGGCCCTAAACCACTCAGAGGTCGAAACTTAGTTTTGGTGTTGCTTTTGTGCCGGTGTCCGCAACGAACACGTAGCCGCAAGAATTTTTCGAAACGGTGCCGAAATAGCGATGATGATGATGATGATGATTGTGGTTCAGTTAGGAAAGGACGCTAATTTCTGCAGCCCATGTAGGGAGCACGGCTAAGCGTCCGTGGGGTGGGGGAAAGGGAGTGAAAGAGATAGAGAGGAGAGAAAGGCCGTAGTGGAGGGCTCCGGAAATTTAGACCACCTGGGGATCTTTAACGTGCACTGACAACGCACAGTACACGGGCCTCTGGCATTTTCGCCTCCATCGAAAATGCGACCGCCGCGGCCGGGATCGAACCCGCGTATTTTGGGTGGCAGCCGAGTACCGTAACCACTACACCACCGCGGCGGACTCCGAAGTAGCGGAGTTACACGCGTTTGATTATCAAAACGCGGTGCTTGCTTGTTTCGCTCTCTCCTGAGCCACGCACCGGCCGCTTGCGGTGGCCACCTCCTCGCCGAGTGTGCCGAGTGGTCCTCCTAATGTCACGTGACATACTTCGCCGATTACGCGTATCCGGTTGACGCGCCTCCGCCCCCTCCGCCGGGCACCGCGTTCGCGCGCGTTTGTTGGTGCTGTGCCAACGCTCTGTACTAGCGGTATCTATCGTGTTCTGACAGTTGCTGCAGTTTCTAGTCGGCTATACCTGACTTGTGCTCGTGCAAACTGCGTCGCTATGGGCCCTGCGTTGCGTCTCGAAAGACTCACCAGTGGCATGAACCAACACCACCTAGAATGAACCCATAAGGTGACACGCCGTGCCGATGTCGCGTCGGGTCGGCTGTCCAGCCGGCGACTCTGCAGCCAAGCACCGCGCATGGTCGTCGTTTAGCCATCGCAAACACGGTCGACTTGCGCGCAGCTGAACGTACAGCTGTGTACGGCTGTGCTGGAACGCTAGCGATTTGTCATTCGCATAGAGTAGCGAGTTACGAATTCACAAGCGTGCACACGCGAACGCCACACCAACGACACACGACGAGGAAAAAATTACAGCATATCCACGGAGTGAATGATGATGAGTGGGCGAAGCTCGGGAGGTTCATCGTAGATCGTGCCGAGTTCCGGATTAATTTAGTTAACGCGCACGCTACGAACACTCATGGTTCAACTATGTACAAGTGAAATCTCCCCGGCACTTCATTGCAAGTCAAGATCCTGTGCCTATATATATACATATATATGGGTTGCCGGTGAACGCTTCTCCAACGCGAGCAGTCGGTATTTCTCAATCAAGAAACTCGCTAGGAGACGCTGCCTGCGCCAACGTTGTCTCTCGCGGGTGAAGGCGCGTTCTCCTTCTTTGCGAGCTGGTAGCGTTCCTCTAATAAAGAGCGTTTCCATAGCCAACGCGCGCCTTTCGCTCTCTCTCTGTCTCTCTCTCTCTCCCTCACAAGACAGCAGAGGCACGCGCCAGGCAGAGGCACGCGCCGAGGGCGAGCGCGTGCCTCCCGGCACGCGGGTTACGCCTGACGCCTGACGCGTGACAAGGTTACACTAAGAGGAGCTTCGCCCCTAAAACAAACAGGTAGGGAGCGCGTACATTTGCTAGCAGACTAACCGGAAGTCGAAGTTCTCCTTCAACCAATAAGCGGAGCTCGGACTCTTGTGCCGTCAGCACGGCCGTCAGTCGCCACAATGTCGTCACGGCTAACTTCGGTGTGCCGGAAATGGCCGGGGAGGCGAACGGGGTTGCTTTTCAAGTTTGTGGCGCAGCCACGGCGCGTAGCGCTGCCGCGTTTGACACCGTTAATCGTGGCGCCAATATCAACTTGATGCGCGTGTTAACTTGAAATGTTCAAAAAATGTCGGGGGTGGTTTAGGGGCCTTTTAATGGAGCTGTCATGATTTTTTATCTGGGACGGTGACAGGCGCTAGGTCTACGAGCATTTTGAAATCATGCCACTAAGAAAGGCACTAACGTTTCACAAGCTGAAGCTGAGTAATAGTGTCATACGTGTTGGCGGTACGAGCTTTACGCAGAATACAGAATACTTACGCAGAATACAACGGTCATGCAGTGCCTGCACGATTGTTGAGCTATCGACCGAGTCAAAAGCTTTCTCGTAATATATGAAGGATATAAATAAAGGTTACACATCATACAGCCGCGATTTCT
Source organism: Hyalomma asiaticum (assembly GCA_013339685.2). NCBI lineage: Eukaryota > Metazoa > Arthropoda > Arachnida > Ixodida > Ixodidae > Hyalomma > Hyalomma asiaticum. The sequence continues at coordinate 245,140 of CM023488.1, read as the reverse complement.
TACAACCAACAATTTGTTTTTTTGTTTTTTTTGTCATATGCGCGTACACCTCAAGAAAAAAAATGCGTCTAGGCACGAGGGCCGCATACCTGCTAGAAGATCGCGGACATTTTGAGACCAAATACCGTACAAAATAGTAACGCGGATAGAAGATATCGCGCGTGAAAGGCTTTGAAAGAATGTACGTTTAACGATGCGGAGCCGCTGCAACCGGGACCGCCAAGGGTCGCAGGTTCGACGCCCCCCCCCCACTGTCTTCTTTTTTTTAATACTCCTCGAGAATACGTCGGTAGGGGGGCCTGGCGACGGTTGGGTACCTGAAAGGCTTTCAGTCGTTCAATCGCTGTTTACGACTCACTCCTACACCAGAACAGGAATTGGCCTCCCTGGTGAAGTACTTGGCCACCACCTCCCACGCGATGCCTACAATTAAACCCTCGCCCTCCGTGTCCAGCAGCTGGAGAACATCTGTCCACGGCGGGGGTCAGCTCTGTGAAGCAGCAGAGGGCAGTAATAATCACTGGACCCGGACAGGCCGCCACTGGAAACTAAACATTGGAACGTTCAATGCAAGATCCCTCTCCAGCGAAGCTAGACTAGCAGAACTACTCGAGGAACTAGAGGGAGCTAGTTGGGACGTCATTGGCCTTAGCGAAGTTAGGAGAACAGGTGAAGCTTACATAGTCTTAAACAATGGCCATGTCCTCTGCTATAGAGGATTACCCGAAAAGAGGGAATATGGCGTTGGGTTCCTAATTCACAAAGATATAGCGGGCAACGTAGATAAATTCTACAGCATTAACGAAAGGGTTGCATGCGTCGTAATAAAACTAAATTAGTGGTATAAACTTAAGATAATCCAGGGATATGCGCCAACAACGAGCTACGACGACGAACAAGTAGAGCAGTTCTACGAGGATATCGAATTAGCAATAACGAAAGTACGCACATAATACACAGTAGTCATGGGGGATTTCGACGCCAAAGTAGGGACAAAACAAAGTGGAGAGCAGGCGATTGGCATCTACGGCGTCGGCCATAGGAATAACCGTGGGGAAATGCTAGTACAATTTGCCGAAAGAAACCGACTCCGAATAATGAACACGTTTTTCAAGAACACAAGAATAGGAAGTGGACGTGGAAAAGCCCAAACGGGGAAACAAAGAATGAAATCGACTTCATAATGTGCGAACAACTAAGTATAATTCAAGACACAGAAGTAGTGGGGAAGATAAAATGCAGCGATCACAGATTAGCAAGGGCAAAGATTGTACATAACCTAAAGAAGACAAAAACTAAATTATTTACTAGAAAAAAATGCAATCAAGAGGTAATCAGAGCGAAGGAGGAGGAATGAACTTTATTTTTGAAACCAGCAGGTTTAGATGGCCGGGCCTAGGCCTCCCACGAGGGGACGTCAAGGGCTTGCCTCGACGCCGCCTCGCGGGCATGCTGGGTAGCCCAGGTTTGTTCGTCGAGGTTGGAGCTCCGCAGTAGGGATGGTCGATTAAATTTTTTAATCTATTAATCGTTAATCGTTCGTCGATTTAGCCTTTCATCGATTAATTGCTTTCTCAGGGATGTTTTTAATCGATTAATCGATTAATCGACATTTTTTTATAAGTGCTTCAAAAATGATGACTTGTTGTTTGAAAGGCGTTGCTTGTGTTTGATATCGACACAAGTATTTATCCTACGCGCTAGAGATCATATGTGCACATTAGGGCTGCGTGAAAATTCGCACTTTCGCCCACTGAACACAGGGAGCACATCGTCTTTGGATGTTGTGAAGAGTCGAAGATTCCGTAGGTGGCCATGATCCACGGACGATTCGGCAGCAGGTCGTATTTCCTCGAAGTCTGCCTCCTAGAGCGAACCGAAATCGGAGGCGCTTTCGGCGACCACACTGTTTGGAAAGTCGCACCGGAAACATGCAGTGTAGCCGAGGGTGAGGAAATACCGAGAAAGGTAAAAAAAAGAGACGAAGAGAAAAGGAAAGTTAAAGACGCTCGCTCTTGTAGGGACGGCAACATTTCTCGGTTTGTCCGGTAGATATTGTGGAAACCCTCGATAATATTTGTGACAATACTATAATCACGAACAGACGTGATCTCTTCCTTGAGGTCACCCATGCAAGATTGCACAGCAATCACTGGTCTCAAACAGGCCATCAGTGCAGGCATCTGAGGGAAATAGAGCGACACGAGTTTTTCCACCCGGCTAGAGTAAACGGCAGCTGAGCCAGTATACTGCACAGGTTTCACCTGGTCGCCGACTTATAACTCGGCGCTACGTGCACTTTTCCAATCGCGCGTACAGTTCGAACTGTGAACGCTGTCTAATGTGATTAGAAAACATAGCATTTCGCGATTGTCCTCCGTTCGTGCCACAGCAATAGACGGCGGCCTCTAGTCTGGCTGACATGGGAGTACAAGCAGTAACTGAAAGCTGTATTTCACCCGAATTAGGCGACCATACGTAGTTACCAAATGCTAATAAGGTCATCTTTTCAATATAAATGGACTGGATGCTAGACGTTCGGTATACCATTGCGCAAAGTTGCGGATTAGGAAAAGCGACTATTAGACTTAAATGCAGCTAAAATGGCTTCTTTCCATTATGCGACTATTAGACCTTTATCATAATCTCCGAGCGCGTTTTCCTGCACAACATATTCGCCAAACTAATGGCGGCCCCTGTCACGTTTCAAGTGGAGGCGAGGTCTCAATTACACGTGCTGGGCTTTGACCATTATGAGTGTTTATGTCAAGAGAGCTGAGTTGACGTTTTCCGCGTCATAGCACACTGTTTTGCAGAAGTGAATAGCTGCCATAAGTTGGGCTGACCGCATTGCAGGAAAGCTAGCATTACAGTTATCAAGGAGTACCTATGCGTTAAGGCAGACAGTTAGGCTAGTTGGTATCAGGCGTAATGAAATATGATTACTAGCGTCCCTTTGCGCAAGCAGTCATGTCTTATTATGTATATACGAATCACTCATTCTTATCCCCATCATCATGCTTCGATCATCGCTCTTTTCCCCTGTTTCGTTGTCGCCAAAGTAGAGTAGAAGGCCGGGGCGTACTAGATCAGGGCACCCTCTCTACCTTCCAATAGATTATCTCTCTTTCTTTGATTGGTGACAAATAATCTTTAAATCGCTAAGGAGTAAAATACGATGGCAATAAGAACTGAACCGGTCAAGAAATAAGCAGCGGATATTACAATGTGGCGCTTACACAGGAAGCAAGTAAAACCCGGGGTTTAAATAAAACGCTGTAACCGACGGAGATCGGGTCGAGTTTATTTTTTCTCTATGTGGTATGGCCGCCTGTGATTCCGGGCTCCTTCTACTTGAGTACAAATATGCGCTCGACATCTGCGTCTCGGCGTCGCGCGCCTCGCAATCATGCGCTCCGGCCAAGGGGCGGTGTTGGGGTGGGAGGGGCAGCCGTAATCAATTAATCGAAGAGCTTTAATTGATTAATTCGATTAATCGAAAGGAAGAAATCGATTATGATTAATCGATTAACTGTGTACGTTTAATCGGTTAATCGATTAATCGTTCATCGATTTTACCATGCCTACTCCGCAGAGCCTCACGCAGCCTCGACGAGAGGGTCGTGGTGTTAGTGTGTGTGTACCGTGCCGGGCACTCCCACAGCATATGCGGAAGCGTAGATGGGTGAGTGCCACAGCACCGGCAGTTGGGGGTAGGGTAAACATCCGGGAATATGAGGTGGAGGCGGGCAGGTGAGGGATATGTGTCTGTTTGTAGTAGGCGCAGGGTGGTGGCCTGCGCCCGGCTTAACTTGGGGTGAGGTGGGGGAAAAACTCGGCGGCTGAGGTAGAAGGCCTTAACGAGATCATTGTAACTGGTCAGATTGTCCCTGGTGTCCCACTCGTCCACAATGGCTCCGGCGCGGTTGACAAGGCCTCGCGCAATGGAGTGGGTGACCTCATTGAGGTTGGGGAGGTGTGGGTGGACGGGGCCCGCATGGGCGGGAATCCATGTGAGGGTGATCATGCTGTCTTTAGAGTGTGGTGCCTGGCGGAGGATGCGAAGCGCTTGAGGAGAGATGCGGCCTTTGCTGAAATTCGCGATGGCTGAGCGAGAGTCACAAACAATGGTGTGACAGGTGGGATCCAGAGTGGCCAGGGCGATGGCCACTTCTTCAGCTGTCTCGGCAGTAGGAGTAGCGACACTGGTTGCATGGTGTAGGACTCCATCGCGTGTGGTAACAGCCACAAAACATGTGCCATTAGAGTGCTGGGCTGCGTCAACAAATGTGACGCCTGCTACATGAGAAAGGGATTTTATGATAGCTCCAGCCCGAGCTTGGCGCCTGGCTCTGTTATATTCGGGATGCGTGTTTCTGGGTATAGGATCCGTGTGGATCCAACTACGGATGTCATTCGGAATCGATCGTTTGGTGCCCTGTTGCTGATGATAACTGAAGCCAAGCGTGGAGAGAATGGAGCGTCCCGTTTCGGTGAGGGTGAGCCGTTCCATCTGAGAGCGTTGCTGGGCTTCAATGAGTTCGGTAAGGGTGTTGTGAACTCCCAGTTGGTTGAAGTGTTCGGTGCTGGTGTAATGCGGGAGGCCAAGTGCTTGCTTGTAGATACCCCGTATGAGGGTGTCGAGCTTGTGTTGCTCTGCACGGTACCAGTTGAGGTATGCAGCAACGTAGGTGATGTGACAGAGGACAAAAGACTGCACGAGGCGAAGAAGGCTTTCTTCTTTGAAACCACCTCTTTGGTTGGAGATACGCTTAAGAAGACGTAACGTGTTTTGAGACTGAACAGATATCTTGTTGAGAGTCAAAGCGTTGGAGCCATTGGTTGAAATGGTCAGACCGAGGACCCGAATATTAGAGACGTGTGGTATAGGGCTGCCATCCTGAAGGTGTAAGGTGATGGCGTCACAGGGTCGTTGCTCATATTGGTGTTTGGGGGGACGTCCCCGCTGAATGGGCTTGTAGATGAGAAGCTCCGAATTAGCCGGAGAACAGCGCAGACCGGTTCCTTGGAGATAGGCCTCAACAGTGTCAATCGCTGTCTGGAGGGCTGATTCCACTTGACCATCACTACCTTGGTACGCCCAGATGGTGATGTCGTCGGCGTAGATGGTATAATTAATTTTGTCGACTTGTTGCAATCTCTGTGCAAGAGCAAGCATGACTAAGTTAAAGAGCATAGGAGAGATAACTGACCAATGCGGGGTGCCTGTGCTGCCAAGGGGAAGCTGGTCTGATTGTAAATCCCCAGCCGAGAGGGTAGCCGTGCGGTTGGAGAGGAAGTCACGGATGTAATTGTAGGCTCGTTCTCCCAGGTGGAGGTGGGAAACTTGGTCAAGTATAGCGGCATGCGAGACGCTGTCAAAGGCTTGAGTAAGGTCGAGTCCGAGGATTGCCTTCGTGCTACGGGAATGGTTGTTTAAGACTTGGTGTTTAAGTTGCAACATAGCGTCTTGAGTAGAAAGGTGAGGTCGAAATCTAATGATCGTGTGGGGATAAATACAGTTGTCTTCGAGGTGAGCGTTGACACGTGCCAAAAAGGCATGTTCCATCACCTTTCCCACGCATGAGGTGAGGGAAATGGGTCTTAGGTTCAGAGCGAAGAACGAAGAATTTAAAGTAGCCCTAAGCAACAAGTTCGAGGCCTTAGGCGAACACGGTGACGATGTAGAGGAAATGAACAAAACCATAACGAAAACAATCCTTGAAACAGCGACAGAAGTCGGGGGTAAAACAACTAAGCAAACAACAAGTAAGTTGTCCCAATCTACCAAGGACTTAATAAAAAAACGCCAACAAATGAAAGTAACTTCGCCAAAAGATAAGATTGAATTCGCAGAACTGTCAAAATTGATCAGTAAAGCCAGGCAAAGAGATGTAAGAAACTTTAACACGAGAGAAATAGAGAAAGCTGTAGAGAAAGGCACCACCATTAAAACGGTCAAAAAGAAACTACACTTAGGGCAAAACAAAATGCATGCGCTAAAAGATAAACAAGGTAACGTTGTCAACAGTTTCAGCGAAATAGTAAAAGTAGCAGAAGATTTCTACTCTGCACTGTACAGTTCTCAGACAGACCATACAACCTTAATAGAAATAGAATCTTAGGAGGACAATGAAATTCCATGTATAACCGCTGACGAAGTCAAAAAAGCTGTCAAAGGCATGTCCCGCGGTAAAGCAGCTGGTGAAGATGGTATAACAGCCGACTTGATTAAAGACGGGGGAGATATTGTACTTGAAAAACTTGCATCGCTCTTCACGAAAGGTGTCAAGACATGTAATATACCACGCAGTTGGAAAAATGCGAATATAATCGTTATCCACAAGAAAGGTGACATAAAGGAGTTAAAGAATTATAGACCAATTAGCCTACTCCCATTAATATACAAGCTATTTACAAAAGTAATTTCTACGAGGATAAGAGAAACACTCGACTTTAATCTACCGAGAGAACAAGCAGGTTTTAGGAAAGGTTACTCGACAATGGACCACAGCCACGCTATCAACCTAGTAATTGAGAAGTACGCGGAATATAACAAACCTCTTTATATGGCGTTTATCGACTACGAGAAAGCATTTGACTCGATAGAAATACAAGCAGTTCTAGGAGCTCTACGTAGACAAGGGGTACCTGACATATACGTGAAAACCATCAACAACATATACAAAGATTGCACAGCCACACTACTCCTACATGAGAGAAGCAGAGAAATCCCGATCGGGAGAGGTGTGAGACAGGGAGATACGATATCCCCGATGCTATTCACTGCATGTTTAGAGGAAATCTTTAAACGTGTAGACTGGGGAGACAAGGGAATTCGAATAGACGGAGAATATCTCAGCAATTTAAGATTCGCAGACGACATTGTACTCTTTAGCAATGATGGAGACGAACTACAAAACATGATTGATGACCTAAACAGGGAAAGTATTAAAATTGGATTAAGAATGAATAGGCAAAAGACCAAAGTTATGCTCAATAGCCTAGCTAAGGAACAGGAATTTAAAATCAACAATGAACCCTTACAATGTGCAAACGAATACGTATACCTGGGACAGTTAATAATAGGAACTCCTAACCATGAAAAATTAATTCTCCGTAGAATAAGGTTGGGCTGGAGCGCATTCGGAAGGCATTACGAAATCATGAGTGGAAACTTACCGCTCTCACCAAAACGAAAAGTATTCAATCACTGCATTCTCCCAGTACTAACGTACGGCGCAGAAACGTGGAGGATAACGAAAAAACTAGGGATAGAATTAAGGAGCACGCAACGTGCAATGGAAAGAAAAATGTTGGGGGTAACGCTAAGAGATAAAAAACGAGCGGGATGGATCAGAGAACAGACAGGAATAGCCGATATTATTATATCAATTAAAAGAAAGAAGTGGACCTGGGCAGGACATGTCATGAGGAGGAAAGATAACAGATGGACAGTAAGAGCAACGGAATGGATACCAAGAGAAGGAAAATGTAACAGAGGCAGGCAAAAGGGTAGATGGAGCGATGAAATTAAAAAGTTTGCAGGCATAAAGTGGAACCAACTCGCTCAGGATAGGGTGGATTGGAAATTGTTGGGAGAGGCCTTCGTCCTGCAGTGGACCTAAACAAGCAGATGATGATGATGATGATAAATAAGGGTTGCTTATACTTGGTGCATTTCTCTATCACCTGATTGAGAGTGTGAATGTGGTCTACCGTTGAGTTGCCTTTTACGAAACCCTGCTTGTTCATTAGGTTGACCGAAATCTAAGGTGGCAGGAATTCTGTTAGCAATTACCCAGGAAAATACCTTGTAGACATCTGACAGTAAGCTAATCGGCTTGTAATTTTTTATGTCCTTTATGTTTAGCTTAAATTGAGGACGACGCAGCGAGCTATGGAAGGGAAAATGGCAGGTGAATCTTTAAAGAACCAGAAGATAGCTGATTGGGTTAGGGAACAAACACGTGTTAGGAACATAGCGATAGAAATTAAGAAGAAATTGATGTCGGCGGGCAATGTAATGCGAAGATAAGGCAACCGTTCGTCATTAAGGGAAACAGAATGTATCCTTAGAGACGGGAAGTATCGCAGAGGGTGGCAGATAGTTAGATGGGCAGATGAGATCAGGAAATTTCCGGGAATAAATTGGGCCCAGGTAGCACAGAACAACGATAACTGGGGATCTACGGGAGAGGCCCTGCATGATGAAGTATGATATATAATTATGTTTATATATCATAACGACAATGAGCTCCGACATGGCTAGGGTGCTCGCGCTACGTGCGCGGGGACAGAGAGGACGAGGAAGATGAAGGAGGAATAACACAGCCACCCAGCCACAAAGGCAATGTCTCTTCCTTTATAACGGCGTAGTCGACGAAAGACGCACGTTAAGGGAGTCCTCGAGGGTCATCGACGCTGCGGTAATCCCACTCAAGGAACACCATGAACACCGCAACTCTTCTGCTGCGTGAAGCACCTTAGGGACCATTGGCAGACGGCGTCCAGGTCTCCTCGGCTACCAAAGGTCAGCATTTCAACGGCGTCACGTCACATTTCCCACGACATCATTGTGGCTCCTTTTCCCTTTAAATGCGCTTCGCGCTTGCCATAGCAATGACTCCTCTGTCCAAGCTTCCTAAAACATCGATACCACCGCCGTGAGGACCGATGCGCCGTCTTCTCCGAGGATGCCACCATGGCTCCTCCAGCGCCTAAGTCAGCAAGCTCACCGACGTCATACTGGCCATATCGTTGCTGTCTAAGAGCTCGGCTACATCACAGCGGTAACTTCACGATTGTCCTGTGCGACATTACCATCGCAGAATCTACGGGCACTTCGGGTGTACCGATAATTCCAGGTCAATGAAATCGACTCTCTCGGAACTTACCATGCTTTGTCTGGGGAACAGAAATGGCAAGTGTCTCTAAGCCTCCTTGGAGGCGTTGCCGAAGCCTGGCATAGGTACAAAGGCATGTGGCAGTGGTCCAGGCCTGAATGGAGCGCCAAGTTCCTAGCAGCTTTTGGCCCGCTTCCCAATGCTGGCGACCATTCGGACCATATGTCTAACATGGCCCTATTGCAAAAACCAGCTCACTCAGTGCATTTCCAGTGCGTTTTCCACACTGGCATCATTGGAAACGCACTGGGAACGATGATATTTCACTGGGCGGTACACACTGGGACGCTGGCAGCGCTGGCTTGCACTGGTGTGTGCTGTCGTTGTACTGGGACAATATGATATAGCTGCAATGTCACTGGTACCAGTGAGAGGCTCGCTGCAGAGGGCTGTTCACTGGGAGGCTGCGCACTGGTACGAGTACGGAACACACTTGAAGCAGCTCAAGATATGCTGACGCTCGCCTCAGAGGCGCACGCTCTGTACTGGGGCCAGTATTAGTTGATTTCGCTAGACATGAGGACTCTGGGAACATTTACGGCTTGGCCGCACTTGATCGCTGCGAGCTACAATATGCAGCAATTCGCGGCGTATGGCTTCCGCGCGCACTAAGAGCTAGCAGCTGTGAATGTCTACATTCAAGGAATTGGGCATTCTCGCCGCACTTAGCTTAGACACGCAACATCAGATCGGTGAACTATTCCAGTTATAGTTTTGCTGTACTACTGTTTAATTGTCTGGAGGAGTCGGTGCACCAACAGTGAAACTTTACATCGCCGCGCAGTTGTGCCGTTTTCTTAATGACTTTCTAGGCGCGCTCGTACTCACTGAGAAAAAAAAGAAGCTACCGATCGTTATCAACACGCAGCAAATGCACCTCTGGCGATACCTGCACATTCAGTTACCTTAAATGCATCATCAGGTAATCGTCAAAAAGCATTCTTCAGGTCACATACAATAACTTAAGCTGTCACAAACCGCCGAGTCCCGATCGGACGGTCCCAGTATGTTCCCAGTGAAGCATACCGGCCGAGTCCGCCTACACGAGAACGGCGCTCCAAGCCTTAAGGATACGCAACTCCGACGGATCAAAATTACTGCTGAGTCCAGCCGTGGAATCGGTTAACCTGAACAGACGATTTTTATTTCTGCGCGCTGCTTGAAGATGAAGCGGTGAGCACCGAACCGATGCTTTTTGAGCAAGCACATATATGTAACGGAAAGTTGCTTTCGCACTCTTCTCTGACTCAGATGCAATGGCACAAACTTATCGATCAATAGGTTTATTGAAAAATAAGATGAGATCTTTCCCACTACACTGCGCATGCTTCTTGCGAAGCGATCAACATTTGTGATCGGGCTTCCACGAACCTGCATATGTCAGGCACTGGCACTGGCACTGCCGCTGCACTAAAATACGGCCGTTGAGCGAGAAAACCGCAAGTGCCTCTTGATGTACACGCTCAATAAGGAGC
>CM023488.1:208104-234659 GCA_013339685.2 Hyalomma asiaticum | reverse complement strand
TTTTTTTTCCTTTTTTGCAGAGCGCAAGTGACGATGCACCAATTCTATAAAGAAACAGCACAGTGAAAATGCGAAGTGGTATAGAATGATCACTTACAGTTCTAAAAGGCTGTCGTGAATTTCAGGATTTCATATTCTGTATATAAGACAGAATGAATGTGAAAGTTTTAGTTTTAAAATTCACGCGGGATCGTAGGCCTCAAGACATCGGAAGGGCAATCTTTTCGGGGAAATTATCGAGAAATTCACTCCACCGAATGCTCTTAAGCTCCATGTGTTAAGCTTCTGGCTTCTATAGAACACAATGCATATCTTTCTCATCGAGGAATTACTGTGTAGGCATGAGCAGACGCCGTCAAAGATCTTTGACACCTAGCGTGTTCGTGCTGGAACTTCAAAACGGCGTCACCACTCGTATTTTCTTTGTACTGGTTTTCTAGCTTACCAAGGGTCTTTTCCTCGCAAGACTGGTGTTTTTAATATTATGAAGAGATAATATACCAATTTGAGACAATTTTTTTTATATCAGTGTCGCTTTAACCTTAATTGTCGCGCTTCATTGTGGTGGTGGCAACTGGCTGTGTGAACTCACGCATGTGCGGTTCTGTCTGTACCCATGTATGTTCAATATAACAGGAAATTGCACTTGAATCATCTTCCACGCTCCGAGGCGAACCTCCGAGATGTGCGCATCACCAACAGGAAATGGCGTACATGAAATGCTTCCGGCGTGGGCAAGCGCGCAGCGCATCACGCACTGGAGCACAAGCAAGCCCACTCGATCCGAAAGTTCCTTTTCTTTATATTGTTACGAAGATAAGCAATACACGATCGGCGGAAGAGGAGAGACTTCTTTAATGGCGGCCAGCACCAAAAGAACGCTCGCACAACTGCACTGTAAAACAAATTTTGCTCCCTGCTGGGAGTAAATGGCGTGTCCTCTAGCGACCCCCCCCCCCCCCAATTGGGAGTTAATTATACTCCGTAGGGTCGGAGTAAACTTTTACTCCGCATTGGTCGGAGTCCCTTCGTGGTGCCTTGGGAGTATATATTTTTATTTTTTACTCCGTGCCTGACGGAGTTCCTGCGTGGTGCCTTGGGAGTATATATTTTTTTGCATACTCCGTGTTTGGAGGAGTTTTCAAGAGTCACATTGGGAGTATATAGATAAACTTTTGTACTCCGTGCCGGACAGAATTTTGCTTGGTACGCCGGGACTATATTTGGTGTGTTTTCTCTCTTGTAGCCACTTTTTACTGCGTCCTGATCGTATATTGTGTTACGCATCAGCACTATCTTTACATAATGGAATATTCATGACAGCACTTCCCTTCTGCGTTCGAGTGGTTTCTTCAAATAGCGCAAGAAGGTATTCAAAAGGATAATTGAGTTGTTATTTGGTTTATTCACAATAAACACCAGTCGGCGGTTGCAGATCAAGCAGATGTTCAAAAAATACAAGTAGTAAACAAGGACACAGAAAGCGACCGATAAACAGAACACAAAAAGGCAGATCGCAGGAAACGTGAAAACAAGAGCAATCAGTTTTATGTGCAGTGGGCAAAAGAAAGTGGAACACGCGACAGAGATGAGCTGCAAGAGCCGCATTAATAGTCAAACACAGGGCAACACACGTTCAGCAAAATGCTAAATGCGAACAAAGGCTTCCAGAACAGCATCGATTTGTGTGAATAATTTCATTACTAAACCAACTTAGAAGTAAACTAGAATGGGTACTTCCTAGCAAGAAATCCCACACTTGACATATTGCAAAGCCAGGGCGCACACTTGACTGAGCCAAAGTGATAGGAGAAGGAAATGTCGAAAATGTGTATTTTTCCATTATATTATCGCCGTTGCAAATAAATACAGGAAAAAAATTTAAAAGCATTTAAAGGTTCTCAAATAATTAGCCAAATTTTCAAGCTAATCAGTGTTAAAACATCACTGCTCTAGAGCAGAAGTGAAACTTGTACGAACTAAGCATAGAAAAGTGCTTGTACATCAAGAATAGGGGTGTGCGAATATTGGAATGTGTCGAATATTCTTGAATATTGCATATCTAGATAACATTGCATTTTGTGCTGATAGCTTAATAACGCACTTCCTCAAAGTAAATTTTTGTACTAAGTACGTTATTATTACGGAAGAGGCATTCTTCTTGTGATATCCGATGTTTATTCCATATATAAAATTTTATATTACTGTATTCGTAGTTGGAAAATTTGGTCGTCGCACACCCCTAATAAAAAATCTTTGAACATTTCACACATAACGCGGACATTTCATGTCCCATCTGCACAAACCAGAAAGCAAAGCAATAATTAAAATTTGGGAAGAAGAATGGTCTACGTATAGCTATAAAGGGTGTTTCCTAAAAATGTGTCCATAAACGTTTTGAATACAGATAACCATCTGCAAAATCTTTGTGGTCTTCCTTCATGGCAGCACGTACCGTGTAAAGGATGTTAAAATGCTAACGGTAATTAACAATATTAGAATGATTAAAGCCGAGACAGTAACAGCCACTCAAACCTAATGGAAATATGCACGTTACTTATACGGGAATTCGATATCCGTTGTAGTTTTGTAAAGGGGCACCTTTTTAGAATTGCCGCAGCGAGATGAAATTCAGCTTATTTCTCTCAGGAAACCGAAACTTAATGGTCAAAAAGCGCTGTTGTCGGTACTTTCCGTGGTCCTCTGTGCGACATAGTTGCTGCCCTTGCGCTGCCGCGCAACAGTGAACAAGTGTCGTTGTAAAGCGGCTATTCTGGCAAGCGTGAGCAGGCGTAGCGAAGAAACAATAAATATAGGCGCTTGATGACACTTGCCTAGCCTCGCTCGCCGGCAATGGGAGGAAAACTGGCATACGTCACACTGGGCACATCCAATTGTAGCTGCAACGGCGCTCTTACACCATTCGGTTGGTGTTTCCTGAGTGAAATTAATGAGATTTTTATCAATATGCAGAAATTAGCAGCATCGCGCTTTGGCAATTATGTTGGGCGCGAACTCCCAGTACAAGTAAACTCCATTTTCAATTAGGCTTGAACGCGCGGCTTTTCAGGTTATAAAGTTAGTCAATCCTGTTATACTATTCGATTTCACTCTACCATATTACAGTGCGCGCTGCCGTGAAAGAAGCGATTACGAAAGATCTGCGCAAATATCCGGTGTTCTGTGTATACAAGATCTTCGCTCATGTTTTCTCGAGATGTCTTATATAATCACAGAGAGCTGATGAATACAGGGCAAAGGTAACTCGACCCGCAGCTCATAGCACAGTGCAAGTTGCCGTTGCGTTGTATGACTGCTTATTCGTATGCACAGAAATCACAAGATCAAATTATGCTGACATTTATATATGTTTACTGGCAACTTCACTTGCATTCTTGTGTAAGTGTATTTGCACAAAATGACGACCTTTTTGTGACTCTCTAATCATCTTTGTATATGTCAATTGGGCGGTAAATTTTCTGCGCACACAGTGGAAATAATTCCAGGGCACATTCATTAAGACTGGCTTGGAAAACTTTGTCAAAAAAAGAAAAGCAGATATGGTAAAAAACAAGCAATCATAAATGTACTGTCGCAATGATACAGAAGTTTGACTAGGATATGCAAGAAGGAACACCAGCACCATCTGCGCCACTAAAATATTGGCGCTTAATTCCTTCAGCGAGCCGAAGAAAATGATTCTCAGAAAAATAGCGTCGCTGATCGCGTTAATCGCCCCACAAAAGTGCAATGTAGGGATATACAGGGTGTTTCAGTGAACACGTGCAAAATTTCTTTCAAATAGGCTGTTCGAAAAAAAATAGGAAAACCTCTTCATAAAGCAACTGTTCGCTGAGGTAAACGTCGTGAAGTCTCAAAAAAGCGCTTATTAAATGGATAACAAAGTAATACTTACTAATTACATCACTGATTAAACTTTTTTATTAATACAAAGGACGAGGTTTAGCCACGGTAATGACGGTGCCATATGAACCTTTAAAACAAAGAAAAACGAATTGTATAAAGCTCTACAGCTCTAGAAAACCTGGGCTTTTTGCGGCACCAAAGCGCTCATGAAGAACGCCAGAAGTGCGAATGCAACCACTGCTGCTGACGTGTAGCAAAGATTGCGCCGGCCAATTCGAAATGTACGATGTCCTCGATGCTCGGCGTATGCAGAAGCTTCCGTTATATTTTGCTTATTCGCTCCATGCAAGACGCTATCATCACAGACTACGTAGCCACGACTTTGGAAAGCCCATGCATATCAAATTTACTGGCGCATGCATTTGAACACGTCACCATCGGATGTTGTGTTCACACGCGGCTCCCGGAGCTCCTTTTGCAGCGAGTTCAAAGAGGCAAAAATCGCTAGGCCACTGGGTCTCGGCGAATAATTTTTTCTTTGTTTTAGACTAAAAGCGGATAAGCTTCGTCGTCTTTCGGCTGCGAATTCCTCAACGGCAGGAACCTGAAAAGGCTGCTATTTAGAAATGAATTGTGCCATCGTAAGTTGTTTACAGGGCAAACTGCAAGTTTCTTACGACTGCTCACGTCCGCCCAACCTTAGAGGTTGTTCCGTAAGAAAATAAGCATTTTTTTTCTCAGAAAGCCTATCTTTGGAAACTTGAAATCGTTCTCTGAAACACCCTGTATATAGAGCACCACAACTTCATATCGTGCGTTACTGCTTGCGCGGAAAATTCTATTCCTTGTCAGACAAGGATAAGGTTTGGCTGATAGATACAATCTTGACACAAATAATCTGCTGCCTCGCAATCATAAGGCGAGGTCACTTCACGTTTGTTTTTCTAAAGATAACTGCTTTATCGAATACATTCATATCTGCAATCTTGGCTATATATGTATCGCGAGAAAGCCGTCTTATGGCATTTTAACGGATATGTTGCAACACTCTTGAATAGCCACTCATTTGTGCACCTTCCCGTTTTCCCAATGTAACGTGCGCAGGACAACGGGATCCGAGTTATGAGACCAGAATTGCGCTCAGATTTTTTCCCTTGTGCTTCTTTTGACAACCACGCTTTGCCTTCTTTGTGGGATCAGTGCTTTTTTTTCACAGAACCGCTTGCTTGCTATAGTGCTGCTAATATAATCTGCACCTTACCTCACGCGGCTAATTTCCTCGCATTAAAGGGCAACTCCGGCGGTTTTTTCACCATGTTCTGATATCAATGTTTTCGAATAGTACTGATAGTCCTGCAGCAGCCAGGGTGCTTCAATTCGCTCAGAAACGCACCAATAATTTTAAATATGCAATTGAAAGTCCTCTTCGAACCGAAACCGAAACGGGTAGATCCTTCGTGGAGCGTGTGCGCTGACGTCGCAACCTTCCCGTCACCAGAAATATGGATCTGACGCGAAAGAAATGCCAGTAGCGAGATCATCCGACGATATATGGAGTTATGCCAGCTTTTCTGATATTTACATCGACGATCTGAGCGCTGAAGAATCGCCGTTTTGCTTTTGAAGGCCCCCTGGCTGAGGTAGGCAGCTCGGAGGTGATGACGTCAAAAACACAGAGTGGCCCGCGTGAAAATCCGCTGAAAAGTTTTAAAATTCATTTACAGGAAAGCTAAAGGACCTACATCCGCCTGATTTGGCATATATTATTACAATACCGAGGAGAATATATAGTGAAACTTTCGCTGAGAACAGTGGACACTGAAAAATCACCTGAGTTGCCCTTTAAAGGAAACGTGGTTGTTGTAGGAAATAACACCAGTACAATACGTTTCTTAAAAGTATACATAGGATTAGCGTTAGAGTTGGATACACCATACACCGGCTTTTAAAAACAATGAAGCTTGCTCACCGAAACAAGCTTGCAATAAGTGTCACCGGACTTAAGGGCGCTCTGTTAATAAACACCTGTCTTAGCAAGAGCACGTTTTACCAGTTTGGAAGGGCTGAAACGAAGGGCGATAAGTGCGTCATTAGCCCTGGCTAAACAACACCAACACGTGAGGTGACCACTCATCGCAGAATGAATGTTCAGGAGCTTAGTAGTTTCATTCGTAGGTATTTCGACAATCAGAACGAAAGGGGAAATTCGCCTATGATCAATGCAAATTCATCACACACATACGGAAACATTGGCTGCTACAACTGTTCCTGGAGCATCCAAAGCTACTCTTGTACTTCAGCCTGTGAGATGCATAATAAAAATGAAGCTGTCATGCTATACATTCACTAGGTTTCTTACGATCTAAATAAAACATCCCCTTGAGACAACGTACTATTTCTATCAGCACAGTCTTCGTCATAATAATAATAATAATAATAATAATAATAATAATAATAATAATAATAATAATAATAATAATAATAATAATAATAATAATAATAATAAAGTTATACCATGAAGATCCCCTGAAGGCAGCGTAAGAAAAGTTTTTATTATGGCCAATCTATGCCGTCTGTCAAATCCCGTTCTCCTGCGACATATGTTACATCAGGCAAGCAGGTCAGTGCATAAATGAATAGGTGCAGGAGTATTGCGACCGGGCTAGTAAAATGCGAGCACATGTTTTCCTGTGCTACGTTGCCCTGGTGGTGGATATGAACCCCCCGCCCGTTATCGCAGGAAGAAAAAATGCGAAGTCACTAGCCTTGCAAACGAAAGTGAGAATTTCGTTAAAATTAGTGATGATTGCACAAGTGAAAACAAGCTTTGACTAATCTTCCTCTTTCGGTATTAACGCATCGTTATCGTCGTCCTTTCCTTTGCCTCCTCCCAGCTGAAACATTGTCTTATTTTTTTTCTTATTTCAACACGAAAACTTGGGAAGGGAGGAAGCATTGCAGCCAGCTGACCTAACATCAAGATATTGATGTTGAAAAAAACAACACGAAAACAAAAGCGAGAATAAAAGGAGGAGAAACGGACAACTGAAATAATCAATACCGTCATGTACAGATATCATCTCTCGCTTACGAAGGATAGTATTTCTAAGGGCTGCGTTTCACAGATTGCCAAGGATTCATTCCGTACAAATAGTCCTCGGCCGCCGCGTTCACCTGACGGTGGTGGGGGTCTCACGGGAGCGAGCATATGCACGAGCACGAAGGGCAGACACTATATTCTAACAATTAAGCGTCTTTCGAAAGGCAACAAAAAAGATACATGCGGCACACTCGCTCGTCCCCGCGTCGGCTCGGGGGGCAGCTGCGAACCTTTCCAGCCAGCGAACCTTTCGCAGTGCATCCCTGGAGCGTTGACAATCGGAGAGGGTACAGCCGAAGCTGCCGAAGCTGGCGCCAAGGCCGGCAGATCGGAACAGTGCAGAAACGTTGTCCGCACAAAAGGCGCTTGCCGACTCGGTTGTGGAATGTCTCCCTTTTTTCTTCGCAGAACCCGTCCGGTCGTGTCTTGCTCGCCCGCCATGTAGAAGCATAGGAAAAAAGAGAAAAAATAAGCAAAAGAGACCACGGTTTCGTGAACGAAAAGAAAGCGGGAACGACAGAAATTCTTTCGTAAAATTTCTAAGTCTATGCCTCTGATTTTGTGATACTATTAAAGCATTTATTTTTGCACCAATATGAGCGCATCGATGTGTTCTTAAAGTCGATACCAAACAGGAATCCTTAGTGCAATTGGCTAATTTTATAAAAAGCTATATTGATGATTTCAGTTTTTATGTTTTTCTTTGGTCAGTTTACAAGATAGCTGAAAATAAATTGCACCTGGTGACAGATATTTACCTAGCGCTTGTTAGCGCACGAAAATTTAACTTACGTATATAGTAAATACAACAAAATAGCACCTTAACATTAACCTCGTTATAACTCTGTAAGTAAAAATAGATACAATTATGTTTTCCACTGATGTATAGACACTTAGGCAGTCGCTAAGTATGCCAATTAGTGGAGGTTTATCTTCAAAATTGCGCAAGTTAGTCGCATTTATTTCGCTCTCCGAACATGTGCTCCAAACAATGAATTTTCCGGAATTCGGCTGACCTTTTCAGCTATATCTTGTGTACTATAACTACTCCTTTCGAGACTAGTTTATACCAGGAATCACGAATAGTGACCTATCGAATGGTATCGAACTTCACTCATTCTATATCAAAATGAGACTAGTTGAAATAGCATACAGAGCTCACTCACCAACGCGGCCGCTGCGCCCATTATCCGTGGTTGTATGCGTTCACTGCACAACACCGGCACACAATTTGAGTTCCCTCGACGCTTGACACTGTAGATAATAACCTTCGTTGACGCTCCTCGGTGCTTGTAATATTCACAAGATAGACGAAACGATTTTCCTTTCCGTAACGTCGCAAAAGCCTTTGCCAGCTTCGCAAAGGACTTGTGTCCGTTCGACGTGCTGGTCTGTCCGGCCGCCATGTTATTTCTGGCTCCCGAGGGCCCCCCGTCGGTCCGGGCTGCCATGTCCCTCCTCTGGCAGCCAGAACCCGTTTCGCAATGCAGGGGAGGTTTTGCGGTATGCGATGGGGGTTTTTCATCAACATCCATGGGGGTATCGTCAGGGAAGTGCGCCGTTATATTCCCTAGGGAGGTTGATGACGGCATTGGCCCCACGTGCCCCCATCGACCTCGATGGATGGGAGTATATGTTGCGGTCATGGGAGTTTGTGGGGAGGTATACTTGCAGGACCTCCCAGCTGGGTATGTTTTCATTTACAGTGTGTGCGCCCTTCGTCGTCTTCCCTCTGCTCGAGATCGGTGCCTGTAGTGGGGAGGCTGTTTCTCGAAACTTACTCTGTGGTGGGCACTTTGCTAGGCGTCAATATCTACTTCGAATTCTCGCTTGCTGACAATGGTGATTTTGCCTTATAACCAACGGCGCCGGTGCCGACACCGGAGTTTCTGCGAGACGAGCTCTTTAACGCTGTCGCGTCGAAAGAGGCTCCTCCTCAAGCTCTTTGTATATGCTATTTCGTCATAGAGCACACGGGTATGCACCGCTGCTATTGGCCGACCGCAAACATAAATAAACCAATCCGGCTAGCGCTCGGCGCGGCCCCTCGCAGCATGTGCGGCCCCTTCGCAGCGCGCGTTCTTTAACGGAAAACACGCACGCAGCGTGCGCTCGCTTTTCTTTGCGTTGTGAGCGCCTAGGCAAATCTTAGCCGATGCAAAATATGTAAAAATTTATTTGGTAATGCGCAAGCCTCGTAGGTGAGGTTGGACGTTCTTCAGGTTCTTAAAAGACTTTGCTGCCGACACGAACAGTGAGCTACAAAATTCCCCAAAAGGATTCTCTGCCAAGGAGCCAACAAATCCATGCCAGAAACCATGCATATAGGGGACTACCGAAAATTTCTTAGCTTTCTGGCTTTTTTGCACCTCTTTTGAATCCCCGATATGCATGGTTTCCCCATAAAATTAAAAAGGTGGCCGGTAAATACGGTGGCAAGGTAGCTTTCTCGGCAAAAAACAAAGTAGGGTGCGTGTGTCCGGCTGTAAACGAATTGGATAAAGAAAGACCTATTAGTGTCAGTTATGAATGTTCCAAGCGTTCTGATCACCGGTTTATTGAGTGCAAAAGAAATGTAGTTTATAAGGTCTCGTTTAAATGTGGCAAGTGTTATGTAGGGTAGACTGGGCGATACGTGAACGTTAGGTTATAAGAGCACTTGGCGAATTTGAAGGGAAGGCAGCTGACACATTTGGCATTACATTGTGCGCATTGTTCATTGAATCTATGTAGTCTTTCGTGTAATCAAACTGATATTTTTTATGTTCACCCTAATCAGACAACAAGAGAGAGAGATTGTGGAAGCTTGGCATATATCTAGACTACAAAGCACATGTATCAGTCATCCATCAATAGCACTGAATGACAAAGAAATTGACCTGATAAACAAGATGTGATAGCGCAATGCTTTTGTTAAAGGTTTTTATTTTTTATGTAATGGATTACAAAATGCCGTTGTGCTCATGTGCAATGATTGTGAGGTGCTTGTCTCGGCTGTATATATGTGTTTTCTTAGTCAATAAAGGTCAGTTGTTAGTCTGCGCTAGTCCTGTGTACCCCTTCGTTGTGGCTCCGTGTTGTGTGCGCAAAAGTTTCATTATGATGGAAAGGGATGTTTTCCGGTAGCAATATCTTTGCTCTTAACAAGTCTTCTTGTAAAATTTCGGCTGTGAATTTCTGAGAAGCTATCAACATACCCAGCCGCTCTCAAAGCCAAGCCCTCGGGAATGTTGAGGGACCTTTTAAACTTTGAGCACGTTTGTTTTTCTTGAAATTAGTAATGATAAATTATTGAGAATTTATACGAATACTCCGCACATCAAATTGTTTGAACAGTTGATTGCTGAAACTATAATGGGACTTGATATGAATATTATGCACATCAAAATATTCGAACTGTTGATTGCTGAAATTACGTCATTAAATAAATAAACCTCTTTCGTAGAGGTTCATCATATGGGAGCGGTAGTTCAGAATTCCTTCTTTCGTTTTTAAACTGGATATCGAGACTTGCCGACTAGCAGTGCTATAAGGCGGAAGAAAACGCCTTTAGGATGTTTTCGTATTCGCGTGACCAGACATATTCATATTGATCTCATGTGTGTTTTTTACAGGTATTGAACACGACTGAGCCCCTCTTTTTGTACTATTGGAGTACAAGCGGCGATAAAAATTGTCAGGGGGAGGAATGCATTAACGAAACGGGAACCTGTGAGCACATAAGGAAAAGGAATCTGACGGATAGTGAATACAATTTCACAAGGGCGTTCCTTACTGACGATCATAAATGGTAAATACCTTCCCTACGTATATTATTTGGTGCGATGCCCGTAAAATAATGGTGCTTAACGGCAGAGAACATTCGCTGATACATTTATACAATTCGCATCTATTCATATAAACTGCAGTGCCGTTATGATTGCATCGGCAGTCGGAACTCGCCAAACCAAACTGCGATCTTTTGAGCAAACAACCGCTCGCTTCACAAGTCCTGCAGTGTCCATTCTTACTGCATGCGTTTAACATTGCCGTGCACGTTGCTTTTGCTTTAAAAGAACGCGTTTAAAGCCAAGTTTCCGCATGTTCGAAAAATACATTTAGAGAGCGAGACAAAGGAGATGCACAACGGTGTGTATACTGCTGTGTGTACAGCATCAGGAGTCTCTGATTCCGCGACAGGGGAGCCAAAAATGTCATGTAGAAAAATAGCCCTAGACGCCTGTGGATTGATGCATTGCCACAAGCGCTCCGGGTTACAACAGAAGCGTTTTGGGTTGTGAAACATACAGGGCAAAGTGGTTGAAAAAAAAAACACGTTTGTCCTGTGGTACTGCTTGACTGCAGCAATGATATTTAACACAGTTAACACGTTGCTGGCCACTCTCGCAGGTATGCCACGCGCGGTTTGCCAAACTACAAATGGCGCTGATGGCCACGGTCCGAAAAAAAGTGGATGTTACTCTTTCAATGAGTTGTTTTTTTATCTCAGCAGCTCACAATATCGCGGCTGGGGGCAGCGTTGCGCCCGTAAAACTTCTTTAAAAATGGCGTCTTCCGTGCCACACATGAGCTCCGCTGACCAGGTGTGTTTCTTTTTGTAGTAACTAAATTAATCTTTCCGATATGAAACTCATGTTGCTCAGGATTAAGCCAGATGTGTGCCTTGATTTTTCTGCATGGAGCGTTTTGCTTTTTTAGCGTTAAATGAAGTGAAATATTTTGTTTATCTGCCGCGTCGCACATATGGCAACAACGTTCAGTGTCCCACTGAACTGCTGTTGCATATATGCAGCATGGCTGCATCCTTCTTATAACAGTGTTGGTGTCATTTTCTTGTGCTAAAGGCAACCTGTGCTGTTTTCGAGCGCAGTAAAACTTAAAAAAAATTATTTGTTTTTGGAATCTGCCGGCTGGTATTTCGTCATCTTTGTTTTATGGATTACCACGAACACGGCGAAAACGTTTCCTTGGAAATGACGACTTGCTTCGCCATACTGACAACCAGAGCCACATATCCGATGAGAGCAGCGATGACGAAGTGGGAGCGGTCGCTGTTGATAAAAGTTCTGATGAAGAAAGTAATTCGACGGACTCCGAGGATTAGGTCACAGACTTGAAAGCGACATACGCGTAGAAGCGCTATACGTGGAAGAAAACATCATTTCAGCAGACGGGAATTTGATTTAAAAATGACTTGCCTTTGCCTCCCTCCGAGCCTCACACAGAAAAGCAGCTGTTTGACTTGTTTTTGTCAAAAATGATGCTGACACGCGTCCTTGAAGAAACGAAGAATTACCACCTACAAAACATGGAACCGCGCTGAGCATGACAATTGAAGAACTAACTTCTGCGCTTGGAATGTTTTTCCGTATGGACCTCTTGTATATGCATAATGTGCGTGCATACTGGGACCAGGGAAGCATTGATTGATTTGTGGGGTTTAACGTCCCAAAGCCAGCTCTGATTATGAGAGACACCGTAGTGGAGGGCTCCGGAAATTTCGACCACCTGGGGTTCTTTAACGTGCACTGACATCGCACAGTACACGGGCCTCAACATTTCGCCTCCATCGAAATGCAGCCGCCGCGGCCGGCATTCGATCCCGCGACCCTCGGATCCGCAGCTGAGTACCATAGCCACATGACCACCGTGGCGGGGCGGACCAGGGAAGCAGATATGAGCTTGTGGCACACGTTCTGTCTGGGAACCGATTGGAGAAAATAACTAGTCACTTGCACTTCGTCGACAACAATGCCGCAAAAGAATAAACTATGGAAGATAAATGCTGGAAGGTGCGCCCCTGGCTCCCACAACAGCGGGAAATATGTCGGAGATTCCATAGGAAAGAAAGTCTTGTAATGACGAGATTCTCAATCCTTTCCACAGAAAGTCGCCAACACGGCAGTACCTGCCATCATCATCATCATCATCATCATCATCATCATCAGGATCTGGTTTCTTTACGACCTCAATTTTCGCAGGGTCCGGCTTTACTCCTGTGCCCAGGAGATGGCCTAAGAAGATTTCATTCACCCCGAAGGCACACTTTGCTTTGTTTAAGGTCACGTTATTTTGAACCAACCTAGAAAGAACATCTGTGAGCCTCACATCGTGCTGCTCTTTAGTGTCACCAAAGACAAGGATGTCGTCCATGAGGTTTACTACGCCGGGGAGGCCCTGCAGTATTTCGGTCACGCGCTTTTGGAGGTATTCCGGCGCTCAAGTAATTCCAAAAGCCAGCCTCGTGAAACAATACCGCCCCAAAGGCGTTATAAATGTGGTTAATTCCTCCGAGTCCTTTGCTAGGCGAACCTGGTGAAAGCCTCAATTTGCGTCTAGTTTTGAGAACCACTTAGCCCTCGCCAATGAACCTAACGCTTGATCAACCGTCGGTAGCGGAAACCTTTCCCTCAAAACAGACTTGTTCAGCTGCGTCAAGTCGACGCACACCCTCACTTCCCCGGAGGGTTTTACGACGGGCACGATACCGGCGCACCCTTCGCGGGGGGGGGGGGGGGGGGCGGAGGCCTTTCGGCTTTGCGGATGACACCTGTGTCCTCCATTTTCTCAATTTCTTTTTTGACCTGCTCTCTTAGTGGAATCGGTATCCTGCGTGGCGCGCATATAGCCAACGGGACGGCTTCCGGCTTCAGCCTTATACAATATTCACCTGGCATCATGCCAAGACTGCTGAAAGCTCGTGAGAGGAAGTCCTCATAATTTGTCTGTTTGCTCACAGGCTTCACAAACATAATTACGCCTAATGCTTCGAAAGCAGGCAAACCGAGCAGAATGTTGCGCAAAGCACTAACAACATAGAACACCCGGCGAGTTTCCCCTTTCCACTGAACTTGTGCCTCGTACTTGCCCAAAACGTCAAGACGGGCCCCACTGGCTCCCGTGAGCACCTCGTCTGCCTTACTTAGTTTGGTGGGTAAACCTGGAAAAGACTGCGGTACTACTGAAACTTCGGCGCCCGTATCCACCTTGGCAAATATTGGCACATCATTAACTCTTACAAGGACAAATCGCGACCCCGCGCTAGATGCATTGACAGTTCCGAAGAAAACGTCGCTAGAGTCCGTGTGTACTGAAGAGACCCGTACCTGTCGTCGCTGTGGAGTCTTCTTGAGACACACCTTGCTGAAATGTCCTTTGATACCGCAGTTGTGGCACTTCTGTGCCTTTGCTGGGCAGGCAGTCCTCGCATGGCCGCGGCCCCCGCAGAAGTTGCAGCGTGAACCTAGATTTCCGGAGACCGTTTTCTGCTGGCTCCTCTGATGCCCGACGGCGTGAACTCCGCTGTACCTCGCCGCACTCCTGGAACGAGGAAGCGTTGCCGGCGCCTTCCGCGCCACGAAGCTCTTCTTGTTCCATCTGCACTGTTTCCTTCAGCCGTGCCTTCGCTAGAGCCGTTGCCAGAGTAAGCTTGCCGCCCATTTGAAGAGACTCTGAGAGCTTCTCGTCTCGAAGACCGACAACGAACCGGTCCCTCACGAGGCGTTCCTTGCAGTCGCCGAAGTCGCACCGGTCCGCCAGAACATGTAGCGCAGTCATGAAGTGGTCGACGGTTTCTCCGGGCATCTGCTGTCTCCTGTGGAAGCGAGCGCTCTCATACACCAAGTTGCGGTCTTTGACGAAGTACTCGTCAAACCTCTTTTTCACGACGTCAAACTTCTTCGTATTGTCCTCCGAAAGGTTGAACGTTGAAAAGGTGTCCCGTGCTTGTCGTCCCACGGGATAGAGCAGGGCGCGCACTTGCGCCTCCTCCGAGCGCTCGTTCAGGCTAGACGCGAAGCGATAGTCGTCCAACGTCTGTATCCACGCCGGCCACTCCGACGCGTTGTCGAAGTCCGGCTGCGGAGGCTGCAAGACGCCGTGCGCTGCAGAAGCCATGGCGCTTCTCGCTTGACGACGTCTCGTTTCCAAACGTGGGTGTCTCGACTCGTTAACTTTCTGACACCATGTCGTGTTGGCGGGGGCTGCATTAACCCAGCGACAAATGCCCGTCCACGATCGAAGATCACGCCGGTGATACGCAGTTCCCGGGAGGCACAAACCGACTCGCCCCCGGCGTTTATTTTCCACTCGTATTTCTAGGCCCACGACGTCACAGCCCCGTGGCTTCCACGAGCACAGATACAGAAAATAAGACAGCGCACTGCGACTTAGACCGCGCGCAAAAACTTATCAGCACAATACTCACAACAACTTCTACACATTTTCTAACGCAAGAATCCTTTTCCTCATCACTCACATTCCTAGAAATGTCCCTTGCCAGAGCAAGCATGCCAGGAAGCTGTAGTGAACTGTCGGGTAACTGCACTACAGTTGCCTGACAGGCTTGTTCGGAATGTCGCCTGAAACGTTTCTTGAAAAACATTGCATGTACCTGAAGAGCCCGGTGCTGCAGTTTAAAAATACACTGTCCCGACAAAAAAAAACAGTATGCATAGGATCCAAAGTAGCCGCTGTACTAAGCACAATTTTTATGAACAACGCAGATAGAATTGTCAATTCCGAAATCGATAGCAAAGTTTTAAAAATATTCAGGTATGTTGATGATTATTTGATTTTTGGATTAAACACGGAATGGGATTCGTTCACCTGAAGTGTGTTGGAAACGTTCAGGAAAAGAGGCAATGGCCTAAATTTCAAATTTGAAGAGCCCGCTGACAACTGCTCGCGGTTTCTAGACGTGAAACTCATTTTTGAAATAGACCATTTGCGCTGGAAGTAGCCCCGGAGAACGGAGAAGCCCTCGTTACAGTATGCTTCCGCCCATTCAAGAATAATAAAAAACGGGATCGCAATCGGATGTTTTCATTCCGCCCTAACCAAAACCTGCACACACAAGTTAAATGAATCTTAACTAGGGCAGAAGTTTCGGCTGGAAAAGGCTGGATACCCTACCTCGAATGCTCTAACTGCAAGCGAAAGGCTATTGAACAAAAGGAAATTAGCGGAGAAAGAGGTGCAAAGAAGCCAGGAAGCTAAGAAAATTTCGGTAATCCCCTACATGCATGGTTTTTTCCTTAAATTAAAAAGGTGGCCGCTAAATACGCTGCCAAGGTAGTTTTCTTGGCAAAAAACAAAATAGGGGGCGTGTGTCCTTCTTTAAAAAAATTGTACAAAGATACACCTAATAGCATCAATAATGGATGTTCCAAGTGTTCTGATCCCCGAGTTGTTGAGTGCAAAAGAAATATAGTGTATAAGACCCCGTTTAAATGTGGCAAGTGTTATGCCGGGCAGGCTGGTTGATGCCTGAACGTAAGGTTAAAAGAGCACTTGGCAAATTTGAAGCGAAGGCAGCAAACACATCTGGCATTACGTTGTGCATAATGTTCAATGAATTCGTGTAGTGCTTTGCGTGATCAAAATGATATTTTCTATGTTCACCCTAATCAGACAACAAGAGAGATTGTGGACGCTTGGCATATATCTAGACTTTAAAGCACATGTGTCAGCCATCCATCCATAGTGCTGAGTCACAAAGAAGTTTACTTGATTAATAAGATGTCATAGGGCAGCATTTCTGTTAAAGGTTTTATTATATGTAAAGGATTACAATATGCCGTTATGCTCATGTGCAGTGATCTTGAGGTGCGTGTCGCGAGCATATATATATACAGGCTGCCCCAACTATCTTTAGCCACGGTTTAAAAATATGCCGATGCACCCTAAGACAACGCGACCAAATGAATTTTTCTTACTTTCATATGGAGTGAGTCGGAATATTTTTCGTGTTGCACTTAAGTGGTTAATTAGGCGACATTAATTAATTTACTTCGGAAACAACAAAGTTAGGTAAATAATTCCTGTGGAAAACTTGTAGAGTGGTCTGTCCAATGCCCAGTTAAAGAGTTTCCAACTTTCTATCTATTCATAATAAGTGTTTTTCAGCTGGCTGCAGATGCCCGCGAAATACAAAAAAATACCACGTGACATGGCGGCTTGCGCGCCGCGATTGCAGTGCTCTCAAACTTTCCGCGTACGAACTAACACCGCATTTAGACTAGCGTACCGCCGATTAAAAGCGACAGGGCTGCGAAAAAGGCGGTGGTCGTCGGATCTAAATCAGCAACCGTCATTGCTAGCGCTGCGTAAAGCGACTGACGGGATGCGTGCAGCGCTTACGATGACACCTGCAGATTTAGATCCGACGACCACCGCCTTTTTCACAGCCCTGTCGCTTTTAATCGGCGGTACGCCCGGCTAAATGCGGTGTTAGTTCGTACGCGGAAAGTTTGAGAGCACTGCAATCGCGGCGCGCAAGCCGCCATGTCACGTGGTATTTTTTTGTATTTCGCGGGCATCTGCAGCCAGCTGAAAAACACTTATTATGAATAGATAGAAAGTTGTAAACGTTTTAACTGGGCATTGGACAGACCACTCTACAAGTTTTCCATAGAAAGTATTTACCTATCTTTGTTGCTTCCGAAGTTAGTTAATTAATGTCGCCTAATTAACCATTTATTTATTTTTATTTATAATACCTCAAAGGCCCCTATAGGAAGGGGTTTTCCTTGAGGGGTGGGCATGTCTACAAAAGCAACTCTTCTATGATTTGTTTGAAGATGGCTATGTCGGACTGAATCACTGCCTTGGTGGGAAGGTCATTCCAGTCCCTTGATGTCTAGTTGAAGAATAGGAGGCGTGGGAGACAGTGTGAGCTTCGGGTGGGTATACGGTCTTTTCGTGGTTAGTCCGGCTTGAATGGCGATGTGCGGGAACAATGAGGTCAGCTTGGGGTGACTTGTGAAAGAACTTGTGAAAGAGAGAAAGGCGGGCAACTCGATGGCGTGATGCAAGGCTGGGAAGATTGGCTTGGGATTTGAGTTTTGATGAGCTAGAGTCGTAGGAGTAGTCCGAAAAAATGAAATGTACGGCACAGCTCCGTACTGATTCAAGCAAGGTAGTGTGATTATGTTGGTATGGGCCCCACTGCGCACATGCATATTCGAGTTTCGGCCTGACTAAGGAGCAGTAGGTTAGAAGTTTGACTGAGGGGGGTGCTAATCGGATATTACGTCGCAGGAAGCCAAGAACGCGATTAGCAGAATTTGTTATGCTGGTTATGTGGGTGTGTCATGATAGATCAGAAGTGAGATTAATTCCTAAATACTTGTAGGTGTTAACCGCCGATATTGAAGAGCCATATATTGCATAATCGCGAGCAGGGTATGACGTCTTTCGATGAAAAGTGAGAAGGGAGGTTTTTCATGTGTTTAATGACATGAGCCACTTGTGGCACCAAGCTTCAATTTGACTGAGGTCGGATTGGAGGGATAAAACATCGTTAATATTGTTAATAGGGCGGTATAGTACGCAATCGTCGGCAAACAGTCTAATCCCGGAAGAAATGTTAGTTGGAAGATCGTTAATGTATATGAGAAAGAGCAGGGGCCCGAGGACTGTGCCCTGAGGAACCCCAGATGTAACGGGTGCGAGGGAAGAGGAATGTTCGTTAACATGGACAAATTGCTGACGGTTACACAGAAAATCACATATCCATTGAAAAACAAGATAATGAAGGTTTAGGCGAGACAGTTTTAGGAATAGGCGGTTATGGGGTACTTTATCGAAAGCTTTTTCGAAGTCTAGAAATAGCGCGTCAACGGGGGTGTTAGTATCAAGGCTAGAACTAATGTCGTTGATAAAGAGAGCCAGTTGGGTGTCACAGGAAAGGCCCTTCTGGAAGCCATGCTGACTAGGATGAAAGAAATTAACATAGGTAAGAAACTTCGCAATATGTGAATGAAGAATGTGCTCCATTAATTTTGAACATACACTCGTTAGTGAGATGGGACGATAGTTTCTCGGTGATGCCGGGTTACCTTTTTTGGGCACAGGGATGACCTTTCCCACCTTCCAATCCCGTGGAAGGGTACTAGTGGAAAGTGACTGCTGAAATATGCAAGAGAGAATGACACTGGTGATTTGCTTTGTACTGTTTAGTATTTTGGCGTTGATGCCGTTCCAGCTGATGATGTCACCTTTAGGTTGTCGATTAAGGCAGCGATACCAGCAGCCTCAAAGGTGATTTCCTGCATTACCGGATATTCGATCGGGGACAAGTAGGGCAATTCGCTATCAGGCTCGTCGGTGAAGACCGAGCAAAAAATGGTGTTCAACACACGTGCAGTGTCATGCAGTGGAATGGGCTGATTATGTTCGTCACAGAGTGATAACGTTTTAGGTGGACTTGGGTTGATAAATTTCCAGAACTGCTTGGGGTTACTGTTTAGCATGTTCGGTAACGTCGAGGTAAAGAAGTTGCGTTTGGATTTCGCGGCAAGGAAATCGAACAGTTTTTCGGTGGCACGGTACTTTTCCCACGCATGCACTGTGTTTAATAACTTAGCAGACCTGTAATGCCGTTTCTTTTTGTTTTTTAGGCGCTTTAGCGCCACACTAAACCATGGTGTGTGTGGTCGCTCTGTTACCGTTACAGTGGGGATGAAAGTCCGGATCAGATCATGCACTTTATTTTTGAAAAGACACCAATTTGTTTCGACTGGGCGCTCTGAAAAGTCTTCACAAAACCAGTTACAGAAGGCTGCAAGTTCCTCGTTAATGGCTGCGTAGTTGCCTTTATCGTAAAGTGTTAGTTTTTTCCTTACGCTTTTTG
This sequence comes from Hyalomma asiaticum, assembly GCA_013339685.2. Lineage (NCBI taxonomy): Eukaryota > Metazoa > Arthropoda > Arachnida > Ixodida > Ixodidae > Hyalomma > Hyalomma asiaticum. Next base: position 215,058 of record CM023488.1, on the reverse strand, counting down.
ATCTTGGCGAGTGAAACTGTAGCGTAGCATTTATTATAGCGTGGTCACTTAGCCCAGCCAAGTACGAAACGGATAAGACAGTTTCTGGGTGCGATGTTAGTAAGAGGTCGAGGATACTTGAGTGATCATTCTCTCTTGTGGGGGTGCAAACGAGTTGTGAAAGTCCGAATGTCAGGCAGGAATCAACGAAATCACGTTCCGCGCTACATTTGGACAAAGTTAACGACAAATCAGACCAGGTTATTCCGGGAAAGTTGAAGTCTCCAAGGAGTATAATTGGGACATTGGGGTCAGAGCCACAAAGCGAATACAAAAAACGTCGTGATATTCGGCAACGAAAGACCGGTCTGCGTCAGGTGGGCGGTAGCACACACCGATAATAGCGGGGGGATAAAGCGCTTTGCAGGATACAAACAGTACTTCCAATCTACTGGAAATTTCTATAATGTTGCATAACAACCTGCTGTGAGCGGCTATGAGCACACTTTAGGTCCTTTAACACACAATTAAGTGGAACACACAAAATAGTCTGAGTCACTTCATACGAAAGTAAGAAAAATGCATTTGGTCGCGTTGTCTTAGGGTGCATCGGCCTATTTTTAAACCCTGGATAAATATAGATGCGGCACCCTGTATGTGTGTTTTTTTATTGAATAAAGGTCAGTTGATAGTCTGTGTTAGTCCCTGTGTACGTCTTAATTGTGTCTTTGTGTTGTGCGATCAAAAGTTTCATAATGCAGAACATTTCATAATTATGATGTTGATGATGCCTCTGTAATGGGGTCAGAGCTACAGGGAATGCACCCATGTGTTTTTTTCGAATTACTCCTCGCACTCGTTAGGCAATCCACCTTCCGCGACGCGTAGTGGCGTATTACTGTTTTGCCACGTAACATTATATTTGTTAATACAATTCCACAGCATGTTTGTGCGTCTTTAGGTCCTTTAACGATGATTTTTCAACCACGGGCGTAGCTCAACGGTAGAATGCTCGTCTGGCACGCTGAGGAACTCGGCAGCCGGTTACGGACATCGGCAGCGGCGGCGGACAATTACGGCGCCAAAAACGGCCTTGGTTGTGGTCTCATACCAGCTTGCACTGTAAAACGAGAATGGCCATCAGTCGTGTTTATGTTACAAGCTCATTCAGAAATGTACTCAGGCATGATACACAGCCGAGACTTGTTCAATTCGCAAGGGTGAGCTACCAGAGCAGTCGCCTGAACAAAACCAACCGTAGAGCAGCGTAGTGGTGCGCTTGGATGAATGCACACGCTGGAATTCTCCGCTTGCTCCCAAGGGGCGAAAAATGAAACCAGCATTGAATGGGTGGATTCTATTACGCATTGAAATAGAGCAAGCTTCCGCGAAGCCTTTCTAAACCACATGCATTCTTCGAGATGTAGCTGGCTTTTATTATATAGACATCCATGTGTAATGTATAATAATTTCAATTATATTTCCGAAAAAGTAAGCAAAAATATGATTTCTGAGAAGACGGCGCGCTGCTCCAAATGCTAAAGTTACCTAGTTCGAATTTCAATGCTGACCTGGTACCGAAAGGCTTTTTCAAGAGGGTAGATATGCACATGTTCAGCGTCGTTTACGACGTAATTCAGCCGCCCAGGGCAACATTGACGGTGTGTCATATTGTTCAAAAAAGTTCACATACTCAACGCACAACAATGTTCTCAAAGTGGAATTTCGGCGCACAACTTTACGATAAAAGCAGAATACTTCGCTCTTTTTCAGGACAAACGAATCTTATATGGGCAAGTTTGTCACGAGAAGCTCGGGTACTCCCCCGATAGAAATGATGGTCACTAACATCACATCCGACCCATCAGGTAAGCACACTGCTGAAAATTTGGTTGCATCCGCATTTGGTTCAAATTACGAAGTGAAAAATTTTGAATTGCTAACTTAAGGGGCGATGCCCCTTTTGAGCTCGGTCTGTCGGCGTCTCCTCCCGTAGTCGTCACGGTAAAACAAACTACGGTAAAAAAACCGGTCACAGTTGACAAGGGAAAGTACCACTCGTAGCATTCGAACCGACAAATACTAGGGGTGCGATGATACAAGCTGGAATTTTTACCGGTCACACCACTGCCACATCCGAAGCAGGCGGAACGAAGGGCCTTATACCTTTACAAAACCGCTTTACAATGTGCGTCTAAGTGATGTCCAGTTAAACGAAAACTTGGGATGTAAGCGAAATTCTTCTCAGGTTAAGATCACATCCCCTGCACTGCACACCTGGTTCACAGCGGTGGTACCGCCATCAGGCAACGTGCCAATGATTGCTGTGCTAATGAGCGCGTCACGGTGGGCCGATCCTCGAGGCAGTGCAGTCAGACGGTATTGGTGCATGTGTGGGCCAATCCTCCTGCAGTCTATCCAGTTGGACAGTGCACGTGCAGCGTTGTCGTGTTAGAAGCGATCTTAAAGAATTGCTATTACTGAGCCCTGGCTGTGAGCCTCTAACGTCGTCGTGCCCACCGTAAGTAGCCAATTAGTAGCAATTCGCTTGTTCTTGTAAAAGACACTGGGACATCATCGCGTGCTTAGCGTCTTCGGAGGTTGCACATTAAAGGGGCCCTAAACAACTCAGAGGTCGAAATCTAGTTTTGGTGTTGCTTTTGTGCCGGTGTCCGCCACGAACACGTAGCCGCAAGAATTTTTCGAAACGGTGCCGAAATAGCGATGATGATGATGATGATTATTGTGGTTCAGTTAGGAAAGGACGCTAATTTCTGCAGCCCATGTAGGGAGCACGGCTAAGCGTCCGTGGGGTGGGGGAAAGGGAGTGAAAGAGATAGAGAGGAGAGAAAGGCCGTAGTGGAGGGCTCCGGAAATTTAGACCACCTGGGGATCTTTAACGTGCACTGACAACGCACAGTACACGGGCCTCTGGCATTTTCGCCTCCATCGAAAATGCGACCGCCGCGGCCGGGATCGAACCCGCGTATTTTGGGTGGCAGCCGAGTACCGTAACCACTACACCACCGCGGCGGACTCCGAAGTAGCGGAGTTACACGCGTTTGATTATCAAAACGCGGTGCTTGCTTGTTTCGCTCTCTCCTGAGCCACGCACCGGCCGCTTGCGGGTGCCACCTCCTCGCCGAGTGTGCCGAGTGGTCCTCCTAATGTCACGTGACATACTTCGCCGATTACGCGTATCCGGTTGACGCGCCTCCGCCCCCTCCGCCGGGCACCCGCGTTCGCGCGCGTTTTGTTGGTGCTGTGCCAACGCTCTGTACTAGCGGTATCTATCGTGTTCTGACAGTTGCTGCAGTTTCTAGTCGGCTATACCTGACTTGTGCTCGTGCAAACTGCGTCGCTATGGGCCCTGCGTTGCGTCTCGAAAGACTCACCAGTGGCATGAACCAACACCACCTAGAATGAACCCATAAGGTGACACGCCGTGCCGATGTCGCGTCGGGTCGGCTGTCCAGCCGGCGACTCTGCAGCCAAGCACCGCGCATGGTCGTCGTTTAGCCATCGCAAACACGGTCGACTTGCGCGCAGCTGAACGTACAGCTGTGTACGGCTGTGCTGGAACGCTAGCGATTTGTCATTCGCATAGAGTAGCGAGTTACGAATTCACAAGCGTGCACACGCGAACGCCACACCAACGACACACGACGAGGAAAAAATTACAGCATATCCACGGAGTGAATGATGATGAGTGGGCGAAGCTCGGGAGGTTCATCGTAGATCGTGCCGAGTTCCGGATTAATTTAGTTAACGCGCACGCTACGAACACTCATGGTTCAACTATGTACAAGTGAAATCTCCCCGGCACTTCATTGCAAGTCAAGATCCTGTGCCTATATATATACATATATATGGGTTGCCGGTGAACGCTTCTCCAACGCGAGCAGTCGGTATTTCTCAATCAAGAAACTCGCTAGGAGACGCTGCCTGCGCCAACGTTGTCTCTCGCGGGTGAAGGCGCGTTCTCCTTCTTTGCGAGCTGGTAGCGTTCCTCTAATAAAGAGCGTTTCCATAGCCAACGCGCGCCTTTCGCTCTCTCTCTGTCTCTCTCTCTCTCCCTCACAAGACAGCAGAGGCACGCGCCAGGCAGAGGCACGCGCCGAGGGCGAGCGCGTGCCTCCCGGCACGCGGGTTACGCCTGACGCCTGACGCGTGACAAGGTTACACTAAGAGGAGCTTCGCCCTAAAACAAACAGGTAGGGAGCGCGTACATTTGCTAGCAGACTAACCGGAAGTCGAAGTTCTCCTTCAACCAATAAGCGGAGCTCGGACTCTTGTGCCGTCAGCACGGCCGTCAGTCGCCACAATGTCGTCACGGCTAACTTCGGTGTGCCGGAAATGGCCGGGGAGGCGAACGGGGTTGCTTTTCAAGTTTGTGGCGCAGCCACGGCGCGTAGCGCTGCCGCGTTTGACACCGTTAATCGTGGCGCCAATATCAACTTGATGCGCGTGTTAACTTGAAATGTTCAAAAAATGTCGGGGGTGGTTTAGGGGCCTTTTAATGGAGCTGTCATGATTTTTTTATCTGGGACGGTGACAGGCGCTAGGTCTACGAGCATTTTGAAATCATGCCACTAAGAAAGGCACTAAACGTTTCACAAGCTGAAGCTGAGTAATAGTGTCATACGTGTTGGCGGTACGAGCTTTACGCAGAATACAGAATACTTACGCAGAATACAACGGTCATGCAGTGCCTGCACGATTGTTGAGCTATCGACCGAGTCAAAAGCTTTCTCGTAATATATGAAGGATATAAATAAAGGTTACACATCATACAGCCGCGATTTCTTACAACCAACAATTTGTTTTTTTGTTTTTTTTTGTCATATGCGCGTACACCTCAAGAAAAAAAATGCGTCTAGGCACGAGGCCGCATACCTGCTAGAAGATCGCGGACATTTTGAGACCAAATACCGTACAAAATAGTAACGCGGATAGAAGATATCGCGCGTGAAAGGCTTTGAAAGAATGTACGTTTAACGATGCGGAGCCGCTGCAACCGGGACCGCCAAGGGTCGCAGGTTCGACGCCCCCCCCCCACTGTCTTCTTTTTTTTAATACTCCTCGAGAATACGTCGGTAGGGGGGCCTGGCGACGGTTGGGTACCTGAAAGGCTTTCAGTCGTTCAATCGCTGTTTACGACTCACTCCTACACCAGAACAGGAATTGGCCTCCCTGGTGAAGTACTTGGCCACCACCTCCCACGCGATGCCTACAATTAAACCCTCGCCCTCCGTGTCCAGCAGCTGGAGAACATCTGTCCACGGCGGGGGTCAGCTCTGTGAAGCAGCAGAGGGCAGTAATAATCACTGGACCCGGACAGGCCGCCACTGGAAACTAAACATTGGAACGTTCAATGCAAGATCCCTCTCCAGCGAAGCTAGACTAGCAGAACTACTCGAGGAACTAGAGGGAGCTAGTTGGGACGTCATTGGCCTTAGCGAAGTTAGGAGAACAGGTGAAGCTTACATAGTCTTAAACAATGGCCATGTCCTCTGCTATAGAGGATTACCCGAAAGAGGGAATATGGCGTTGGGTTCCTAATTCACCAAAGATATAGCGGGCAACGTAGATAAATTCTACAGCATTAACGAAAGGGTTGCATGCGTCGTAATAAAACTAAATTAGTGGTATAAACTTAAGATAATCCAGGGATATGCGCCAACAACGAGCTACGACGACGAACAAGTAGAGCAGTTCTACGAGGATATCGAATTAGCAATAACGAAAGTACGCACATAATACACAGTAGTCATGGGGGATTTCGACGCCAAAGTAGGGACAAAACAAAGTGGAGAGCAGGCGATTGGCATCTACGGCGTCGGCCATAGGAATACCGTGGGGAAATGCTAGTACAATTTGCCGAAAGAAACCGACTCCGAATAATGAACACGTTTTTCAAGAACACAAGAATAGGAAGTGGACGTGGAAAAGCCCAACGGGGAAACAAAGAATGAAATCGACTTCATAATGTGCGAACAACTAAGTATAATTCAAGACACAGAAGTAGTGGGGAAGATAAAATGCAGCGATCACAGATTAGCAAGGGCAAAGATTGTACATAACCTAAAGAAGACAAAAACTAAATTATTTACTAGAAAAAAATGCAATCAAGAGGTAATCAGAGCGAAGGAGGAGGAATGAACTTTATTTTGAAACCAGCAGGTTAGATGGCCGGGCCTAGGCCTCCACGAGGGACGTCAAGGGCTTGCCTCGACGCCGCCTCGCGGGCATGCTGGGTAGCCAGGGTTTGTTCGTCGAGGTTGGAGCTCCGCAGTAGGGATGGTCCGATTAAATTTTTAATCTATTAATCGTTAATCGTTCGTCGATTTAGCCTTTCATCGATTAATTGCTTCTCAGGGATGTTTTAATCGATTATCGATTAATCGACATTTTTTTATAAGTGCTTCAAAAATGATGACTTGTTGTTTGAAAGGCGTTGCTTGTGTTTGATATCGACACAAGTATTTATCCTACGCGCTAGAGATCCATATTGTGCACATTAGGGCTTGCGTGAAAATTCGCACTTTCGCCCACTGAACACCAGGGAGCACATCGTCTTTGGATGTTGTGAAGAGTCGAAGATTCCGTAGGTGGCCATGATCCACGGACGATTCGGCAGCAGGTCGTATTTCCTCGAAGTCTTGCCTCCTAGAGCGAACCGAAATCGGAGGCGCTTTCGGCGACCCACACTGTTTGGAAAGTCGCACCGGAAACATGCAGTGTAGCCGAGGGGAGGAAATACCGAGAAAGGTAAAAAAAAGAGACGAAGAGAAAAGGAAAGTTTAAAGACGCTCGCTCTTGTAGGGACGGCAACATTTCTCGGTTTGTCCGGTAGATATTGTGGAAACCCTCGATAATATTTGTGACAATACTATAATCACGAACAGACGTGATCTCTTCCTTGAGGTCACCCATGCAAGATTGCACAGCAATCACTGTGTCTCAAACAGGCCA